>CALYLW010000260.1:696280-1103338 GCA_944989445.1 Ampullaceana balthica | reverse complement strand
TTAGTTGTAGTTGTACAAGATTAGTTGTAGTTGTACAAGATTAGTTGTAGTTGTACAAGATTAGTTGTAGTTGTACAAGATTAGTTGTAGTTGTACAAGATTAGTTGTAGTTGTACAAGATTAGTTGTAGTTGTACAAGATTAGTTGTAGTTGTACAAGATTAGTTGTAGTTGTACAAGATTAGTTGTAGTTGTACAAGATTAGTTGTAGTTGTACAAGATTAGTTGTAGTTGTACAAGATTAGTTGTAGTTGTACAAGATTAGTTGTAGTTGTACAAGATTAGTTGTAGTTGTACAAGATTAGTTGTAGTTGTACAAGATTAGTTGTAGTTGTACAAGATTAGTTGTAGTTGTACAAGATTAGTTGTAGTTGTACAAGATTAGTTGTAGTTGTACAAGATTAGTTGTAGTTGTACAAGATTAGTTGTAGTTGTACAACAATAGTTGTAGTTGTACAAGATTAGTTGTAGTTGTACAAGATTAGTTGTAGTTGTACAAGATTAGTTGTAGTTGTACAAGATTAGTTGTAGTTGTACAAGATTAGTTGTAGTTGTACAAGATTAGTTGTAGTTGTACAAGATTAGTTGTAGTTGTACAAGATTAGTTGTAGTTGTACAAGATTAGTTGTAGTTGTACAAGATTAGTTGTAGTTGTACAAGATTAGTTGTAGTTGTACAAGATTAGTTGTAGTTGTACAAGATTAGTTGTAGTTGTACAAGATTAGTTGTAGTTGTACAAGATTAGTTGTAGTTGTACAAGATTAGTTGTAGTTGTACAAGATTAGTTGTAGTTGTACAAGATTAGTTGTAGTTGTACAAGATTAGTTGTAGTTGTACAAGATTAGTTGTAGTTGTACAAGATTAGTTGTAGTTGTACAAGATTAGTTGTAGTTGTACAAGATTAGTTGTAGTTGTACAAGATTAGTTGTAGTTGTACAAGATTAGTTGTAGTTGTACAAGATTAGTTGTAGTTGTACAAGATTAGTTGTAGTTGTACAAGATTAGTTGTAGTTGTACAAGATTAGTTGTAGTTGTACAAGATTAGTTGTAGTTGTACAAGATTAGTTGTAGTTGTACAAGATTAGTTGTAGTTGTACAAGATTAGTTGTAGTTGTACAAGATTAGTTGTAGTTGTACAAGATTAGTTGTAGTTGTACAAGATTAGTTGTAGTTGTACAAGATTAGTTGTAGTTGTACAAGATTAGTTGTAGTTGTACAAGATTAGTTGTAGTTGTACAAGATTAGTTGTAGTTGTACAAGATTAGTTGTAGTTGTACAAGATTAGTTGTAGTTGTACAAGATTAGTTGTAGTTGTACAAGATTAGTTGTAGTTGTACAAGATAGTTGTAGTTGTACAAGATTAGTTGTAGTTGTACAAGATTAGTTGTAGTTGTACAAGATTAGTTGTAGTTGTACAAGATTAGTTGTAGTTGTACAAGATTAGTTGTAGTTGTACAAGATTAGTTGTAGTTGTACAACAATAGTTGTAGTTGTACAAGATTAGTTGTAGTTGTACAAGATTAGTTGTAGTTGTACAAGATTAGTTGTAGTTGTACAAGATTAGTTGTAGTTGTACAAGATTAGTTGTAGTTGTACAAGATTAGTTGTAGTTGTACAAGATTAGTTGTAGTTGTACAAGATTAGTTGTAGTTGTACAAGATTAGTTGTAGTTGTACAAGATTAGTTGTAGTTGTACAAGATTAGTTGTAGTTGTACAAGATTAGTTGTAGTTGTACAAGATTAGTTGTAGTTGTACAAGATTAGTTGTAGTTGTACAAGATTAGTTGTAGTTGTACAAGATTAGTTGTAGTTGTACAAGATTAGTTGTAGTTGTACAAGATTAGTTGTAGTTGTACAAGATTAGTTGTAGTTGTACAAGATTAGTTGTAGTTGTACAAGATTAGTTGTAGTTGTACAAGATTAGTTGTAGTTGTACAAGATTAGTTGTAGTTGTACAAGATTAGTTGTAGTTGTACAAGATTAGTTGTAGTTGTACAAGATTAGTTGTAGTTGTACAAGATTAGTTGTAGTTGTACAAGATTAGTTGTAGTTGTACAAGATTAGTTGTAGTTGTACAAGATTAGTTGTAGTTGTACAAGATTAGTTGTAGTTGTACAAGATTAGTTGTAGTTGTACAAGATTAGTTGTAGTTGTACAAGATTAGTTGTAGTTGTACAAGATTAGTTGTAGTTGTACAAGATTAGTTGTAGTTGTACAAGATTAGTTGTAGTTGTACAACAATAGTTGTAGTTGTACAAGATTAGTTGTAGTTGTACAAGATTAGTTGTAGTTGTACAAGATTAGTTGTAGTTGTACAAGATTAGTTGTAGTTGTACAAGATTAGTTGTAGTTGTACAAGATTAGTTGTAGTTGTACAAGATTAGTTGTAGTTGTACAAGATTAGTTGTAGTTGTACAAGATTAGTTGTAGTTGTACAAGATTAGTTGTAGTTGTACAAGATAGTTGTAGTTGTACAAGATTAGTTGTAGTTGTACAAGATTAGTTGTAGTTGTACAAGATTAGTTGTAGTTGTACAAGATTAGTTGTAGTTGTACAAGATTAGTTGTAGTTGTACAAGATTAGTTGTAGTTGTACAACAATAGTTGTAGTTGTACAAGATTAGTTGTAGTTGTACAAGATTAGTTGTAGTTGTACAAGATTAGTTGTAGTTGTACAAGATTAGTTGTAGTTGTACAAGATTAGTTGTAGTTGTACAAGATTAGTTGTAGTTGTACAAGATTAGTTGTAGTTGTACAAGATTAGTTGTAGTTGTACAAGATTAGTTGTAGTTGTACAAGATTAGTTGTAGTTGTACAAGATTAGTTGTAGTTGTACAAGATTAGTTGTAGTTGTACAAGATTAGTTGTAGTTGTACAAGATTAGTTGTAGTTGTACAAGATTAGTTGTAGTTGTACAAGATTAGTTGTAGTTGTACAAGATTAGTTGTAGTTGTACAAGATTAGTTGTAGTTGTACAAGATTAGTTGTAGTTGTACAAGATTAGTTGTAGTTGTACAAGATTAGTTGTAGTTGTACAAGATTAGTTGTAGTTGTACAAGATTAGTTGTAGTTGTACAAGATTAGTTGTAGTTGTACAAGATTAGTTGTAGTTGTACAAGATTAGTTGTAGTTGTACAAGATTAGTTGTAGTTGTACAACAATAGTTGTAGTTGTACAAGATTAGTTGTAGTTGTACAAGATTAGTTGTAGTTGTACAACAATAGTTGTAGTTGTACAAGATTAGTTGTAGTTGTACAAGATTAGTTGTAGTTGTACAAGATTAGTTGTAGTTGTACAAGATTAGTTGTAGTTGTACAAGATTAGTTGTAGTTGTACAAGATTAGTTGTAGTTGTACAAGATTAGTTGTAGTTGTACAAGATTAGTTGTAGTTGTACAAGATTAGTTGTAGTTGTACAAGATTAGTTGTAGTTGTACAAGATTAGTTGTAGTTGTACAAGATTAGTTGTAGTTGTACAAGATTAGTTGTAGTTGTACAAGATTAGTTGTAGTTGTACAAGATTAGTTGTAGTTGTACAAGATTAGTTGTAGTTGTACAAGATTAGTTGTAGTTGTACAAGATTAGTTGTAGTTGTACAAGATTAGTTGTAGTTGTACAAGATTAGTTGTAGTTGTACAAGATTAGTTGTAGTTGTACAAGATTAGTTGTAGTTGTACAAGATTAGTTGTAGTTGTACAACAATAGTTGTAGTTGTACAAGATTAGTTGTAGTTGTACAAGATTAGTTGTAGTTGTACAAGATTAGTTGTAGTTGTACAAGATTAGTTGTAGTTGTACAAGATTAGTTGTAGTTGTACAAGATTAGTTGTAGTTGTACAAGATTAGTTGTAGTTGTACAAGATTAGTTGTAGTTGTACAAGATTAGTTGTAGTTGTACAAGATTAGTTGTAGTTGTACAACAATAGTTGTAGTTGTACAAGATTAGTTGTAGTTGTACAAGATTAGTTGTAGTTGTACAAGATTAGTTGTAGTTGTACAAGATTAGTTGTAGTTGTACAAGATTAGTTGTAGTTGTACAAGATTAGTTGTAGTTGTACAAGATTAGTTGTAGTTGTACAACAATAGTTGTAGTTGTACAAGATTAGTTGTAGTTGTACAAGATTAGTTGTAGTTGTACAAGATTAGTTGTAGTTGTACAACAATAGTTGTAGTTGTACAAGATTAGTTGTAGTTGTACAAGATTAGTTGTAGTTGTACAAGATTAGTTGTAGTTGTACAAGATTAGTTGTAGTTGTACAAGATTAGTTGTAGTTGTACAAGATTAGTTGTAGTTGTACAAGATTAGTTGTAGTTGTACAAGATTAGTTGTAGTTGTACAAGATTAGTTGTAGTTGTACAACAATAGTTGTAGTTGTACAAGATTAGTTGTAGTTGTACAAGATTAGTTGTAGTTGTACAAGATTAGTTGTAGTTGTACAAGATTAGTTGTAGTTGTACAAGATTAGTTGTAGTTGTACAAGATTAGTTGTAGTTGTACAAGATTAGTTGTAGTTGTACAAGATTAGTTGTAGTTGTACAACAATAGTTGTAGTTGTACAAGATTAGTTGTAGTTGTACAAGATTAGTTGTAGTTGTACAAGATTAGTTGTAGTTGTACAAGATTAGTTGTAGTTGTACAAGATTAGTTGTAGTTGTACAAGATTAGTTGTAGTTGTACAAGATTAGTTGTAGTTGTACAAGATTAGTTGTAGTTGTACAAGATTAGTTGTAGTTGTACAAGATTAGTTGTAGTTGTACAACAATAGTTGTAGTTGTACAAGATTAGTTGTAGTTGTACAAGATTAGTTGTAGTTGTACAAGATTAGTTGTAGTTGTACAAGATTAGTTGTAGTTGTACAAGATTAGTTGTAGTTGTACAAGATTAGTTGTAGTTGTACAAGATTAGTTGTAGTTGTACAAGATTAGTTGTAGTTGTACAAGATTAGTTGTAGTTGTACAAGATTAGTTGTAGTTGTACAAGATTAGTTGTAGTTGTACAAGATTAGTTGTAGTTGTACAAGATTAGTTGTAGTTGTACAACAATAGTTGTAGTTGTACAAGATTAGTTGTAGTTGTACAAGATTAGTTGTAGTTGTACAAGATTAGTTGTAGTTGTACAAGATTAGTTGTAGTTGTACAAGATTAGTTGTAGTTGTACAAGATTAGTTGTAGTTGTACAAGATTAGTTGTAGTTGTACAAGATTAGTTGTAGTTGTACAAGATTAGTTGTAGTTGTACAAGATTAGTTGTAGTTGTACAAGATAGTTGTAGTTGTACAAGATTAGTTGTAGTTGTACAAGATTAGTTGTAGTTGTACAAGATTAGTTGTAGTTGTACAAGATTAGTTGTAGTTGTACAACAATAGTTGTAGTTGTACAAGATTAGTTGTAGTTGTACAAGATTAGTTGTAGTTGTACAAGATTAGTTGTAGTTGTACAAGATTAGTTGTAGTTGTACAAGATTAGTTGTAGTTGTACAAGATTAGTTGTAGTTGTACAAGATTAGTTGTAGTTGTACAAGATTAGTTGTAGTTGTACAAGATTAGTTGTAGTTGTACAAGATTAGTTGTAGTTGTACAAGATAGTTGTAGTTGTACAAGATTAGTTGTAGTTGTACAAGATTAGTTGTAGTTGTACAAGATTAGTTGTAGTTGTACAAGATTAGTTGTAGTTGTACAAGATTAGTTGTAGTTGTACAAGATTAGTTGTAGTTGTACAACAATAGTTGTAGTTGTACAAGATTAGTTGTAGTTGTACAAGATTAGTTGTAGTTGTACAAGATTAGTTGTAGTTGTACAAGATTAGTTGTAGTTGTACAAGATAGTTGTAGTTGTACAAGATTAGTTGTAGTTGTACAAGATTAGTTGTAGTTGTACAAGATTAGTTGTAGTTGTACAAGATTAGTTGTAGTTGTACAAGATTAGTTGTAGTTGTACAAGATTAGTTGTAGTTGTACAAGATTAGTTGTAGTTGTACAAGATTAGTTGTAGTTGTACAAGATTAGTTGTAGTTGTACAAGATTAGTTGTAGTTGTACAAGATTAGTTGTAGTTGTACAAGATTAGTTGTAGTTGTACAAGATTAGTTGTAGTTGTACAAGATTAGTTGTAGTTGTACAAGATTAGTTGTAGTTGTACAAGATTAGTTGTAGTTGTACAAGATTAGTTGTAGTTGTACAACAATAGTTGTAGTTGTACAAGATTAGTTGTAGTTGTACAAGATTAGTTGTAGTTGTACAACAATAGTTGTAGTTGTACAAGATTAGTTGTAGTTGTACAAGATTAGTTGTAGTTGTACAAGATTAGTTGTAGTTGTACAACAATAGTTGTAGTTGTACAAGATTAGTTGTAGTTGTACAAGATTAGTTGTAGTTGTACAAGATTAGTTGTAGTTGTACAAGATTAGTTGTAGTTGTACAAGATTAGTTGTAGTTGTACAAGATTAGTTGTAGTTGTACAAGATTAGTTGTAGTTGTACAAGATTAGTTGTAGTTGTACAAGATTAGTTGTAGTTGTACAAGATTAGTTGTAGTTGTACAAGATTAGTTGTAGTTGTACAAGATTAGTTGTAGTTGTACAACAATAGTTGTAGTTGTACAAGATTAGTTGTAGTTGTACAAGATTAGTTGTAGTTGTACAAGATTAGTTGTAGTTGTACAACAATAGTTGTAGTTGTACAAGATTAGTTGTAGTTGTACAAGATTAGTTGTAGTTGTACAAGATTAGTTGTAGTTGTACAAGATTAGTTGTAGTTGTACAAGATTAGTTGTAGTTGTACAAGATTAGTTGTAGTTGTACAAGATTAGTTGTAGTTGTACAAGATTAGTTGTAGTTGTACAAGATTAGTTGTAGTTGTACAAGATAGTTGTAGTTGTACAAGATTAGTTGTAGTTGTACAAGATTAGTTGTAGTTGTACAAGATTAGTTGTAGTTGTACAAGATTAGTTGTAGTTGTACAAGATTAGTTGTAGTTGTACAAGATTAGTTGTAGTTGTACAAGATTAGTTGTAGTTGTACAACAATAGTTGTAGTTGTACAAGATTAGTTGTAGTTGTACAAGATTAGTTGTAGTTGTACAAGATTAGTTGTAGTTGTACAAGATTAGTTGTAGTTGTACAACAATAGTTGTAGTTGTACAAGATTAGTTGTAGTTGTACAAGATTAGTTGTAGTTGTACAAGATTAGTTGTAGTTGTACAAGATTAGTTGTAGTTGTACAAGATTAGTTGTAGTTGTACAAGATTAGTTGTAGTTGTACAAGATTAGTTGTAGTTGTACAAGATTAGTTGTAGTTGTACAACAATAGTTGTAGTTGTACAAGATTAGTTGTAGTTGTACAAGATTAGTTGTAGTTGTACAAGATTAGTTGTAGTTGTACAAGATTAGTTGTAGTTGTACAAGATTAGTTGTAGTTGTACAAGATTAGTTGTAGTTGTACAAGATTAGTTGTAGTTGTACAAGATTAGTTGTAGTTGTACAAGATTAGTTGTAGTTGTACAAGATTAGTTGTAGTTGTACAACAATAGTTGTAGTTGTACAAGATTAGTTGTAGTTGTACAAGATTAGTTGTAGTTGTACAAGATTAGTTGTAGTTGTACAAGATTAGTTGTAGTTGTACAACAATAGTTGTAGTTGTACAAGATTAGTTGTAGTTGTACAAGATTAGTTGTAGTTGTACAAGATTAGTTGTAGTTGTACAAGATTAGTTGTAGTTGTACAAGATTAGTTGTAGTTGTACAAGATTAGTTGTAGTTGTACAAGATTAGTTGTAGTTGTACAAGATTAGTTGTAGTTGTACAAGATTAGTTGTAGTTGTACAAGATTAGTTGTAGTTGTACAAGATTAGTTGTAGTTGTACAAGATTAGTTGTAGTTGTACAAGATTAGTTGTAGTTGTACAAGATTAGTTGTAGTTGTACAAGATTAGTTGTAGTTGTACAACAATAGTTGTAGTTGTACAAGATTAGTTGTAGTTGTACAAGATAGTTGTAGTTGTACAAGATTAGTTGTAGTTGTACAAGATTAGTTGTAGTTGTACAAGATTAGTTGTAGTTGTACAAGATTAGTTGTAGTTGTACAAGATAGTTGTAGTTGTACAAGATTAGTTGTAGTTGTACAAGATTAGTTGTAGTTGTACAAGATTAGTTGTAGTTGTACAAGATTAGTTGTAGTTGTACAAGATTAGTTGTAGTTGTACAAGATTAGTTGTAGTTGTACAAGATTAGTTGTAGTTGTACAAGATTAGTTGTAGTTGTACAAGATTAGTTGTAGTTGTACAAGATTAGTTGTAGTTGTACAAGATTAGTTGTAGTTGTACAAGATTAGTTGTAGTTGTACAAGATTAGTTGTAGTTGTACAACAATAGTTGTAGTTGTACAAGATTAGTTGTAGTTGTACAAGATTAGTTGTAGTTGTACAAGATTAGTTGTAGTTGTACAAGATTAGTTGTAGTTGTACAAGATTAGTTGTAGTTGTACAAGATTAGTTGTAGTTGTACAAGATTAGTTGTAGTTGTACAACAATAGTTGTAGTTGTACAAGATTAGTTGTAGTTGTACAAGATTAGTTGTAGTTGTACAACAATAGTTGTAGTTGTACAAGATTAGTTGTAGTTGTACAAGATTAGTTGTAGTTGTACAAGATTAGTTGTAGTTGTACAAGATTAGTTGTAGTTGTACAAGATTAGTTGTAGTTGTACAAGATTAGTTGTAGTTGTACAAGATTAGTTGTAGTTGTACAAGATTAGTTGTAGTTGTACAACAATAGTTGTAGTTGTACAAGATTAGTTGTAGTTGTACAAGATTAGTTGTAGTTGTACAACAATAGTTGTAGTTGTACAAGATTAGTTGTAGTTGTACAAGATTAGTTGTAGTTGTACAAGATTAGTTGTAGTTGTACAAGATTAGTTGTAGTTGTACAAGATTAGTTGTAGTTGTACAAGATTAGTTGTAGTTGTACAAGATTAGTTGTAGTTGTACAAGATTAGTTGTAGTTGTACAAGATTAGTTGTAGTTGTACAACAATAGTTGTAGTTGTACAAGATTAGTTGTAGTTGTACAACAATAGTTGTAGTTGTACAAGATTAGTTGTAGTTGTACAAGATTAGTTGTAGTTGTACAAGATTAGTTGTAGTTGTACAAGATTAGTTGTAGTTGTACAACAATAGTTGTAGTTGTACAAGATTAGTTGTAGTTGTACAAGATTAGTTGTAGTTGTACAAGATTAGTTGTAGTTGTACAAGATTAGTTGTAGTTGTACAAGATTAGTTGTAGTTGTACAAGATTAGTTGTAGTTGTACAAGATTAGTTGTAGTTGTACAAGATTAGTTGTAGTTGTACAAGATTAGTTGTAGTTGTACAAGATTAGTTGTAGTTGTACAAGATTAGTTGTAGTTGTACAAGATTAGTTGTAGTTGTACAAGATTAGTTGTAGTTGTACAAGATAGTTGTAGTTGTACAAGATTAGTTGTAGTTGTACAAGATTAGTTGTAGTTGTACAACAATAGTTGTAGTTGTACAAGATTAGTTGTAGTTGTACAAGATTAGTTGTAGTTGTACAAGATTAGTTGTAGTTGTACAAGATAGTTGTAGTTGTACAAGATATAGTTGTAGTTGTACAAGATTAGTTGTAGTTGTACAACAATAGTTGTAGTTGTACAAGATTAGTTGTAGTTGTACAAGATTAGTTGTAGTTGTACAAGAATAGTTGTAGTTGTACAAGATTAGTTGTAGTTGTACAAGATTAGTTGTAGTTGTACAAGATTAGTTGTAGTTGTACAAGATTAGTTGTAGTTGTACAAGATTAGTTGTAGTTGTACAAGATTAGTTGTAGTTGTACAACAATAGTTGTAGTTGTACAACAATAGTTGTAGTTGTACAAGATTAGTTGTAGTTGTACAACAATAGTTGTAGTTGTACAAGATTAGTTGTAGTTGTACAAGATTAGTTGTAGTTGTACAAGATTAGTTGTAGTTGTACAAGATTAGTTGTAGTTGTACAACAATAGTTGTAGTTGTACAAGATTAGTTGTAGTTGTACAAGATTAGTTGTAGTTGTACAAGATTAGTTGTAGTTGTACAAGATTAGTTGTAGTTGTACAAGATTAGTTGTAGTTGTACAAGATTAGTTGTAGTTGTACAAGATTAGTTGTAGTTGTACAAGATTAGTTGTAGTTGTACAACAATAGTTGTAGTTGTACAAGATTAGTTGTAGTTGTACAACAATAGTTGTAGTTGTACAAGATTAGTTGTAGTTGTACAAGATTAGTTGTAGTTGTACAACAATAGTTGTAGTTGTACAAGATTAGTTGTAGTTGTACAAGATTAGTTGTAGTTGTACAAGATTAGTTGTAGTTGTACAACAATAGTTGTAGTTGTACAAGATTAGTTGTAGTTGTACAAGATTAGTTGTAGTTGTACAAGATTAGTTGTAGTTGTACAAGATTAGTTGTAGTTGTACAAGATTAGTTGTAGTTGTACAAGATTAGTTGTAGTTGTACAAGATTAGTTGTAGTTGTACAAGATTAGTTGTAGTTGTACAAGATTAGTTGTAGTTGTACAAGATTAGTTGTAGTTGTACAAGATTAGTTGTAGTTGTACAAGATTAGTTGTAGTTGTACAAGATTAGTTGTAGTTGTACAAGATTAGTTGTAGTTGTACAAGATTAGTTGTAGTTGTACAAGATTAGTTGTAGTTGTACATAGATTAGTTGTAGTTGTACAAGATTAGTTGTAGTTGTACAACAATAGTTGTAGTTGTACAACAATAGTTGTAGTTGTACAACAATAGTTGTAGTTGTACAACAATAGTTGTAGTTTTAGAAGATTAGTTGTAGTTGTACAAGATTAGTTGTAGTTGTACAACAATAGTTGCAGTTGTACAAGATTAGTTGTAGTTGTACAAGATTGGTTGTAGTTGTACAAGATTGGTTATAGTTGTACAAGATTGGTTGTAGTTGTACAAGATTGGTTGTAGTTGTACAAGATTGGTTGTAGTTGTACAAGATTGGTTGTAGTTGTACAACAATAGTTGAAGTTGTACAAGATTAGTTGTAGTTGTACAAGATTGGTTGTAGTTGTACAAGATTGGTTTCAGTTGTACAAGTTTAGTTGTAGTTGTACAAGATTAGTTGCAGTTGCAGAGCGTGAATCTGATCGAGAACATTAAAACCATTTAAATACGTCCAGACAACGTCAGCTGCTCCCTTCATTGCCACCAGTTCGTAGAGTTAATCAACTGGTTACTATAGTTAAAGTATCACTCATTGTGGTCCTATTCACACCCTGGGATGTATGTATCACATTAGTGATAATGAACCCAGCACGCCACACGGCTCATTCACAGCGGTTCTCAAACAGGTTTTAAATATATATTTTGTTTTTTCTACGTCAATTCTTATGTTGCTTTCTGTACATAAAATTTCTGACATATTTTATTCAGTTGATGTCCAGGGACATACTGTATGACTAAATGATTTTATGACTGTGTGATTGTGTGATGTTGGATTATAATAGCCACTGAATACAGTGGCAGTCATTGCTTGTTTGTCACGAAGGTTTTCAATGACTTGTTAAACTTCAACACACACTAATACACACACAAACAAAAACAAACACACACAGACACAGTCAAGATAAGAATTTGAAAAGAAACAAAATAATAATTTAATTATTTAAATATTCCTAATGCATTACTCAACGAAATAAAAATGTAGTTATAAAAATAAATGAAAATAATCCATATTCCAGTTTCATTTATCTAGCTTGAATCTCTGGCCCCCTTAGCGAGAGAATATAAAATTATTATACCCTTCTTTCTTTGCATAAAACGTGTAAAGAATTATTAACAAGTATTTTGCTCAACAAAAACTTAAAATTTGATAGAAACCTTTATAGAAATTAGGGCTTGATGATTTTTTGGTGGGCCGTCCATAAATGACGTCACGCTATTTTGGTCGATTTTTACCCCCCTTCGTCCCATCGTCCCACTTCGTCACAAAACTTAGACCTCCCCCTCCAATATGACGTCACAAAGCTTATACAACCCCCCCCCCACTCTAAAAGCCGTATTTTCTAATTGAAAATTAGCAAGTTTCAAATTACTTTTTCGTCATTTTTAGGTATTTATTTTAGAGTAAGTCTGCACTCTAATAGATTAAGACGCGTGGAGCCATCATAATCGTCATTTAATAAATTGAAAGCAATCAAATATTTAAGTGGAACTTTTATTTTAAAGTTGCGCGTTTTGATGTGACGTCACATTTCTTAAACACCGCCCCTCCACCCTCGTCACACATCGTCACAAATGCGTAACCCCCCTCCCCCTGGACGCATGACGTCATTAATGGACGGCCCCTTGGTGGGCTTACCTACAACTCAGCTGAAAGGGATCGGAGCTCTTTATTGGTGTCGCTGTTGACGTCCCAAGAGCGTCAATATTAAAATACTCTATATCCTCACACACTTTCGTAAGTGGAATTTTCAAACCTTATCTTATCTGTTTACAGACGCTCCTTCTATACAGAAGATTATTGCGTCCTACGCTTATCTATGGTTTGTGTTTAGTCCTGCATTTTTATTAGAGATTTAAATGTTGATAAAGTGTTGGTTTTCCTGGATTCTTCAGGCAACCCATTCCACGCCCGAATTCCGGACGGGAAAAAGGAAAACTTGTATGTGTTTGTTCTTGCATACGGAATAAGAAAGGTGTTTTTATCCTTATGTCTATCTGAGGGTTGTATTAAGTTATCTTTGTGTTGTATTTCTAAATTAGAATTAATTGCTTTATGTATGATTACTACTTTGCTCTTGGTTCTTCTATCCTCTAGTGTTTCAAGGTTTAATGATTTAACTAATGGTGTTACTCTTGTCAGTTTCGAATATTCTCCAGTAATGAATCTGGCAGCTCTTTTTTGAATTTGTTCTAGTTTATCAATGTTTTCTTTGGTGGATGGGTCCCATACAGAAGATGCATATTCTAGTGCAGGTCTCACCAAAGTGAGGTAGCATTTTAGTTTTATATCTCTATTACATTTGTTAAAGTTCCTTTTTATAAAGCCTAAGGTTTTGTTTGATTTTTTAATAACTTCATTGACATGGGGATTCCATGATAGTTTCTCATTTATTAAGACTCCTAAGTATTTTGCATCTTTAGTTTGGGTCAGTTCTTTTCCATGAATGTAATATTTTGAATTTATTTGTTTCTTTTTCTTTGTTACTCTTAACAGTTGACACTTTTCTGGATGGAAAGACATACTCCAGTTAGTTTCCCATTTTATCAATTCATCTAAGTCTTTTTGTAAAATTTTGCTATCTTGTTCTGATTTAATTGTTCTATAGATTATACAATCATCAGCAAATAGCCTAACTTTTGTACCTGTTGAGATGTTGTTGGGTAAATCATTTATATAAATTAAAAAGAGTAAGGGACCTAGCACAGTTCCTTGTGGAACTCCTGAGTTAACCTTTATTGGTGCAGATTTAGATCCATTAATTATTACAGTTTGCTCCCTGCCCAAAAGGAAGTCTTGGATCCAGTGATGTAAGGAACCTGAGATTCCAAAGTAGTTAAGTTTTTTAAGTAAACTAAGGTGGTGAACTTTTGTCAAATGCTTTTGAGAAGTCTAGTAATATTGTATCTATTTGATCATTTTTGTCCAAGCCTTTTGATAGTTCATCTATTAAACCTATTAATTGTGTTTCACATGATCTGTTTTTTCTAAAGCCGTGTTGATGTGGGCATAGGGCATTATATTTGTCAAGGTGGTTAACTATTCTACTATATATTATGTCATATTTCTCTTTAACGTTGAGCATAATTGTAGTTGATGACGGTTTTAACATTGATATACTTAAAAAATTATCGTGTATTTTAGAGTACTAAATGCTTAGCACAAACATTTATTTAAAATTTATTAAATTGAGGACCACTGGTGGAACAAACAATCAAGGAAAGAAAGAAACGAACGGGGAAAAAAGGAAATATAATTCAACCTAAACTTAACATACAAAAAGTCTCCAAAGATGCTTCCAACACTTTATAAAACATGTGACAGATTAATGGTCAGCTAATGTCCATTTACCCCCGACACAGAGCCATAATCAGCAAGTCCCTGTGTTGCAGTCTTGTCTCTCGTGTGAATAAATACGACTGCATTCTCAGACCTCATCAATAACTTTCCAACGACTTGACTGCAGCAAGACTTCCGTCTGTAAGTCTCTTACATTTCATTGGTGTTGGGTTGTAGCTAGGACCTTAGTTGAATCTCTCCTAGAAGGTTTAACACCTACTTTAAGAACACTAAAAATTGCTGTATTGTGCATTTACGTAGCCGCTCCAAAACCCACCCCTGCTCTAAACCAAATTAACGAAATGAAAGGATTTATGTATCTTATCTCTTAGACTACGCTCGCTCCTTCTATGCATACGATTATTTTATCAAGCGCTTATCCATGATGTATGCCTAGTTTTGCATCTTCTTAGAGTTTTAAATGTTGATGGTGTATTTGTATTTCAGTTGGACAATATCTCAGCCAGAAATGTTCCTCAAAATCTGGGTCCTCCTTTTGGCCGGCCTGACCAATCAAGTGCTGGGAGACAAATTTAAAAGTCTAGACGAAGCGATCGGGGTTTTGGGAGAACTCGCAACAGAGGGTGAGTAAACATGTTCGTTTAAAAGACTTTGAACGCAAAATTTGTGCACTGATTGTTGTATATAAACCACCGCAAAACGATGTATGTTACAAACTCACGTGTCGTAACATCTCTAAGACAAACATAGTAAACCGATGTTTATATTTCAGGGTACAAATAACTGTGTACTAATATGTACACACCAAGCCTCCAAACTTGGAATAACAAAATTGTTTTAAGGGGCACTCTAACTGGTGTATGTGTCTTCTGCTTCTCGGCCAATGTGTCGTAGTTATCCGGGTCTCTTGGGTCTATCAGAAGATCTAAATAAAAGAAACTTTTGGCCCTGACCTGGTGACCCAAAGTTCAATGTTGAAACATCATCCAATGTCATCTAGGAACATAAATCTGTTTTGGATTCATTTTTCTTTTAAAATTCAAATATCACGCTTTTGAGTTGTGCGATATTTCTACACTATCATCATTTTAATTTAAGTTCCTTCTGGAACATATGACCTCAGCCAAAGCCTTTCATTCAGCACGATGTGCCAAAATAAAATTCCATGGATCACAATATAAATACATTTTTTAAAAATGTATATAGACTCCACTGAGTTCATAAATTAGTATAATAAAAACTTTGATCTTTAAAAAGTGTTAGCTCCATAGAATACAAGAGGTTGATACTATATTTTTTTAATAAAAACAACCCGTAAAAAAACAAGTTTTTGACTATAAATCCTTTACGTATGAGTCGTAACTAAAAGAATGTTCATTATAACACGCAGCGCAAGACCATCCAAAAATACAAAATTGCAGTTGTGTCGTAAAACGTGTTTAATATAATGCGCACCGATCAGGAATATGTTTATAAAAAGTGTTTACAATAAAATACGCACCTTATTGCGCGACAGAAAGGTTGTTCAATATAATACGCACCGCGACGCTCTATCTCAAAAAATAGCATGATACATAGGAATAAATAAAATAATCTAAAAAATCAATAATTTAATTACGGTACATGCGATCGATCTGAAATTTTGATACATTGTTTTTATCATTGGTACGAAACTGCCTGCAAAATTTCAGCTCGCTATCTTGCGAGCAAATGGGTTAAAAATCGATCAAAAGTTTTGGCGACAAGGTCGGTCGGTCGGTCGGTCGGTCGGCCGCAGACACCACGAGTTAATATAAAGGATTTAAAAATTGAAACAAACAAAAACAGAACGAAGAACTACCAACTAAAAGAAACAGTAAATTAAATAAAGTATTTGTTTTAAACATCCGTCTAAAAATTGGTATCGTTTCTTTTATTTAGATCTTCTGATAGACCCAAGAGACCCGGAGAACTATGACACATCAGCCGAAGTAGCAGATGCCGTGCTGGAAGACAAATTTAAAAGTCTAGACGAAGCAATCGAGATTTTGGGAGAACTCGAAACAGAGAGTGAGTAAACATGTTCTTTTAAAAGACTTTGAACACAAAATTGGTGCAATGATAGTTGTATATAAACCACCGCAAAACGATGTATGTTACAAACTCGTGTTACATCCAAAACGAGAAAATTAACATTGCTAGTTTTATGTTTCCACGCGACAAACATCCATTTACTGCACAATTTTCTTTTCGCTTTTTCTTTATTCTCATGGAGGTTTTTTTAAAAAAGAGCGCCTTTTCTGGTAGCCCATCATCTGGCAAGGCTGTTCATTAGTTCAGTTAGAGAATTATATTCTCCTTTTTATGTCAGGACAATTTAGAAATGTGTTAACAAACAAAAAAAAATTATAATAAAGAACACTCTTGAGACTGGTGTAATAGTAGGCCCAGGCCTAACGTGGCCTGCTTGCGTAGATTTTGACACTTTTAATGCCGATTGTCTGCAACATTAAAATCATTTACTTTAAAATGTTAAAGAAATACATTTTAAAAACTTAATCTGACGTCAGTGCCAAAATAAAGTTACATGGATCACAATATAAATATATATTTTTAAAAAACATATACACAAGCAACAAAGCCTGTCCAAGGACGTTCCGCCACCGTTCGGTGGCATGTTGTAACTCCCCTCCCAACAGCCGTCTCGACCGGCATTACATGTGCATCGCGTCAAAAATACTATTCACTATAGTTAAAATAAATAACTCGTAAAATCTGAGCTTTGGACTATAAATCCCAACGCGCGTAACTCAAAATAAAGACTTGGAAGAAATACTGCACCAAAAATAACTCGTTTTGAACGTCCTCGTAAACGTGTTCAATATGATTGGCTGTATGAGTCATGTGTGTTTGAGGGACCAATCGCTATCGATGACCGGACAGAAAATTTTCGGACAGAAAATTGCCTTTTATTATATAGGAATAGACTCCACTGAGTTCATTAATTAGTATAATAAAAACTTTGATATTTGAAAAGTGTTAGCTCCATAGAATACAACAGGCTGATAAAAAAAATTTTTTATTGAAACAAACAAAAACAGAACGAAGAACTACCAACTAAAACAAACTGTACATTAAATAAAGTATATTATTTTACACATCCGTCTAAATATTGGTATCGTTTCTTTTATTTAGATCTTCTGATAGACCCAAGAGACCCGGATAACTACGACACAGCGGCCGAAGAAGCAGACGACACGTTGGAAAAAAGAGAACACGCAGATGCAACTACAGTCACGCCCCACAGGGCGCGCGCTGCCACTGGCCGTGACCAAGACACCAGAAGCAGGAGATCTCTCAGCGAAGGCCTCGCAACTTTGGACACCAAAATCTCGGCGTATAACGCCTTTGCCCGTAAGGCTCATCCGGGGGTCGTAGGGAAGAAACCGAATACCGACTCCTCTGATAACTGGGTCTTTGTGGAGACGCCAGAGGGCGTGATCGCTGAAGAAATCAAGGGTGGTAGTAGTAGACTGGCAGCTTACAACGCCCTCAGAGGGGGTGATAAAAGATTGGCAGCCTATGATGGACTGAGAAAGGGAAATAACAGATTGGCAGCCTATGATGGACTGAGAAAGGGAAATAACAGATTGGCAGCCTATGATGGACTGAGAAAGGGAAATAACAGATTGGCAGCTTATGATGGACTGAGAAAGGGAAATAACAGATTGGCAGCCTATGATGTACTGAGAAAGGGAAATAACAGATTGGCAGCCTATGATGGACTGAGAAAGGGAAATAACAGATTGGCAGCCTATGATGGACTGAGAAAGGGAAATAACAGATTGGCAGCTTACGATGCCCTGAATAAACTTGCCCCTCACGATGCCAGTAACAAAGTCGAACCTCACGATGCCCTAAACAAAGTCACACCTGACGATGCCCTGAATACACCTGCACCCCATGATGCTCTCAATAAAGCAGCACCCCATTTAGCCCAGAATAAAAAATAGGAAGGTGCAAACAACGCAATGTAAAGGATGCTGCTAATAAAACCAAAGACTTTATCAAATATTCTGTACAATTCTATAAAAATACAGAACCAAAGTAAATGTTCAATAAGTACTTTCCAATAAATTGTGAGCTTTATCATTTACAACTTTTGTTAAAATCATTCCACCACAAATTTGAGAATCGCATGAAAATTTAAAACTAAGATCCCACTTTTTCAATATCAATGCCTGGTGTTAGTCTTAGACGTAATTTGAAGAAAGAATAAAACAGTATAACTGTCTGCCAAATGTTTCTTTGTTTTCTTTGTTTTTTTAAGTGTTTGGTAAAGGGTAATTTAATTTTTTTATTTTTGAGCTATTTCTAAAAATATATTTTTTCATAAAGGTTTTTATCGACCAATCAATGAGTGTGAACGAATCTGTTTAAAAGTCTGCTCTGATGCTGTGTAAAACTTTCTACGAACAAATACAGGAATATAAATCTATTATCTTTAATCTGGTTGGTACAGTATATTATAAATATATGCCCCTGCGTGTTGCAAACAAAAACTTAATTTTTAAATCTTTCTTTGATATGCTACGATAAAATGATACATAAGTAAATAATTTCCTCTCTCTTCCACATTTAAAAAGCTTTTTTTAAAAAAAATAAGAATTTTTCAGTTTAAATAATTCAGTTTCAGAAAAACCAAAAAATAGAAGCCAAAACAAATTTGTCGGCGAGATGCGTCTTCATCCGACATAGACAGTTATATACAATGGATTTAACAACAATAATAAAAACAACTCCGTTAGCGTCATTGAAATATTTAAGAGTTCATCGAGTAGAAAGTGACCTAACTAACACTACAACTTAACAATACAGAAAGGTGAACACAAACATGGGACAATGAATACTGTGGATGTGTGTACACTTCCTGCCATAACAAAAAATAAGAAACTAATGACAATTTTAGGAAATTGTTGTTTCTTTTCCTTTTTTTTTCTTTTTAGCTCTTTTGATGGAGAATTTTTTAGATTGCTTTTCAGTCGGCAAAGTTAAAAGACTTCCACCAACTTAGAAAACTTCATTTATTCTCAACATCTCCAAACGCCTCAAATCTTTCAGATAAATCATTTTTTTTTAAACATCAAAATTAACAAGAGACTTTATGGATTTTACATATACAATCAATAAAGGAAAGAAAATTTTTGAAACATAAGACTTTACAGATGCCAAACGGATAATGATTAAAAGCAAAATAGAAGAATTTCAAAAAAAATCGAAGATCCATTTTTTGGGTGTGACAATTTTGCAATACACTTTTAGAAAACATTTACTACACATATCTGCTTCAAGGCATGATGCATCTATACATAACACTGCCAAGGGCTGTCAATATTGTTGAAAGAAGCTGCCCGGGTACCCGTCCAAATTTTGAACCGGTACCCGGGTATCCGTTCGAAACGCCGCATAATTTTCGCCGTCATAGCCGCTATAAAAAGCAATGCGACCTAGCCACAATCCGTGCACCTCATTTCACACATTAGCCAACGGTATGCTTCAAGTAACGCACTATTGTGAACTTTAATGCACCACAAACTTTTATTCCTGCTGTAAATGTGTTCGTCATACTCATAAACTAAAACCCCAGTAAGTGGCCGTCCATAAAGTACGTCACGCTCCGAGGGGGGGAGGGGGTCTAAGAAAGTGTGACACTTTGTGACAGGGGGGAGGGGGGTCAGGCCATGTGTGATGTCACACATTTATTTTTTCAATTATTTTTTTTCTAAATTATTTATATTTTTTTAGTAGAATTTAAATAGCTTTAAACTAATTTTTAATTTTTTTTGGAAAAATTAGAATTTGTTTTATGTCAAAATAGCATGAAATGCGTATCTCCTGAATGTGTTCTTCATAAATCTGAATTGGATGCAGCAGGACTAATATTACAAATATAAGGATCAGGTATGGTTTGACAATCATGTTCGCACCAGCCAATACTTCACTCAAGTTGTTAAATATCAGGACATGAAATGTTGCGACAAAGCACGAAGCTCATATTTCAACGTTTTACCTTCAAGATTCTTCCCCTCCTCCAATCCCAATCAACCAAATAGTTGATGGACTCAAAGCTTCAGAAAGATACAGATTCTCATAAATGTCCTTCCTTGATTGTAGCACAAACTCTCAAATTTGATGACATTATGCCAAGATCAAAAGGAGTTTTCAAAGTACAACCATATGATTACCAGCTTATTTGATCTACTTTGCAAAGTAGGTCACTTATATTTAGCCTCACAAACAATGTTGAAGAAACATACAGCACAACACAGAGCTCGGGCTCAGGAGAATGTGCCCACCCAAACTGTTACAGAATCAACTCAGATAAAAAGCATCCGTCCTTTGAGAATCACTTCTAGAAGGCAAAGAGAACCTATGGCAGTTATTGCCAGAAGAGAAAATGCACATAAAGAGGCTGTTGAGTGGCTAGATGAGGACGAGTTGATCTGTCTGCAATTATCCTTCCAGGAAACGATGATGGTGAAAGAATGATGTCAGTCGTAACTATGGATGAAAACTTCATTTCACCGTTGTAAGATGATGTCCAGTGAATATTTTTTAATGAAACATAATTCATAGGACCATAATAAACAGATTCAATATAGCACAAGAGTTGGTCACATAATTTGTCAATCTAGTCTTCTTTTTTAAAAGTCAAATTGTTTTGTTTTCTTTGTATTATTTAATCTCTGGGTGAGGTCAAGTTTTGCTAATCTACTTATTATCCTGTGTCAATAGATTGCATAATCGGAAGATTATCTAAAGCTTAACCTCATTCATTGTAAATGGAAAGTTAGCAGAGAAATTATGTGTATTATACAATTGTCAAGTGTAATTTTTTGCAATTTTTCTTTTCAAATTTGATCTAGATTGAGTTACTATTTCATTGAATAACTGTGACAACTGTTGTCAATTAACTATTCTGCTATTAAATTCATTTTAATAATATGATAGTTCTTTTAAGTGGCGGTGTACGGGATTTCGGCTCCAGCTCCGGCAAATCTGGAATCCGGCTATTTTAAAAAAAATCCGGCTCTGGCTTCGACTCCGGCAGGTTTCACTTTATAAATCCGTCTAGCCGGTAGATTCCTAATTTATATATATATTCATAATGGCTCCGGCAAATCAGGAATCCGGCCATTTTAAGAAATCTGATTTCGGCGCCAGCCGGATTTCACTTCATAAATCCGGCCAAATTCAGCTCCGGTCGGATATCAAAATTTTGAATTTGGTACATCCCTACTTTTAATTGGAAAGTTGTTTATATTTTAATACAGTTTAATGGTGAAGTGTAATTTAAGTATTAAATTTAATATTTTAATTAGGTGTTAATTAAAAAAAAATTCGAAAGTGTGACGTACTTTGGGGGGGGGGTCCAGAGATTTGTGACAGTTTGTGACAGGGGGAGGGGGGTCAAAAATGGTCAAAAATAGCGTGACGTACTTTATGGACGGCCCCTAAACTGAACATTCAAACCAAATGCAAAAAAATAAAATATTTTAAAAAACCGTAAAAAAAACACGTTTTTTACTATAAATCCTTTATGTACGAGAAGTAACTAAAAGAATGTTCATTATAATACGCAGCGCATGACCATCCAAAAATACAAATTTGTAGTTGTGTCGTAAAACATGTTTAATATAATGCGCACCGATAAGGAATATGTTTATAAAAAGTGTTGTCAATAAAATACGCACCTAATTGCGCGACAGAAAGGTTGTTCAATATAATGCGCACCCTTACACTCTATCTAAAAAAATACATCATATATAATGGGACTGTAATAAAGCTTTTAAATAAAATAAAATAAAAAATACACAAACAAATTGTGCAATGTATAAAGCTCAAATTTATTGTTTTCATTGCACAATTTGTTTGTGTATTTTGTATTTTATCTAAAAAAATAACATGATACATAGGAATAAATAAAATAATCTAAAAAGTCAATAATTCAATTACGGTACATGTGATCCATCTGAAATTTTGATACATAGTTTTTTATCATCGCCACCAAACTGCCTGCTAAATTTCAGCTCGCTAGCTTACGAGGAAGTGGGTTAAAAACCGATCCAAAGTTTTGGCGACCGACAAGCAATCAAGGGTTCAACCAAGCAACC
Source organism: Ampullaceana balthica (assembly GCA_944989445.1). NCBI lineage: Eukaryota > Metazoa > Mollusca > Gastropoda > Lymnaeidae > Ampullaceana > Ampullaceana balthica. The sequence goes on along the minus strand of CALYLW010000260.1, from coordinate 1,081,168 downwards.
AGACACAACGAGTTAATATAAAGGATTTTAAAATGACGTAACGTCCAGTCAGGTCATACGCTCCAAGCAGTGTTTCTTAACATTGGGATAACCTCGGCGACGTGCTCTACGTTGTTCTCAGTGACGGAAAAGTAGTCAAACACTCTCCTCAACAATACGTTCAGTACATGAATACTTAAGGAGTATAAGGTGGAGAGGCAGACATTTGTATATATACCTGCTTTTTAGCGGTCCTTCCGATCAAGACCATTACGAAGTTCAATTGCCTCTCACACGTGATGACTTTCTGGTGCCATCTATTGACAACGTCGTTATGTCCACAAAAATTTCACAGCCACCTTATCACACTGATGTGACGTCACCTTGCCACTATCCTGATAAACATGTACAACCGCATTTCAAAACACACTCTAATGAACGAACGGATTCCGCAGAAGAATTTCAATCCACCATTCGTCCTAAATCATTCCGACTTTTCTGATTTATTCGTGCTTTAGTTTTTGTCCGTTCTTTCCCCCCTTTCTTTGCACTATCTATGAGCAAGTCTGCAGCGTATGCTACGCCGCGCGTCGTATCTTGTACAATATAATTAAACATTAAAAAAATAATAAAATAAGTATACGAACAATGGAACACACGTTAAGAATATATTACACATAAACAACACGGAAGCTCTTGCAAAACTAGTTTTGACAATAGAAAATGATATTTTAAAAGTGAAGATTGATAGGATTAACCCTAGACACAGATAGAACAGAACACACTGACACCCGAGGGATGAAAGACCATTAGTTAAATCATTAAACTTTGAAACACTAGAAGATAGAAGAACCAAGAGCAAAGTAGTAATCATAGATAAAGCAATTAATTATAATTTAGAAATACAACACAAAGATAACTTAATACAACCCTCAGATAGACATAAGGATAAAAACACCTTTCTTATTCCGTATGCAAGAACAAACACATACAAATGTTCGTTCTTCCCGTCCGGAATTCGGGCGTGGAATGGGTTGCCTGAAGAAACCAGGAAAACCAACACTTCATCAACATTTAAATCTCTAATAAAAATGCAGGACTAAACACAAACCATAGATAAGCGTAGGACGAAATAATCTTCTGAATAGAAGGAGCGTCTGTAAACAGATAAGATAAGATAAGATAAGATGTGACACATTAGAAAAAATTTCACACAGCTTTTTGCAACAGAACAAAATAAATGAGAAGTAAAGTAAAGTATACACAGTTTTTCGAAATTACACAGATAACTAATTTAGAGGGAAATCAAACGAAGAAACGTTCAGGTCAGTAGGCCTACAAGAGATATAAATATAAGCTACATTGTGCACAATAAACAGAGACAAAACACCTCAGCCAAATGACCTAATAAAATTGTACATTTTCTTTTGGATAACTCTTTGAACAATATTACACATCATGACCTTAGAAGAATATCTTAATAACAATGAGGTAAATATACCACATTCAATGAACACTTAATCTTAACTTCTTCATATTATACACCACCCTTTTAGCAATAGACTTGAATGACATGAATCAAGGGACATAATTAGAACCCGAATCTTTTATTCATCTTGAACTCCCTTAGAACTTTTGGTGCGTTTTTTAAACGATTGGGGGGGGGGCGCTCCTGTCAACAATTTTCTGTAACAAAGCCGACCTTGTTTCGGCGTTTGTGCGCAGACTAATGCAAAAACACGAAATTAATTTTTTAAAACATATTTTATTTTTTAAGCGCAAAGAAATTTACACAATTTTAAATACAATCATTGGGGAAAATTAAAACTGTTATTTTAATGTCTTTTTCGTTTCCGATCGAACGGAACTGATATCTTCCACATTTTACAATACCTCTGGGGAAGTTAAATGGGGGGTAAAATATGTCGAATACATCTTGTAACATAAAATTTTTAAATTCCTAAAATGTAAACAAATGTATATCAAAACTGAAGTCCAGCAGGTGAGCCCCCTAAGTCAATTATACAAATGGATCCATTATTAATAAAATTAGTTTATTATCTTTATTTCTATGACCAATGCCAATAATTCAATAATATAATATTTAAACTACAACAAAAGAATCAGAAAAGGAAAAACTGTCAAACCAAAAAATCGGCTAACCACATCTTATAACCATGTCATCTAAACGTTAAAATAAGGAATAATTAATCAAAAACTAATCTAGAAACACTAGAGGTTATATGAAAAAATAGCTAAGTACTAACTGGGTAGTAGTAATACATATTAATATCATAATATTTAATAAAATGTAACATTAACTAACATATCTAAGCCATTCTAAGATTCTAAGCCAATTAATTCTAACTTTTAATTACAACACAAAGTGTGACAAAGATTGAAAGATGATCAAATACAACCCTCAGATAGACATTCACATTATAATTATAATAATAATTAGGGATGAAAACAATTTTCTTATTTCATATGCAAGAACAAAGGCATAAAAATTCTCATTTGCCCCATCCGGAATTTGGGCGTGGCATGGGTTGCCTGATCATACCAGATAAACCAAAACACTAACAAATATCAATATTTAAAATTAATAAAATGCAAGTCTGGGCATAAACTATGGATAAGCGTAAGACGCAGTTATCTTCTGTATAGAAAAAGCGTCTGCAATAGATAATAAGCTGAATTTTAGAACACAGTAACACATAAGACTCTTTCAGGTAAAAATTTAAACTTCAACGAAGGCTAAGCCAACTTAAAAGCTCTTGCAAACCCTTGTATTATTTGTAACTTGTAAGCCGTGGTTTTTTTTCTTTGGATCTAGGACCTTGGAATTCAAAAACTTGACAAAGTGATTAAAAATTGGGGATTACTAGGATTAAATTTAATTAATTCAGCTTCACAAACATTTGTTTACCAGTACAGTTTTGTTTCAGGTACATAGTACAGTACATTGTAATAAATTATAATTATAATGCAAATAAAGACTACTAGAAATGTAAATGAGTACCAAAATGAGTTTTTTTTAATAATTATAATCTTTGAATTATTTATTATGGACTAACAATAATGATAATTATTGACTAACACTAATTAAAAATTATTTTCTTTTCAAACAAGAAAGCTTGTAAAGTCCTGGTTAGAGCTCACAGCTATCTGTGGAAAAAGTTGTAAAGTCTCAAAGATGCCACAGCTCTCAAATAAACATTCCTACCCCCAATCTTTTTTTCATGGTATGTATGGGACATTATTAACAGATCTTTAATGGGGCGAGGTGATGACAGGCTTTCAGAGCTTGATGAAGAACTGAACATCAAGTTACAAAAAGTAATCTGTTTGATCCTTAACAAACCCAGAACCTGAAAGAGTAAGTAAGACAAAGTTGTGTTTTTTTATATATCAAAAACAGAATATTTTTTTAATTCCCTACTTTTGATTGCTCATTAATGCATGAAAAGTAATTTTAAGACCCATTATTACTTATGCTGGCACTAGAACAGTGATTTAGTACACTTTTGTACTGGTATATTTATTAATTGTGCTTTTAACTAAAACTAGGCCAATTATTTTCTTTGTTCCTTAATAGTGAAATGTATTTTCTTTAATATTGATGTTAAAATCATTGTCATTTAACATTCTCATGGATGCTTGAAACTTTCTTAATTTTTTAATAAGTGATGACTTTATATGATTTAATGCTAATTATGACTTTAAATAGTTTTTTGCTGTTTGACCACTACTCAAATTTTGTCTGTATACTCATCTTACACAGGTGTCCTGATCAGCCCTTAATTTTTTAATGTTACAGATTTATGAAATGTTTCTACAATTAAAATTGGATGATTTTACTACATCTACTTTCTTGGATAAGCTTAGGACGCAATAATCTTCTGTTTGCTATAATAATAATATATTATTTAATTCTTTATATTATATTTTCACAGATTTTCTGGAATGGAATTCAAAACAAAATTAACATCAGCTTTTAAACATCATTCAAGGCCCATGTCATCACAATAAATCAATATTTACTGATTAAAAGTAGAAATGACTAGGCATTTGTTGGGATAGCAGGGAATAATTGTTTGGACATTCAATAGATAAGTCATCAAACAACTAGCCTTCATTGTTCCAATGAGTTGACCTCAACATAAACATTGCCGCAGGGCTTTTTAAAAAAGAAATGAACGCAGCCATAGTTAATGGTGGGGACTTCAATATTATTCAACGTATGAACTGATTTAGTTAGTGAAGAAATAATTTGTAAAAATATAAAAAATTTTTACTGTAAAAAATTCTTGCTATTTAAAACAAAATAATGGCAAATAAACAAGGTAAAGCTAAACCCATCCCCGCTATGGGGCCAGGTTCCAGAATCATAGCCCTCAATGATGTACTCAAAAAACTTCTCATCATCGAGGCCACAAAGAAAGGACCAACAGTAACTGTCAACTTTGCTTCCGTTGGATTTAAACTGTTACCTCTTGAGATTTTCAAGAATGAAGAGCTTATGACACTCACCACTAAATTCCTAGTGCAGTTCAACAAAATCAAAAAACTTCCTTCAGAAGTAGGAGCATTGGAGCACCTCAAGTACCTTGACCTAAGAGCCAACAGGGTCAAATCTCTTCCACCTACATTATTTCAATGTGTTTTTCTGGAATATGTGAGTAATTTCATGTTTTATAATATGTGACATTTGCTCGCTTACAAATGCCATTTATATTTTTTATTATAGGTGTGAATAATTTCCTAAAACTAACTCTGAAATATTTGTAATGGAAGCCATTTTCTTTCTTGGAACTACCACTTACTAAATTGTAATACAGTGGTACTTTGAGACACAAAATTAATCCGTTCTGGGTGGCTTTCGTATCTTGGATTTTTCTTATCTTGAACTAAGTTTTGCATGGAAAATACTTAATCCGTTCCAAGCCATACAGAAACAACACTAAAAATTGAAAACATCACGGAAAACTTTAGGAAAAACAAAGTAGGATTCTTCAATCCTTTCAAGTACACATAATAAATCAAATAGATAATAATAAAACAAAGAAAACAGAATAAAATAAATGAAAAATAATATCTATACAAATGTGAACCTTTACCTTTTGAGTGTGGCGAAGTGTCGGAGAAGGTGATAGGGGAGGAGAACGGATGGCAGAAAACATTACAGCATTACGTACGAAACACTTAACTTCACGAAAATAATGTCACTGTATGTACAAACTTTACATGAATTAATTCTAAATAAACACTTGCATTTAGTACAACTCTACACTTAACATACGTAACATTACACTTAAATTTATGTAAATTTTTTATTTGCTTTTTAAATTTTAAATATTTTTTTTTACATTTTTGTTTTGCGATTTCTAATTTTTTTGTTTCACCTTACATTTTCTTCTTACAGCTTTTTTTGCCTGCTTTTTACAATGTTTCTGAAACGAGTCTTGCAAATGTCATTGAACTGCGCAACAACATGACCTGTTTGAACCGTTTCAGTCACGTGATGCCCACTGTTAGCTGCGCGTTTTTTGTATTTTGTATTTTTTTTTATATCTTGTAACTAAAAATTCTTCGAGTGGCTTTTTGTATCTTGGATTTTTTGTATCATGAAGCATTCGTATCTAGAGGCAACACTATATATCCTATTTGCAACAATTATTAATAACCCTAAAGAATATGTAAAATTTTCGGCAATAATAAGCTCATAAAATGAAACAAATAAAATAAAATAAATTACATTTCGCCATCACTTCAGTACAGGGAAAATACTGCACCGCGGTCCCTGGTGCAATGGACAAAGTCCTGCGTTCCACCACACTAAAACATTTGAGAAGCTCTGACAGCATGATATCTCTCACATGTCTCATGATGTCATCAAAAATTGAACATGATGAAACTAAGGGACTTAACTCAAAAATATCAACAGACTGATTTTTTCCTTTTACCTCCTCAGCTCGACTTCTCTGGCAATATAGTACGGTCCATACCAAAAACCATAAAAAACAGTGTCTACTTACAAACCTTGATTGGCGAAAACAACAACCTTAAAACCCTGCCAAACACAATCAACAAATGTGTTGATCTCACGTTTATCAACTTGAAACTCAACCAGGTTTGTGAACATGGGCACAGTAGACTTAAATCAGGCTAGGTAGAAAGGAATGATTTGAACAGGGTGCTGGTAGGCCTGAAAAAGACATATGATAGACACTTTGATCAAACATCACAGCAAGTCTTTCATTTTTATTAACTTCTTGGTCTTTATCTTCGTTTGGTGAGTGAGGAAGGCCTCTTACCAATACACTTGTTGTCTTGTGGGTTCTTTTTTTTTCAGACTTGATTAATACATGCTATACTTTATTGTCCGAGCCTGAAGGCTTAACACTACTGTTATTTTTTTTAAAAGCAAACACCTTTAATACAAAAGTAAATTTTTTGTTAAATTCCTTATATTAACTTCGAAATCTTGTCGTCATCTCTCGGTCGGTCGGTCAGGCGGAAAAACAAAAGTAAAAATATGACACACTTCCCGTGATGCTATCGAGCTGAAATTTTGCACATAGACTCGTGTCACCTAACAATGCATTGTATCATAATGTCAGATCGATTGAATGTACCGTAATTAAATTAATGCATTTTTCAATGTAGCCGTCTGCTCCACGTGCTGGAGTTCAGTCCAGCCATCAATGACCACACCTACCCCCCACCCCGTTTTTTTAGAGCAAGAGGAGATCAGTTTGTTTAAGTCTGTAAATGTTTGTCGCCCGTTGCATATTATATTGAATGTATCAATACTTTAAGTCTGTGTCATTTATAAGGGATTTATAGTAAAAAAAACGTTGTTTTTACGGGGTTGTTTAATTATATTTTAAAACAAAAAACTAGAAAAATTTAATCACAAGTTCCAAACAAAGATCAGAAGAACATTTCTTTTTCTATAATTTTAATCCATGTTATTTTCAGATCAAAAGAATCCCCAAAACATTGTATGAAGTAAGAGCCAAGGTAGATTTGTCTTGGAACAGGCTGAAAGCCCTTGTTAGTGCCAAAGTGAAGAACCCGGCCTTAAGGTGGCTTGATGTGTCCCACAACAGCATCATCAGCATCCCCATCAACCTGGAGCGGGTTTATACACTGACCTACTTGGATCTATCCTATAACCTGTTGATGGTAAGCTTCTTTTATGTTTGCCTCAGGATCAACACTAGGGCTCTTGTTAGAAGTGTGGACAGTGTTTCAAGTAGGATTAGTTTAGGTATGTATGTATGTATGGCATCTGTCCGTCTACGAAAGACGATAGATTTATCTTTATTATTTGCAGCTCTTGGTGTGGCTGATGAGACCAATCCTTGAGTGGCAGTCTCTTCTGCATGACACACACACGAAAGCAGTGGGGCAGTCGTGCCTGGCCTTTCTCCTCGCTCTTTTCCCGACTGCTTCTGCCCTAGTTTGCTCCTCTGCTCTTAGTGATCCTTCTTTCACTATAGCCCGCCACATGGACCTATCCTCTTCCAGGTTTTCCCAGTTTTGTATATCAATGTTGGCTACTTTCATGTCTTTCTTGCATATGTCCACGTATCTGAGACATGGCCGACCAACCAACCTTTTCCCTGTCGCCAGCTCGCTGTAAAGCACATCCTTGGGTATGCGACCAGTTTGCATCTTCTTGATGTGTCCAAGCCAACGGAGGCGTCTTTGGCTTAATATTGCTGCAATACTACTCATGCTTGCTTGAGCCAGGACCTCTGTGTTGGGGACTTTCTCTTGCCATTTGTTTAGGAATGTGTGACAAATTTAATGAAATGATGGGCACTCCAGTCTACTGTGCAGATTAAATGATGGGCACTCCAGCCTACTGTGCAGATTAAATGATGGGCACTCCAGTCTACTGTGCAGATTAAATGATGGGCACTCCAGTCTACTGTGCAGCTGTATTAAATGATGGGCACTCCAGTCTACTGTGCAGCTGTATTAAATGATGGGCACTCCAGTCTACTGTGCAGCTGTATTAAATGATGGGCACTCCAGTCTACTGTGCAGATTAAATGATGGGCACTCCAGTCTACTGTGTAGCTGTATTAAATGATGGGCACTCCAGCCTACTGTGCAGATTAAATGATGGGCACTCCAGTCTACTGTGTAGCTGTATTATTAAATGATGGGCACTCCAGCCTACTGTGCAGATTAAATGATGGGCACTCCAGCCTACTGTGCAGCTGTATTAAATTATGGGCACACCAGTCTACTGTGCAGATTAAATGATGGGCACTCCAGCCTACTGTGCAGCTGTATTAAATGATGGGCACTCCAGTCTACTGTGCAGCTATATTAAATGATGGGCACTCCAGCTTAGTGTACAGCTGTATTAAATGATTAATGAATTTGTTTTTGCTGGTGTGTTCAAACATTGGGTGAGTCTCTGTGTTACACATGTGCTCCTATCTTAGCAAACTCATCTGGTTGTCATCTGGGTTTAAGTGTTGGATTATCAATGGATTAGATGTTGAAGATCACATCATTACATGTATTGTTGAGAATTTTTTTCCCATAGCACATTCTTAAAATGAGCCATTAAGGTAAAAGTTTTTAATGTTTACCTGATAATTGAAATTTGAAGACAATAAAAAAAGGATCAAATTACAAAACAGACATATTTAGTAAACATCTTCAAATTTTATTCAAAACATAATTTAATAAGACATTAAAAGATTCTACATATTAGGCCTAAAGCTAGAACTTAAACTGAAATGACATGTCTCTAAATGAGTCTATACAAGTTTTCCCTTTTGGAAATTAAAACTGAAATATACATTTATCAGAGAGACCCAACCTATTTATGTATGTTCAGTTTACTTATATAATTTGAAAGTACATGTAATTGAATTAAAAGGTGGCACGATACATTGAATTTAATAATTCCTATGTTGCAGGAAATACCCAATGAAATATCTGCCATGAAGTATTTGAGAGAACTCGATGTCTCCTACAATCAACTGAGCAAACTTTTTGATGAAATCAATAAACTGGTAACTATGGTTTTAAAATTAACCTTTTCATGAAATTAACAAACTGGGAAAATTATCTTCAGGGAGAGCACTCAAAATATTTTGTTACTGTTGTTACCAAATGTAAATCTTGTTAAGGTTTTTTGTCCTCACTTGAATGACATTGTTTTTTGGGGGCTGCTTTTTTTTTGTTTTTTTTTGTTTTTTTTTGGTTAAAATATTTATCCTCCACCCCAGAGCTATTTTATTTTGTAACCAAGAATAAAGCCTCATTTTGTTGTCCCTTTACCTCAGTGTTGTGGAACATATGAAGACCCCCCTGACTATTCCTTTGGATACCCCATATAATATTTATTTCTAGATTAGAGACCTTAACCATAAACATTTTACATGGAGTGAGTCTGCTCATCGTGTCTGCACCCTTACATTAGCCCTATTAAGTCTGAGCTCTTTTATCAGCCCTATTAAGTCTGAGCTCTTTTATCAGCCCTATTAAGTCTGAGCTCTTTTATCAGCCCTATTAAGTCTGAGCTCTTTTATCAGCCCTATTAAGTCTGAGCTCTTTTATCAGCCCTATTAAGTCTGTGCTCTTATATCAGCCCTATTAATAATGTGCTCTTATATCAGCCCTATTAAGTCTGTGCTCTTATAACAGCCCTATTAAGTCTGTGCTCTTATATCAGCCCTATTAATTCTGTGCTCTTATATCAGCCCTATTAAGTCTGTGCTCTTATATCAGCCCTATTAATTCTGTGCTCTTATATCAGCCCTATTAAGTCTGTGCTCTTATAACAGCCCTATTAAGTCTGTGCTCTTATATCAGCCCTATTAAGTCTGTGCTCTTATATCAGACCTATTAATTCTGTGCTCTTATAACAGCCCTATTAAGTCTGTGCTCTTATATCAGCCCTATTAATTCTGTGCTCTTATATCAGCCCTATTAAGTCTGTGCTCTTATAACAGCCCTATTAAGTCTGCGCTCTTATATCAGCCCTATTAAGTCTGTGCTCTTATAACAGCCCTATTAAGTCTGTGCTCTTTTATCAGTCCTATAAGTCTGTGCTCTTATAACAGCCCTATTAAGTCTGTGCTCTTATATCAGCCCTATTAATTCTGTGCTCTTCTATCAGCCCTATTAAGTCTGTGCTCTTATATCAGCCCTATTAAGTCTGTGCTCTTATATCAGCGCTATTAAGTCTGTGCTCTTATATCAGCCCTATTAAGTCTGTGCTCTTATAACAGCCCTATTAATTCTGTGCTCTTATATCAGCCCTATTAAGTCTGTGCTCTTATATCAGCCCTATTAAGTCTGTGCTCTTATATCAGCCCTATTAAGTATGTGCTCTTATAACAGCCCTATTAAGTCTGTGCTCTTATATCAGCCCTATTAAGTCTGTGCTCTTATAACAGCCCTATTAAGTCTGTGCTCTTATAACAGCCCTATTAAGTCTGTGCTCTTATAACAGCCCTATTAAGTCTGTGCTCTTATATCAGCCCTATTAAGTCTGTGCTCTTATATCAGCCCTATTAAGTCTGTGCTCTTATATCAGCCCTATTAAGTCTGTGCTCTTATATCAGCCCTATAAGTCGGTGCTCTTATATCAGCCCTATTAAGTCTGTGCTCTTATATCAGCCCTATTAAGTCTGTGCTCTTATATCAGCACTATTAAGTCTGAACTCAAGATTATATCAGCACTATTAAGTCAGAACTCTTATATCAGCACTATTAAGTCAGAACTCTTATATCAGCACTATTAAGTCTGAACTCAAGATTATATCAGCACTATTTATATAAATGATTTACCCAACAACATCTCAACAGGTACAAAAGTTAGGCTATTTGCTGATGATTGTATAATCTATAGAACAATAAAATCAGAACAAGATAGCAAAATTTTACAAAAAGACTTAGATGAATTGATAAAATGGGAAACTAACTGGAGTATGTCTTTCCATCCAGAAAAGTGTCAACTGTTAAGAGTAACAAAGAAAAAGAAACAAATAAATTCAAAATATTACATTCATGGAAAAGAACTGACCCAAACTAAAGATGCAAAATACTTAGGAGTCTTAATAAATGAGAAACTATCATGGAATCCCCATGTCAATGAAGTTATTAAAAAATCAAACAAAACCTTAGGCTTTATAAAAAGGAACTTTAACAAATGTAATAGAGATATAAAACTAAAATGCTACCTCACTTTGGTGAGACCTGCACTAGAATATGCATCTTCTGTATGGGACCCATCCACCAAAGAAAACATTGATAAACTAGAACAAATTCAAAAAAGAGCTGCCAGATTCATTACTGGAGAATATTCGAAACTGACAAGAGTAACACCATTAGTTAAATCATTAAACCTTGAAACACTAGAGGATAGAAGAACCAAGAGCAAAGTAGTAATCATACATAAAGCAATAAATTCTAATTTAGAAATACAACACAAAGATAACTTAATACAACCCTCAGATAGACATAAGGATAAAAACACCTTTCTTATTCCGTATGCAAGAACAAACACATACAAGTTTTCCTTCTTCCCGTCCGGAATTCGGGCGTGGAATGGGTTGCCTGAAGAATCCAGGAAAACCAACACTTTATCAACATTTAAATCTCTAATAAAAATGCAGGACTAAACACAAACCATAGATAAGCGTAGGACGCAATAATCTTCTGTATAGAAGGAGCGTCTGTAAACAGATAAGATAAGATATTAAGTCAGAACTCTTATATCAGCACTATTAAGTCTGCACTCTTATATCAGCCCTATTAAGTCAGCACTCTTATATCAGCCCTATTAAGTCATGAACTCTTATATCAACCCTATTAAGTCTGTGCTCTCGTGTTGTGCTCTCTTTTAATGGGTCACCTGATTTTTCAGTTTAATTGTATAATTATGTGATTTTTATTGGGTAATATTTTAGTAATATGCAATAGTGATGTGATCTCAACATCATTTGTCTTCCAATTGATAATTTCCATGCATTATTTTAGGATAATCCAGCACCTCACACATTTCTCCTTAGAACACTGATCCCATATCCTTGTAAAGGAAATCCTGCTTTTTCAACTCATATCCATTGATTATGAAAAGATATTTGTTTCAAACATATCACTTTTTCCAGACTTTCTCGCTTGCGTTCTTGCGTGCATCCAATAATCATATCAGTGAACTGCCCCATGACCTAGGTCACTTGAAGGTCATTCAAGAAATTGATTTGTCACACAATCAAATTGAAGAGTTGCCAAAAGAAATTGATGATATGCGAGAACTGGTGGTAAGATTTTGATAATGGTGTGACATCTATCAAGGTGAAAGCCATTTCTAGGAAATTTTATAATTTAAGGAAGAAATAATAGAGTTATTTATATATCCTGACTTGTCCCAGTAAGAAATGATAAATTAACTTATGTATCCTGACTTGTCCCAGTAAGAAATGATAAATTAACTTATAGTATCCTGACTTGTCCCTGTAAGAAATGATAAATTAACTTATATATCCTGACTTGTCCCTGTAAGAAATGATAAATTAACTTATATATCCTGACTTGTCCCAGTAAGAAATGATAAATTAACTTATATATCCTGACTTGTCCCTGTAAGAAATGATAAATTAACTTATGTATCCTGACTTGTCCCTGTAAGAAATGATAAATTAACTTTAATATCCTGACTTGTCCCAGTAAGAAATGATAAATTAACTTTAGTATCCTGACTTGTCCCTGTAAGAAATGATAAATTAACTTTAATATCCTGACTTGTCCCTGTAAGAAATGATAAATTAACTTATGTATCAGGACTTGTCCCTGTAAGAAATGATAAATTAACTTATATATCGTGACTTGTCCCAGTAAGAAATGATAAATTTACTTATATATCCTGACTTGTCCCTGTAAGAAATGATAAATTAACTTATATATCCTGACTTGTCCCAGTAAGAAATGATAAATTTACTTATATATCCTGACTTGTCCCTGTAAGAAATGATAAATTAACTTATTAATCGTGACTTGTCCCAGTAAGAAATGATAAATTAACTTATATATCCTGACTTGTTAGAAATTGAGTAAAACAAAAGTATAACTTTTAAACAAAATTTGATTTTAACATCCAAATAAAATGAGATCGTGTTGCTAAAAAAATTGTGAACTATTTACCATAGATACCAGAGAAATGTATCAATTTGATAAGATTCTTGAGCTAGCTGTATGATTGTAGCGGTAATTGGACATAGCCTCAAGTTTAAACATTTTGTCAAAAATACTTCTAGAAAGTGAAACTGTCATGGAACCAACTAACCAAGATTGACATCCTCACCCACGTTGTCTCCCTGGAAGAGGTCAGAGTTGACAACAACAACCTCACATATCTCCCAGAGAACATCAACAGACTTGATAAGTTGATAGTCTTGGACTTCTCCCACAATCACGTGCAAACTTTACCAGAGACTATTGGGAGGTAAGCCTTATTTGTCTGCCAAGACATTTTGTTGGTAGCCTTATTTGTCTGCTCAGGCCATTACTTCTTACATTAGTGCAGTCCTAACTGCATCATGCATGCAGCCCAAGAGATGATCTCAGATGACTAGACACAGTTTGAAAAATGTGTTTGAAGCAATGTTCCCTCACAAGTTCATTGGTCAGTGTGCAAAGTGACAAACTCATTTGCCAAGTTGTTAAGCATCCATTTGTTTGGTACTAGGTGGTTCTGGCCTGTGGTCAGTGTGCACTTGTGGTACCATGTTAGTATGCTCAGTTGGTTCTGCCTCCTGTTTGGAGGTTATGTCCAGCTTGTATTTTTGTTAATTTGTGGACAAGTATGTTTCTATGCAAGGTTTAAAAAAACAACTAAGACTATTACCTTTTAGCATCGTGTCCTTGAAAGATATTTTTGGAAGTAACAATGAGCTAACAGAAATTCCAGATTTTCTCGGCAGATATCAACTCCTAAGATCTCTCGACTTCAGTGAAAACAAGTAATTTATGGATGTTCAAATATGGGATTCAATTTTGTAGTAGTTTTTTTTAAAATAAAATTAATACTCCCATTTTTTCTCCCTCTTTTGAACCTCATTCTGTTCCATTAAAAACTCTCTGTATGTCGCTGCATTTATTCCATTCCTCTTGGCTATGTTCCACTTTATTCCTTTGTTTGATGTTGCCTACGTACCACTCCATCCATGTTTTATCTGTCTTTATATCTCACTCAGTCCATACTTTTACTCTTGTATATGTTCTTCCACTTTAATATTTTTCCAGTTATATTAATGGCTTGTTAAAATATTCCAAATACTTTAAACAATTTATTTTGGTTAAATGCATGCATGACCCATGTAAATGCCCTAAATGTTCCTCTCTTACACCTTTCCGCTATCTCTCAGTCAGAGGTTCGAAATTTATGTCATCGTCATTATTATAAAAATCCCTCAGAATACCAAGTCTTCCAGAAGATTTACAGCGTTTGCGAACATTGGAGATTTTATGTATGGGCAAAAACAAATTTCTATCCCTTCCTGACAATCTGGACATCATGGAATACCTGAGAGAGATTGACTTTTCATATAACAAATTAACTGATGTTCCTTTCCCAAAGATGCTGGAGGTAAGGCTGAAGAAATTAGATTGCAATTCCCCTCTCACATTTTTTACACGGATTAATAGCAATTAACTTAAAATTAGACCCAAAGGATGATTTTTTAAAAACAATTTGGGTGTTTAGACCTTCATTAAATTACATTTGCATAGCAAAATAGATTTCATTATTTAAAGTTTTTTAAAAGACCATCTTGAGGAAAGTTACTCAGCTTTCCATTAATTTATAACTTTATTTATCATTCCCCCCCAAGAAAAGTCTATCTGGCTGTAAAGTTTTAATAAAAGTTAAGATGAAAATTACAGAAATACCATTTTTAGTAAGCAATACTCAATTAATTACATGTACTATCGTTCAACTATCGTAGACCTTCCACTCCAAGACTTTTATTACCATAAAATTCTGTAGCATTGCCCCTCTTAACAGCTACTGACATAAATAACAGTTTTAATGAATGGTATTAGGTAACCTGCTGATATTACAAAATTAAGTGCTCTACCAATCACAGGCGTAGAGACAAAAGACCAATAGAATTTAGGCTTCCTATTTTTTTATCTAGAAGAAATTAGAGTTGTGAACAATTTTCCCAGAAATTTTTCGTTGCTTCATGTGCAAAAACAATAAACTCGTGTGCAAAATTGGACTGCATCCATTTTTTTGTGTGCAAAATTTTACATCCCGCAATCACTTTTATTATATTTATCAAAATTTGCTGCGTCTGTAACTCTGAACTGCTGGTGTCTGGCAGACAGCTGTGTGGTCCCGCAGCTTAAAGGCAACATTAGTTGTCAGTGTTAGCCAACATTTTATCAAACTGTTTATTTACTTAAAAAGTAGAATCATGCAGAAATTTTTTATTGCACCATTTATTTACTTCATCTGTAGACCATGCATACAATTTATTTTCCAAGGGCAATTACATTAGACAATGTGTTTTCCCTAATCTAGATAATAAACGTGGCCCACAATCCATTCTTACTGCTGAGTGAGACACAGAAGAGTTCCATCAATCGCCTTGGAGATAAGGACCACATGAGGAGAATGACCTTCCTAGATCTCACCAATTGCACTATGGACTTTTTCCCCATAGGCATCTGCTCGTTGCGTCTACTGACTAGCCTGAAGATAGGAGAGAACCAGGTGGGCTTGCCTATACAATGAGAGTTAGGGTGGGGGGACAACTAAACCCAAGATATGTATATAAAAGGACTAAATTAGATTGTAAGCCTTTTGATAATCTGGAGAAAAAAATCCCCTAAAAGGCACCGGATGGCATGCAAATACCAATTCAGGGTATTTAAGTGGTAAACACCGAAGTTTTAAAAGTAAATGGTAAAATTCTATTTAATTAAATACACATTTTCTATTATTTTATGGAATCCAAATTCAAATGAATTCCCAATTTTTTAAAAAAAATATTCGTTTATGAAAGCATAAGTAAATTTTCATATTTAAAAATTATGATTACAATTCTTAATGCCTTATACATAAACAGATTTAGTCTAAGTCTAATACTACTTTTAAGGGAAGAGTAAAAACATGATCGTTGTATATAATTAGATCTGACTTAATGGTCAGTATTTTAAAATTGTTTACAGATGTTTTAACATGCTGCAAAATATAAGCATAAAATTTAAATCTTTAACATTTAATAGGTTTAATCTATTTTAATACAGAAAATTTGATTATATTTAATGTACCAGTATTAATTAAAAGTAGAAACTTAACATATAAAATCATTTTCCAAAAAATAAATTCTTCATATTTGTAATAGGTTCATATTTGTAATAGGTTCATTTTAATAAAACTCATGTCATTTTCTGAAGATGTTACACATGTGATCTTCAATAAAGATTCTTTAAAAAAGACAATATTTTTTATTAATTAATATGTACAAAACTAATTTTAGTACAACAGTACCAGATTTTTATGTCATTATGCTTTGAATATATTTCACAGAGAAAGAAATTTGAAATATATGTGGAAGGTGTAAATTAAAATTTAAATATTTCCAAACCGGATTATGTTACAGATTGGAACTATGTTAGACAGTCCTAAATCATTTACAATATATTAGTTTAAAATTTGAATATTGACATACGACCTTGTGGAGGAAAACGGATATCTGCTGATTATACCATTGTACAGGGGAATATACTCCAGGTCTGTAGGTATAGATGCAGCGTCACTTCAAGTATGATATAATGATTGTGCTCTTTGATTTTAATGGCCCATAATCATTGACCTGACTGCTTGATTTCACTCAAGTATGATATAATGATTGTGCTCTTTGATTTTAATGGCCCATAATCATTGACCTGACTGCTTGATTCACGTTTGAAATTATCAGCTTTCATTAAAGTTAAAGAACACTGACAAAGGGGATGGATCTTCTTTGAACTTTTGCACAGTTAACTCATTGTATAGTTTGGTAATGAAAAAGAAATGATGCCAAGTGATGTATACTTTTTGACAATATATTTTGGCTGCGCTGTGGTTTTCATGGAGAAAATTTTTAAAAAATGATTTGCAGATAAAAAGCCTCCCACAGGAGATTGGAAACCTTAAAAACTTGGAATATCTTGATGCCCACGACAATATGATCAAAGAGATCCCCATGACCATAGACTTGCTTCACCACCTGCTCTACTTGGACCTCTCGCACAACAACATTTTCGTAGTCCCATTCAACTTGGCCAAGGTATTTGCTGGATTTACGCATTTATGTTCTATAGTACCTAGGTGTTATAAATGTGCTGTGTTATGCATAATTATAGCGTGTAATAGATTTAAACGTATCCAAATTTTGCCAATGATATGAAAAAATATGTATAAAAAATAATAGAAGAAACAGAAAACAATATATATTTTATTTATTTATAAGAAATTAATATAGCATTACAAATTGTGAAAATAAAACTTGTATTAACCTAGACTCTGTCAAACTTTTAACTAAAGGAGGGTAATGACAATGGATCTTCTTCACAGAAACATCCCAATCGCCCAGAATGATCAAAACATTGATTGTGGGCCCTTAATTTGTAGAAGAAGAAATCAGTGAGAACTTAGTAGATAATATGATTTAACCCCTTTACCGGTTGTCCCGACTATAGTCGTCTTGATCTATTGACCTTTACACGTATGACCCGACTATAATCGTCCAAATGATATTATGATCTGCAGTATGCTGGAGACCCGATTATTCTAGTCCAAAATGCTATGACGTAGTTACAGTGCATGTAGCTGTTTTTTTTTGTAAATAACAGTGTAAAAGTGTTTCTTTTTGAGAGTTCTACACAACAAATGTCACAGACCTTCCAGTTGTTCAGATCCCTTTGAAATATTTTATTTTGATGGTTATGAAACAATCAAATTTTTGTGTACACTATGACTTCTTCGGTCTACTGTACTGTTGTTTTCAAGCATTTGACGTCATCAAATATGCGTAGCACATATGAGTCTGTATTTCCGGCGATAGAAAAGCACGTGGCGTGAATCTTTTAGAAAGTATTTCGTTCCGGTTTGTACTAAATTCATTTATTTATTCGATATTATAAATATCTTTCTTTTTTATAAGAGCATTTCTTTGATTTTCGCTATGACTACTCGCAAATGTGACTTTACAGCAGACGATGTTCGTGCCGAATTACTGTGTGATATTGACGATTCTTGTAATTTGGTTTTTAATTTGAAAATTTTCAAGAAGAAAAAAAAAGTGAAAATATTTTTTTTATAGATTTATTCGCCAAATAAGGGTTAGTTTTACAATTTTTAATACCCGGTAAAGGGGTTAATACATACACAAATAATAAAGAGTAAATTTAAATGTGTTTGTGCAAGAGACAGACTGTCAGTCTTCTGTCTCCTGCTCACTTATTTATAGCTATTGAACAGAATTTATGAGGAGTATAACACATTGCAAAAACCTGTGCTTTGCATCTCTTTTGTAAAATCCACAAGGGTTATTACGCCCGTGTCCATTCATAACACAGAACACAACATTCCTAAGAAGAGATAGGAGAGCTAAGAGCGAGCGCAATTCTGTGAAGTCTTTCAATGGTAAAATTAAGGTCATGAACATTCTCAAGAGTGTGAACAGATCCTGTTCATGGGCGTAGGGAAGGGGGGGCAAGGGGGGCATTTGCCCTACATTTGAGAAAAAAATGAAAAAATGTCATAAAGTTGTTACAATAAAACTGAACTAAATTTCCTGAAAAGTTTATTACATGGAAGACAGTTTACATTTATCAAACATAAAAAAGAATTATATCTGCAAGTATAACTGATTACATTACTGATTGTTCTAAATATTCCAGTTGTTTAACAATTTCTGTAACATTTTCAGCAAAAATCCGCAAGCTTTTATATTTATGTGACCATCTAGTTTCACATAGCAAAGGAACATTTAGAATAAGTTTTCTTTGCTGATTACTTTCTCGGAAAAACACTATAATTGACTTAATTGTTCCTATTGTGTTTCGTACAAAATTCACATTATTTAAATCGTTCACAGCAAGATTTAGTTTATGTGAACTGCAATGTACAAATGCTGCTTTTGGGTATTTTTTTCGAATTATTGCTTGGACTCCTCTTTCTTTACCTGCCATTGTAGAACATCCGTAGTATCCTTGACCAACAAGCTTTGTCATATTTAATCAAAATTCTAATGAATTAGTAATGATGGTGTTGGTTAAACCTTCAGCTGTTCTATTGACAATTGGAATATATCCCATGAATTCTTCTGTGACCATCATTTTCCCATTTTGTTCTTTGACAAATCTAACACCAAGTGAAATCTGCTCAATGCCTGAAATGGCATTTGTCTCGTCGGCAAATATAGAAAATGCAACTGAATTATTTGCTTCACGAACAATGTCTTCACGCAAGAGAGACCCACAAATTTCAATTATAGTGTTTTGCGTAGTTGCCGAGATACACTCAGTGGTTACCCGTCAAAATGGCCCCAGACAAATTGTTAACATTTTTAAACAAAAACATTATTATTTTTTTTGCATTTTAAGCTTTCGCCAACTTTTTCACCCTTAAAAAAGTGGTAAAATTGTAAAATTATTTATTATGATGTTATTTAATGTTTCTTGTCAACAAACAACCGTTATTGGTACCATTTCGCGTAAAGGCTATTAAATTCACTTTTGTGGTGTTATTATTATTGTTTATTGTTAGCTAAACCTGACACTGAATAGGTTAGTAAAAATACGAATATATTTGATTGTAAATTTTACTATTAGTCCATCTATTAGTCGGGGCCGTTATGTCGGAGCCCAATTGTCTGGGCCGTTTTGTCTGTGAACCATACTCAACACTACAAGTACCAATTGACAAACGATTACCAAGAACTTCATCTCCAGATTCAACACGAAACTCTAACAGTTCATACAAATTACCAGAATTTAATTTCTTTTCCACGAATTGCTAAAACATGCATGCAGCAAAATAGGATTGTAGAAATGATGGGAACCAGTTTTTAATTTTTTAAATGCATTAATAAATGTTGTATTTTAGCTATTACAGCACTAATTTGTAAGTCTTATTAATTATAAGGCTTTTTCGACCCTTATTTTATACTGAATTTGAATTTAATTGAAAATTGTACCTGTATGGCATTGTCAGTTAAAAGTAAAAAAGTGGGTTTTTTTTGCCCCCCCCCCTGGAAAAATTCCTAGCGACGCCCATGGTCCTGTTCATTCATTACAATGCACATAACTTCCTTCCTTGTCATTCGTCGGGTCAGTGAGTGCAGCCTTAATCACGTGGTAAACCTCTCATTGATCTCAATGACAAAGCAGAGTGTTTGTGAACAGCGATTCAGTACACACTCAAATAAATAATACATGCATTCAACTTAATATAAAAAAAAACTTTGCAGTATTATCCGTCATTTCAAGATACATAGAAGCTCTTGTAAGACTGTTTATTATTGGATTGGACTAATTGCAATTATTGTCTCTTTTATTTTTATGTACCAAGAATCATTACCTTCTAAACAGTTTTTGAAGTACACCACAGTATAAATCAGATACTGTTTTTGATGCATGATACTGTATTGTTGTGGGAATAATAAATAGAAAATATATGAAATATGCATTTATTGTTATGATCTACGCCAGGGGTCTCCAAACTTTTCTGCCGGAGGGCCGCATTTACTGTCAAACAGCAGTTTGTGGGCCCACAGTTTTGTTGTAAACTACACGTAAAAATAGTATCTTTTTTTGGAGATTAAAAGGTCTCCAGGGGCCGGATGAGAAGGCCTCACGGGCCGCATCTGGCCCGCGGGCCGTAGTTTGAATATCCATGATCTGCGCTATTGATAAGGGAATTTCAGCAGCGTTACAAAAATGTAAAAGTGTTTGCTGGACATAGTACATAATATTTCAGTCCAAAAGTCTTTGGTATGTTGACATTGTTGTATCTGGTTGACTAGTTTTGTAGTAAACATTGATCATATTGAGTTTAACAGATGAGGATGCCATAGGCTGGTCACATAGTAAAGGCTAAGATTTGTGAAATGTTTGTATGTAAACTACTATTTTTATTGAGGATGCCATAGGCTGGTCACATAGTAAAGACTAAGATTTGTGAAATGCTAGTATGTAAACTACTATTTTTATTGAGGATGCCGTAGGCTGGTCACATAGAAAAGACTAAGATTTGTGAAATGCTAGTATGTAAACTACTATTTTTATTGAGGATGCCGTAGGCTGGTCACATAGAAAAGACTAAGATTTGTGAAATGCTAGTATGTAAACTACTATTTTTATTGAGGATGCCGTAGGCTGGTCACATAGTAAAGGCTAAGATTTATGAAATGCTAGTATGTAAACTACTATTTTTATTGAGGATGCCGTAGGCTGGTCACATAGTAAAGGCTAAGATTTGTGAAATGCTAGTATGTAAACTACTATTTTTATTGAGGATGCCATAGGCTGGTCACATAGTAAAGGCTAAGATTTATGAAATGCTAGTATGTAAACTACTATTTTTATTGAGGATGCCGTAGGCTGGTCACATAGTAAAGGCTAAGATTTGTGAAATGCTAGTATGTAAACTACTATTTTTATTGAGGATGCCATAGGCTGGTCACATAGTAAAGGCTAAGATTTATGAAATGCTAGTATGTAAACTACTATTTTTATTGAGGATGCCGTAGGCTGGTCACATAGTAAAGGCTAAGATTTATGAAATGCTAGTATGTAAACTACTATTTTTATTGAGGATGCCGTAGGCTGGTCACATAGTAAAGACTAAGATTTGTGAAATGTTAGTATGTAGACTACTATTTTTAAATCCCTTATATTAACTTCACCGGCGTCTCTCTCTGTCTTGGGCGGGCGGAAAAACAGAAGTAAAAAATGACCCACTTCCCATAATCCGATCGAACTGAAATTTGGCACACGGACCCGTCTAACCTAACAATGCATCGTATCAAAATTTCAGATAGATCGAACGTACCGTAATTAAATTAATGCATTTTTAGTTTATCCTTATATGAGGTATGTAATTTAAATTCATGGTTTGTTATTGTTTTTTTCCCACGTGAAATTTTGAGCTGACGCATTGAGGCGACCCAACGAAGCGACGGGCGCTTTTGTTTACATTTTACGTGTCACTCTGAGCTCGGTCAAGCGAATCAGTGACCAGATTTTTCCCCTCTCCCCCCCCCACCCCTCCCCCCCCACCCCTCCCCCCCCCCATTAGGGTTATGATGCAAAGTTGAGTTAAGACAGATTCAGTCTGTAAATGTTTGAAAATAATCAATACTGTTAGTTATACTGTTTGTTTTTACGGGTTTGTTTTATTATCCCACAGTTTCAGATGGAGTCATTCGTTTGTTACCTAAATTGAAATGTTTCTATTTTCAATTCAACTACAAAACTCTTTTGTCTTCACAGCTCAACAAAATCACTCACCTGGATTTGTCCTATAATAATTTGATTGAACTGCCTGAGTCATTTGATCGTATGGATCACCTCATCACTGTTGACCTGAGTCACAACGAACTGACAATGTTCCCTCAGTACAAGACAGATGCCCTTGGTTCCGTGCTGACCTTGAACCTGTCTTACAATCATTTCACAGAGTTCCCTCCCCATTTGCCCTATCTATGCAGGTTAGTCTCAGCGATCACATGAACATAGTACTCAGAAATCAAATGAACATTGTACTCAGAAATCACATGTACATTGTACTCAGAAATCACATGAACATTGTACTCAGAAATCACATGAACATTGTACTCAGAAATCACATGAACATTGTACTCAGAAATCACATGAACATTGTACTCAGAAATCACATGAACATTGTACTCAGAAATCACAGTTGGACCTTTCATTTTGAGTGACTGAGACATCAGAGATTTAAACTGACAACCTGTTATTTAGAGAAAAAAATATGTTGCCCTGGTCTATGATATTGTCTTCTTTTGAAAGGACGTAGGTTCGGCGGAAAATATGTTTAGGGATATGCACCACTAAGAAACTGTGACTGAAAACGGACTTTTGTTATTCTGGTACAGCAATCAGAGAAAAGCATGCATTATTAAGGCAGAAAACCAGATTTGATAGGCATCCTTAAAATTCATGATCATTTTTTATTTTTTTGAATACCAATATCATTAATTTATGAAGAAGAGTTCTGCTTTTTCTCTATAAGCCTTTCGTCTTGCATTTATACTAATCTCTAAATTTTTAAGGGGAATATTACACCAAAAAACCAAATACACCACTCAGACTATCTTCACCACCCAGTCAATATATACCATTTAGGCTATGATTTCATACATTTAAATTTTATCCTTTTTGTTTTTTCAGGCTCCAAACTCTGGACTTTTCCCACAATGATATTCATGAGATTCCTGAGAGCATCTACTGGATGAAGAACTTGGAGGCACTGAATCTCCACGACAACTTGTTGGGCGCTCTGCCTGAAAATATTTGTAAGATGAGACGTCTAACCAAGCTTGATGTCAGCGACAACAAAATCAATGTCTTCCCTGAGAAGTTCAGTGCCCTGGCCAAAGTTTGTGAGGTAAAAAAATTAATGTGTTCCCTGCAAAGTTTAGTGCATTAGCCTCAGGAAGCCACTATTTAATATTACTTTTAAGAAAAGTTGGGTTTGTTAATGTTGGGCCAGGTTCATACTATGACTTTTCTTTAAAGGCAGAGGCTGAATATTTTTATGTACAAAAAATTGCATTGTCTTACAGCCTATACAATATTATATTCATGTATTCCTTTCTATATAATTTATCTTTACAATGGTTCTCAACATTATTTTTTTTAGTTCAAATAGTATTCTATTTTTTTTATTTTAATTTTTTTAATTTAAATGGTAGTTTTACTAAAATTTTTAATATTGTTGAAATTAGTATTTTAAATGAAAATGTAATTATTAATTGGTAGTTTGGATTATATATTAAAATGTAGTTTAATTTTTAGATTGATTAAAAAATATTTAAATAGAAATTGAAATTGGCTGCTTAAACAACAGTCGGTCGTTGCATGGTAATGATTTAACATTTTATTTGTAACAGAATAGAAATTTTACTCAGTCCTCATATGAGTTGCCTGAACTATGTAAACAAACGGACAGGGAAAAAATGTATCAAACAAATATAAAATAATTACCTCCCCTGTTTATCCTTTTCTTGAATCGTGACCTCTGACCTTGTCTCCCTCAGATCAACAGAGATGACCAAGATGTGTACAAGCACAGGCAGTCTCTCGCCATGGACTTCTTGGACACAGACGATGATGACCTCAATGCTGAGGAAGAAGGGGAAGAGAGTGAGGTGGAGGCACAAGAGAGTGTCCTCTCTAATCCGAACAAGAAGAGGTCAAAAACCAAAAAGAAGAAAAAGTGAGGTGAAACAACATCAACGGTACCGAAATCAGGTCACCTGACCTAACATAGACCATAAGGTCACCTGATCTAACAGACCATCTGGTCACCTGACCTAACATTTGGCCCATCAGGTCACCTACCTACTAAGGTAAAAAGAACATGACTTAGACAAATGGACAAATCACTCTGCCCAACTGACGCATCCCTCCACCCAACTGACGCATCCCTCCACCCAACTGACGCATCCCTCCACCCAACTGTCACATCTCTCCATCCAACTGTCACATCCCTCCACCCAACTGTCACATCTCTCCACCCAACTGTCTCATCCCTCCACACAATTGACTGATGGCTCTGTAGATCCAGTTTTTGCAATCTTTGTGGAATTATGGATTTCATTCAATATAGTCATTAAAACTGGGTGAATGGTTTTTTTTTAAATTTTGTTTCTATAGATACTTTAAAAGTCCAAAATACATTTCTGGCCAAACTTGCAAAGCCTAAAAGTATGGAAAATTTTGTATCCAGATTATGGATGCTACTGAGGTATTGTTTAATCCATACACACTATGAGTATATAGTGGCTGTTCAATAAAAGACCCAATTTCCTTTTTACACATCAATATCATCAGTGTAATTAATCTATGTTTCAATTGACATCAATACAATAACAATCAGATTTGTTTTTATGTTTTAAATTTGTTCATGGGCTTTCAACCGTTACATGAAGCTAACTAAATGTGAAATGTTCTACCATGATCAGAAAACCTACTATGCCATGCAACCAGTTTATTACAGGTCTCTCAAAATTTATGTCTTTCTTCTCTCCCCTCCCAAATTAGCTAGGCTTTAATAATTTCTCCAAACATTTCCTGTATTCATCAGTTATTTCCCTTGAAATATGACCCAAAAGAGGAACAAAAAATGCCAAAACATCTTCTTAAATTTTAATTTATATTCTAATAACAGAGGAATTTTTTTTTAATTTCAACTAATGAAAATAAATATATTTTAAACAAAACTTGGCCTCGATGTTGAGTTGCTTATGTTGTCTGACGGGTTCTTATAATGGAATACAGGTTTGAATGGATTTAATTAGGTTAGCTACACTACAACTTGCAAGCCATATGATTATGAAGCCAACAGTATGTAACTTAATGTAACCTAAATTATGTGGCTTATTGTTTGTTATGCAACCATTGACTTGAACAAAGGTAACAGACTTTCTTTCAACTTACTAAAATCATAAGTTACCTCCTCAATTTCACTGTATTTGGATCTTCTTGGAAACTTCTAGGCCATCAATTACCATCACCACCAATTTTCCATCAAAGATTCGTTGGTTCATATGCAAAGTAAAAATACATTCAATGCTTTTACAAATTTGCTACTCAGTAATTCTAAACTATATATTAGCTGAGGAGGCTACAGACGGAAGAGCTAGGAGAAAGGCCAAAACTTTGGGAAGCACAGAACTTGTGTGCAAAAACTGTGGTAAAGACTGTCACTCAAGGAAAGGACTGTTCAGCCACACAAGGAAATGCAACCCAACCCAAAGGTGATGCACCATTGTCTCTCGAGACGGAAGGATGCTGATTTTAAAAAATGAAAAAGTTCTAAACTGCTGCGCTGCGTCGATCAGATACCTGCACAGGAACATTGGTCACCACAACCTTCTTTTTACTCTTAACAAAATGTTCTTTTCAATTGATGTTCAACAGCAATGTCGGGGAAAAAATTGACTACTTTAAATAGAACTCTAGGGTGAACAGGATTAAATTTGACCAAAAAAAATCATAAATGAAAAACTGAAGGGAATGTGAAAAAAGGGGACATTTCAGTCAAGTAGAATCCTTTCAACTGCAAAATTTTAAGTACATGTAGCTAAATTTAAGTTGAAGAAAGAAGACTTAAGAATGTTTCCAGCTTGCTAAATGGTCAGCAATGAGGCATTATATTTCTAAGGAATTAGTAAATTACTATGCAGGACTAAGCTGTCTGTGGTTTCACACTTTACAAATATGGTCAACCTGGCGTTGACACAACACATAAACGATGAAAAAAATTCTAATCTTAACTTATCAACACAGCGATACAAATAGACCACTGAGACCGAGTTTGAATTTATCTTTCAAGTTTCAAAACATTTTTTACTGTGACCTCCCACAAATATGTCAAGTCGAGGGACTACTAACAGAAGAGAACTTATCCATTAATGCCATTATACAAAATAATTGTTTGTTATTTAAATTTTATCTTTTTTCTTACTGTGTTGATAGCCCGCTGTCTAAGAAAATAATATCTTGTACTTGATAACCCCATACCCATACCGAAACTGTACCCTAAAAAAACCCATCCCTTTTTACTAGTGCAGGAATATTATTAATATAAACACATCTAACACGAGGTATCAGTTATTTTAAACAAAAATCTATTCATGATTGATGTACAGAATGACCTGACTGACTGTGAATCTAGTAAATACCCAATGACCTGCATCCCTACAAAAGTCATATGATTGCAACCACAGCAAATGTCATGATTTGACTCAGCAAATTTCATATAATCTGAATCACAGCAAATTGACATAGCTCCTGTTACATTGATCTTGCTAATAATTGTTAGAAATATTCATAATTCTTCCAAATTTAAATATCATTTATAAAATATCATACAAATCAATATATCATTTATTTTATTTTTCATTAGCTGCTAAATAATTATGTAGGTATAATTATTTATTAGTTTCTAAATTTGTCGAAATAACTATTTAGTATTATTATTTGTTTCTAATCAACTGCCCTAGACCTAATCTGCTTTGCTAACATTCACTTGTAGAAATAAAGTGTATTTAAACTGTTATCTTTTATTTCAACATTAACAATAGAAGTATCTCCAACACACGTCCCAGGTTAGCCATTTTATTTTATGAGCCATGTTGTTTTGATGACCAGACTTATGGCTACCCATTTCATATCTACCAAGTCATTTGATAATTCAGATAAATCAATGCAGCTGATGACCAATTAAGCCATTTGATTAAGACATTTTGTGACTAAATAACTCATTTTATTATCAAATAAGCCATTTTATCACCAGATAAGTCTTAGGATCAACTGAATTATACAACAAATAAGCCACTGTACATGAAAGAAATAAGCTGACAGTACAGACATTCCTCCAACACGATCAAACAGACAGTGCAGACATTCCTCCAACACAATCAAACAGACAGTGCAGACATTCCTCCAACACGATCAAACAGACAGTACAGACATTCCTCCAACATGATCAGACAGTACAGACATTCCTCCAACATGATCAAACAGACAGTACAGACATTCCTCCAACACGATCAAACAGACAGTACAGACATTCCTCCAACATGATCAAACAGACAGTACAGACATTCCTCCAACACGATCAAACAGACAGTACAGACATTCCTCCAACACGATCAAACAGACAGTACAGACATTCCTCCAACACGATCAAACAAACAGTACAGACATTCCTCCAACGCGATCAAACAAGTGAATGACTCTTCCATGGTTTAGTAACAAAAGAAAGTCACCTTATTTTATCTTCAACTGCTCCCAACTATGATACAATTCAGGAAGCTCCGTTCACTTTTTCTGTCTGGGTGACAGATTTTTTTCTTCCCTAGCCTTTAAGAGTCTTGATCTCGCTCTGTAGGCCCGTATTTAAAAAATGTCATCTTCTGTAGTCGGCTATCTTTTGAAACAGAAGGAGAGAAAAGATGAACTTTATCCAGATGGTCTTTGAAGTGTTCTTTTTGTCACTGCCCGTTTGCAGAGTATTTTGTTTTTAAATATTTTAGGCACACTAATAATAATAGACCGTATCGCCCAGAACAAATATTTTTTTAAGACACATAATTTGCTGGAAAGAGATTATGTATTATGAAAGGTAATCTTATGGTCAGATGCGTCAATAGGAGTGTGGGGGTGCGGGTGACAACAAAATGTAAAATTCTGTATGTTCCTGTTATTTGGCGCTGGCGGACTCGGAGGAAATCTATGGGTGTATGAAGGTGTGACACCATAAAACTGATGAAAGATTCTGCCTATCCATGACCTAACACGTAGCAGGAACTGATGAACGATTCTGCCTATCCATGGCCTAACACGTAACAGAAACTGATGAAAGATTCTGCCTATCCATGACCTAACAAGTAACAGGAACTGATGAATGATTCTGCCTATTCATGACCTAACAGGAACTGATGAAAGATTCTGCCTATCCATGACCTAACACGTAACAGGAACTGATGAAAGATTCTGCCTATTTCTGACATAACAAATAACATGCCCGGATGAAATATTCAATTAAGACACAATCGATCGGATGAAGCATTCAATTAAGCCACAATCAATAGCCAATAAGCCCTTTCCGTAGACCCCTCACGAATTTTTCTTGTGGACCTTTGATGACTTCAAATTTAGGCTCAAATCCGTCCAGCCTTATCTAAATGACAGAAATTGGACACGATAACCATATCTACAAAATTATAGAACAAGAAAATTAACAGCAAACAAATGGAGAAAATAAAGCCAACTTTAAATGGTTAGAGATGAGAATGTACTTAAGTACCGTATATACTCGTTCTATAGCCCGTTCGTTCATAAGCCGCCCCCCCCCTATCTTTTGTCCCAAAAAAGTCGGATTTAGAGCGAGTATATACGGTACGTATTTTTCCTAAAAAACTGAGTTTTTCATAAATAAAAAAAGAAGCCATTTTCATAGCCAAAATATTGACTTTGACTTCATTTTTTAAATAAAAATTCCTACCACCAAATAACTTAACAGGTTTCTGATTTATCGCTGAAGTCAAATTAGAAGAGGAAAAAAAGTAACAATATAATTATTTTGATTTTGAGGTTATATAAGACTTATTATAAGAGACATTGAAAAGATGCAGCCTCGTAAATGAAATCTGACTATACACATCTAACCGACTGTCGGGAACAAAGGTACGATAATACTAATACCGGTGGAGTCTTGGGCCTTTGACAACGAATATGTGAGAGAAATCACAGAAAACTCTTTGTAAACAGTCCGCTTTGACTCAGTTAATCAGGATCCCCTTTTCGTCACATTTTTGGGGAAAACGGGAAAGTATATAATTCTTTTATTTTTATTCAACAATTCGTTAGACTTAGAACGAGCTCCAAAAAAATAAATAATTTTAAAATAAAATAAATTAATAATAATAATTTATCACCGGAGTAAAATATCCTATCTGAACTGATTAGCCATAAAAAAACTAATGTTTGGTGAACGCTGCCTTGGCCCACTGCCTGCTTATTTCGTCACTCTCTGGTCAATTAACAATAACTTCATTTTTAAAACAACCTCTGCTGTACCCTAATTAGCTTTTCTCTTCCAGTCGCACACACATTTCAGTCAACAAATGATATTCCCATCACTGCTCCTCAGTTTTCCTTAAATTCTTCCTAGGAACCAGGACCTGTCAATTTCAGTCACCTGTGTTGAAGTACTATTATTAAAGGCGAGTAGGGTAGCTCCAGTCCAAGTACAGCAGTTATCAAGATGTTTTAATGCACATGGTAGCTGATGAAATTTTAAAAAGAGACACGGAAAAAAAAACGAGTCGAACTTGTTGGCAGGAAGCATTCTGCATGATATTAACAGAAAGGCAGAACAAATAACAAATATACCTAAGGTTGCCAGATGTCCGGTTTTGTACCGGACTGTCCGGTATTATCGTTATTTAGTACAGTGGAAAAATGGAAGCAATACCGGACATTTTACATTGAAATATTGTGCCATCGACAAAATTCGACACTAGTGTCCGGTATTTTTGAGACAGCCACCTGGCAACCCCAAATACATGATACATACGGATAATTAAAACACAGTGATTATTTAGTATTTTATTTTAAACATTTTTGTGGTGTTTTATTGTTTATTTTTTATGGAACATATACCCAGTGGCGTAGCGAGGGGGGCAGGGGGTGATTGCCCCGGGCGGCACTTTGCCAGGGGCGCAAATTCCTAGCAGTTTTTATATCTAATTTCTAACAATGAAAATTTTATAAGAAAGTGGAGCTTTTAGTCGAAATAAAATAACAGCCAAATAAGAAATTAATAAAAAGAAATAAAGGAAATATCATCAAACGTTTCAACTGCCAGAACTTCTTAAATTCTTCTGATACTAATGCTACTGTTCTGACAAACCAGAGCCTGATGTGGTATCAACTTATTTGGTTCTTAAAATTTGACAGCTTTTCCTGTTGTAAACGCAAATCTTACTGTCGCCTTTCAATTAGAAATATGAGCGAATCGAATTCTCCGAGCGGCACATTGTTGGAGCGGCACATTCCTCTTTGTTAATTAGCTTATAAAAATAAATAACGTTAAAATAAAGTTTAACAAATTAAAATAAAAAACGAGAAACTTCTTTTTTTAAAGGAAGAAACTATATTAAAATACGTAGACGTTTCTAATGTCAAAATTTAAAACTCCTATTCTTTTATTAAGGGGTCGTCCATAAATGACGTCACTCGATTTTTGCCGATTTTTTACCCCCTCCCCACCCTTCGTCACACGTCGTCACAAAAACTTAGACCCCCCCCCCTAAAAATACGTCACAAATATTTGACAAAAAAAAACAAAAAAAACAAACAAACAAACAAACAAAACTTCATTTTCTATTTGAAAATAAGTATGTTTCAAATCACTTTTATTGTCATTTAAGTATTTATTATTTATTTAGTGGAGGTCTACATTGTAATATCGTAGCCCACGTGAAGCATTTAAAAAAAAGTTTAACCGGCCTTCAGAATTACAAATTAAACATTGACTATTAATCATCACGGTTAACGTCTTTGTTTAGAAAAAAATTATTTAATAAAAAATTTCAATCCGTGAACCTATCGACTGCACATAAAAGCGTGGGGCGCCCATCACAACTCATTTCTTATTGCAACTACTCTTTTGCATATAGATAAATTTGTCTAATTAATATGATAGTAGCATGTATATGATCAAAGTTGTGAAACTTTAAATGTTTATTAATATTCATATAAATTTGTATTTATGTTTCGCCGCCTTGTACATGATAGCGAGTTGTGATGAGGGCCCCACGCTTTTATGTGCAGTCGATAGGTTCACGGATTGAAATTTTTCATTTTCTTCTTTTTAGTGCACTTTCTATATGTAAATAAAATCGTGTGCTTTTTAAAAAAAAGATTTTTTTAATATTTTATTTTCTACTTTTTAGTATCAAATTTTTTAAATCAATTTTTCGACATAATCAATTCAATTTAATTAGTCAAACCTTCGTTGTCTATAACTTAAATGTGATAGTGGTAAAAAGATAGATATATATTAATTACAAATTTATGTATTTTAAAAAAAAACAGTTTCCCCAACTGAAAATTGAACCCAGTAACTCCAGGTCGAAAATCCATTACGTTAACAATTTGGCCAACTAGGCTACACAAATTACAGTTGTTCCTCTTGTATTATCATGTCAATTTAGATTTAGTTTCGTATTACTGAGCTGTTTAACACCTGGAAATGTGGTCGACGATGGCTGGTGGTGAAATCCGGTGACATTCACGTGAAAGTCAAGAATAGCACGATTACAGATTATATATAAAGATAAACTTAAAAATGCATTTATTTAATTACTGTACATTCGATCGATCTGAAATTTTGATACAATGTATTGTCATCAAACATCTATATGTGGTAAAATTTTGAGATCTCTAGGACCATCAGAAGTGGTTTAATTTTAACGTTACAAGATTTGACGGATACAACATACAGTGTGAGTTAAATAAAAGCGTGTAAAAAATAACAATTTTAAATATATATATATTTTTAAATCCCTTATATTAACTTCGCGGCCGTCTCATCATCTCTCTCATCATCTCTCTCTCTCTGTCTTGGGCTCGGCGGGCGGAAAAACAGAAGTCGAAAATGACCCACTTCCCATGATCCGATCGAACTGAAATTTGGCACACGGACCCGTCTAACCTAACAATGCATCGTATCAAAATTTCAGATCGATCGAACGTACCGTAATTAAATTAATGCATTTTTAGTTTATCCTTATATGAGGTATGTAATTTAAATTCACGATTTGTTATTGTTTTTTTGCCACGTGAAAGTTTGAGCATTGAGGCGACCCAACGAAACGACGGTGCGCTTTTGTTTACATTTTACGTGTCACTCTGAGCTCGGTCAAGCGAATCGGTGACCAGACTTTTCCCCTCTCCACCCTCCCACCCACCCCTCCCCCCTAGGGTTATGAAGCAAACTTGTGTTAAGACAGATTCAGTCTGTAAATGTTTGAAAATAATCAATACTGTTAGTTATGTCTCATATATAAGGGATTTATAGTCAAAAACTTTGTTTTTACGGGTTTGTTTTATTAAATCCCTTATATTAACTTCACCGCCGTCTCTGTCTCTCTCTCTCTGTCTGCCTGTCGTCATCTCATGGGCGGGCGGAAAAACAAAAGTCGAAAATGACCCACTTCCCGTGATTCGATCGAGCTGAAATTTGGCACACGGACCCGTCTAACCTAACAATGCATCGTATCAAAATTTCAGATCGATCGAACGTACCGTAATTAAATTAATGCATTTTTAGTTTATCCTTATATGAGGTATGTAATTCAAATTCACGGTTTGTTATTGTTTTTTTTCCACGTGAGTTTGAGTTGACGCTTAGACGTCGACCGTCGTGCCGACACCCCCTCACGACCCACCCCCCCACCCCCCGTTAAAAGACAGGGGACATCACTCGGTGTCAGTCCGTAAATATTTGTGGCGTGGAAACATAATCAATACTTTTAATTATGACTAAAATATAAGGGATTTATAGTAGAAAACTTTGTTTTTACGGGTTTGTTTTATTTAATCCCTCAATTGACTGACGGGCATCCCGTAAGAAAGAGGTAGGCGAACAGAGGTAAATAACCTCATCTGGGGTCAAAAAGGGAATTCTTGGGGGTAATGCAGACTCATTTGGGACATATAACATACCACTAGATATATTAAAATACGTCATGTGTACGTGTACGCTTGGAACATATGCCCATTATTGAACCGGTTCCTTCCAGAAAATGCACTTTTTAAAAATTTGACAACTATGTAGATTTCTTACCTACGTAATATACAAAGACACCTAAATCTACCCTACTTTCATTTATATTGACACGAGTGTCAATAATCTTAATCCACATGACTTGTCTGTATCACGTATCCTTTTGTGATATTTAAAATTAATGCCTTAAAACTGAGCTAAGAAGAAAAGTTGTTTTGTGCTCCTCTCGAATTGCGATGTCAAGAATTTGATGCATTTCAATAAAGTTAATGAATACTTGACAAATTTTAAATGGGCTCATTTACCATTATATCTAGAACAGTGCTTCTCAAACTTTTTAGTATGGCGGACCGGCAGGAATTTTGCCATTACACCAAAGACGGTGCACTATTTTCCCTACACTGACAAATTTTTCGGTCATTTTTTTTCATTCATCTGCGGATCGGCAGCGGATGGCCCACGGACCGGCACAGGTCCGCGGACCACCACTTTGAGAAGCACTGATCTAGAAGACTAGAATGGCCAGGGTCGTTTGACCAAAAACCAATCGAACAATTATATCAAACTTAAAACGTTTTTAATTCTATCAAATAGATTCCCTCCCCCTCCCCTTTTAAAGAAAAAGGATATTCCGTGTCGTTTTGACTTAAAATATCTACACATAATGCTATTCAGATCATTTTTAGACACTTGTCATGCTTGTAAAACTCACCAGTAGCATTGTCGGGTGCTAACGACGCTCCCCCAAATCCCACGAGTCATGTGAGCAGGACCTAAAGTCTGTGGGTTGGGGGGGGGGAACGCACACATAAACTTGCATATTTTGGGGTAACTGGGCAAAAAAGTCCATGAGAGAACCAAACGGAGCTGCGGCTACATCACAAATGCTTTGATGTCAACATCAAACGACGCAGTGTAACAATTTCATGTGTTATCTTGTGGATTCTCAAACTTAAGGATTATAATTAGATTTAATTTTCATGTCTTGATAGCTTACGCCAACCTGTGTCTGATGGCCTACCGACCGGCACATTGAGAAGCACTGATTTTAAAAAAATAAATAAAAAAAAGTCATTAAATAAATAGTAAGGACCAAATATTTCAGTGGAAGTTTTATTTAAAGTTACCCTTTTGATGTGACGTCACATTTATTCAACCCCCCTCCCTCCCCCTCGTCACGCATCGTCACAAAAGTGTGACCCCCCTCCCCCCTTAGGTGCGTGACGTCATTTATGGACGGCCCCTAATCTAAAGACTTCTAAAACTACAGCTACTGAACTAAAAATATTGGGGCTGAAGTTGTGTACCAACATGACAATTATTATTATGTGCTGGTACATTAATTCGATTTTATCGTAGGTAAACTACTGGAACAAAGTTGTTTTGCGTAGTTATATGGTCTTTTATTTCAAAGCAAAAATTATTTTAATGATAGTATCTTTATTTTGTGGAGTAAATTAAAATGATTAATAAAATTGCTTATCTAATGGAATTAGAACTTGACACACACAAACACAAAAGTAGCCACTCTTGAACAAGTGCTCAATATTACCTTTTGCAATGACAAATAATCATAGATTTGATAAAAAGAATAAACTAATAATAAAGAACAAAACAGAGGTTCTTACGACATTTCTAAAAAGATTTTAAATAAATGATGATCTTAAAACAATGGACTGCAGAGGCCCAAAGTGTGTCAATATTTCTTCATGGCTGAAAAGTATGCAGGAGTTAAAGAAAAACGCAAAAAAATAAATATCAATGCCAAATCTCGCATAAAAAGTTCATTTATCCAATTTTGTTTACATGATACTCCTACTGAAACGAACTCTCTAACTCTAACTGTTTTAGTACACTATACCGTTGTTATGCATTATTTCCCATGTCCATCCTTCGTTTGGAATTTCAAATTGCTTCTACAAGCAATGCATTAAACAGAATTCAGGATACAAAAAATTGAATATACCATGGAGCTATTTTGAGGTTATTTTTAAAACAATAGAAGAATTAATAGATGCAGGCGAAAAGCTCAACGCATGAACAGACGCAGGAACTTTGATAGTCACAATGAAATCTTTTTATATTTTACAAACGTATAGTGTTCAAAAATGCTTAACAGAGGCTTCTCACAGAGAAACTAATGGAATACTAAAGGATTCTTTGACATTTAATAAAAAATTTATTTTGAAAGTTTTCTCCTTCATAGTAACAACTTGAGATTACTGTAGAAATTCATGTGAGTTTTTGGCAGTTATATCGAATTTAGAAAACAGATAAGATTTTCGTACACCAGCTAATATACTGGACTTTGAAATTTTGCCTTCAAATTAGAGTAGGCCTATACAAAATATCTCACATGTCATTGTCAAACAAGAAATATTTGAACCCCAAGGGTTAAAAAAAAAGAATAAATGAATTCAAGACCAGTTAATTTATTCAAGTTTTTTTAGATATTAAGGCTAGAATTTGAACTTGAGCTTCAACTATCCCTTAACCCGTTGTTGGGTCGTTGGGGCACCATCGTGAGCTGCTCACTAACACATGCCATTTGTCCCGGTCCTGTGCTGCCCTTTGAGAGTCGCTGGATGACAGGCCGGTCCACTCTTTGATATCGTCCTCCCATCTCTTCTTTTGTCGGCCTCTTCCTTCCTCCCTGGACTGTGCCTTGCAATATATTTTTTTGCGAGACCTCCAGTTCTTGTCACGTGTCCGTACCATCGTAATTTCCTAAAATAATATCATTAATTCGGACAATGTCTTAAATAATGCAATGTGTTAAAATAGATTCTCTAAAATTAAAATTAAGTTAATAAAAAATTATTTAAGATCAATAATGAATACACCAAGATTATCTAATTAATAGTTATTTTGGCTATTGAGCATGGTATTGCTGAAAACATTGATACATGAAAGATTGTGCAATGAGGAAAAACATAAAATTTCAATTCTATTTAAGAAATGAAGCTT
The DNA here is from genome assembly GCA_944989445.1 of Ampullaceana balthica. Taxonomy (NCBI): domain Eukaryota; kingdom Metazoa; phylum Mollusca; class Gastropoda; family Lymnaeidae; genus Ampullaceana; species Ampullaceana balthica. The sequence continues at coordinate 1,044,636 of CALYLW010000260.1, read as the reverse complement.
TTCTCTTAGGGGCTTCCATAAAGTACGTCACGCTCCAGAGGGGGGGGTGTAAGAAAGTGTGACAGTTTTTGGAAGGGGGGAAGGAGGGTCCGGCCATCTGTGACGTCACTCTGTTTTATAATAAATTTTAATTATTTTGTTAATAAAAAACATAATTTATGTTCGGAATGGTGACGTACTTTAGGGGCGCGGGTCCTAGATTTGTGACAGTTTGTGACAGGGGGGGGGAGTTGAAAATGGTCAAAAATAGCGTGACGTACTTTATGGATGGCGCCTTGATTTATAACACAAAAATTTATTTTGCCCTTATTTTTGTTTTCTAATAAAGAATACCTGGTATCTTTACTTTAGGGGCCGTCCATAAATGACTTTACGCGATTTTGGTCGATTTTACCCCCCCCCCACCCCCTCGTCACACTTTGTCACAAAAACTTAGACCTCCCCTCCAATATGACGTCACAAAGCTGTGACCCCTCCCCTAAAAGCAGTATTTTCTATTTGAAAATGAGCATGTTTCAAATCAATTTATTGTCATTTTAGTATTTTTTTAGAGTGTAAGACTGCACTGTAATATCGTAACACGCGTGAATCCATGTAAAAAGTCATAAAAAATAGTAAGAAATCGAATATTTAAGTGGAACTTTGATTTAAAGTTGCGTGTTTTCACGTGACGTCACAATTCTTACCCCCATCATCACACATCGTCACAAATATAGGTGCGTGACGTCATTTATGGACGGACCTTATAGCATTAATATATTTTCCGGGGGGGGGGTGGGCGGCAAATTTGGGTTTCTGTCCCGGGCGGCATATACCCACGCTACGCCGCTGCATATACCCTGTTTTCCTTTTGCCTTTCCCCAAATTTAAATTTCCCATCAGACGTCAGTATAGTCACTGTATTGGCCTTGTCGGGGCTGGGATGTGTGTTTACATTAACATACTATTATGACGTCTCTATAATTAAAATAACGCGTGGTCATGTTTCCACCATTACTACAATGAAAACCTACACTTTATCAACATTTAAAACTCTAATAAGAATGCAGGACTAGGCACAAACTATAGATAAGCGTACTACGCAATACTCTTCTGTATAGAAGGAGCGTCTGTAACAGATAAGATAAGATAAGATAAGATAAGATAAGATAAGATAACGACGTCTCTACAATAACGTCTATATAATAATACGTGTTCTAGTTTCCACTGTTACTACAATTATGTCTTAAATTCGCAGTCTAGTTACTTGTCCACTTGGAGTTTCGGAAACTTTCTTTTTTACATGGCTTTCTGCGGCGGCACTCTAACATGGGTGTTAAGAATTTTTAAAATAAATTTGTTCCCATCCAAATGTGACATTAAGCGTTCGTTTGCAAACATGAATCCTCTTGAAATATTATTATGAGCACTTTATTGCAGATGGCATTTAGGGACATAAATAAAGTACCGGGGCTAGACATTTTTAGTTTGGGTGAAATTAGCCAATAGCCGCACTTCTGAAAAATTCTGGGAAGATTTTAGAATTCTTCTTATTATCTTATTATTATTTTTCCCACCTTGGCGCCTGTGTGAATATTAAGCATCGTACCTGCCTTAAGTCGAACCTGAAAATACGTGGTATCGTTCGTGGTATCGTTCATTTTAGCAAACGCATGAAAAAATTATTATTTAAATTAATTTTTTTTTAAATTTAATAATTTATTTAATAATTTTTTCGTATATCAAAGTATATTTGTTAGAAATAAACAGACGAAGTTTCTTGAAGAGTTACATTTGGAACAAAATACGTCACACACATATTAAACGTTAATAGCAATGGGCACTATTTTTGTGATATCTCGATATTTTCCCGTCACAATACAGACATATTTTCCCGTCACAATACAAACATATTTTCCCGTCACAATACAAACATATTTTCCCGTCACAATACAAACATATTTTACCGTCACAATACAAACATATTTTCCCGTCACAATACAAAGATATTTTCCCGTCGCAATACAAACATATTTTCCCGTCACAATACAAAGCTATTTTCCCGTCACAATACAAAGATATTTTCCCTTCACAATACAAAGATATTTTCCCGTCAAAATACAAAGATATTTTCCCGTCACAATACAGACATATTTTCCCGTCACAATACAAACATATTTTCCTGTCACAAGACAAACATATTTTCCCGTCACAATACAAACATATTTTCCCGTCACAATACAAACATATTTTCCCGTCACAATACAAAGATATTTTCCCGTCGCAATACAAACATATTTTCCCGTCACAATACAAAGATATTTTCCCGTCACAATACAAAGATATTTTCCCGTCACAATACAAAGATATTTTCCCGTCACAATACAAAGATATTTTCCCGTCCCAATACAAACATATTTTCCCGTCACAATACTGACATATTTTCTAAAACATATTCTGGGATAATCTCAGAGCATTCGAGTTTTTAAAAAACCTGTTTGCTGGCTAGGCCGGCTAGGCCTATGGATTGTCAACATTTTAGACGTATTATTGTCACATTTTTAATAGAATGTAAGCACTTTTTGCATCGCGGCTCCTCCCTCACACACACATCCTCACACTCTCCCTCACACACTCCCACACACACTCCCTCACACACTCCCTCACACACTCTCACACACACTCCCTCACACAATCCCTCACACACTCTCACACACACTCCCTCACACACGCCCTCGCACAGACCCTCACACACTACCTCACATACCCACACATTAAAATGTTTTAAATTCCAACAAACTTACCTTTGATCCAAATCGCCAAACTCGGCTCCTTTCTGGGGTACACCACCAGCAACTGATTCCACTCCAGGACAACCTCTTCGTCTCTAATCTTCATTAACAGATCAAGACAATAATTAAACAATCTTTTTGCATTTTCATTATGTTTACAGCCTGACTCTTTTGTAACTGAATTAAAATTATCCTGGGATAATTTTTAAAAACCCACTATATCCCAGTTTCCCTAGGCTAAGTATTACAAAAAGAAAAAAAAACGGGAAAAAGAGAGATCCATGTCACATTAGAATGCTATACATTTAAGATTATTTCAAAAGTCTGACTTAATTATTTATAGCCATTTCTATGCACGGATTAATATTGTTTCATTGATCTCGTTATTAGAGGGGGGGGAAGTTTTTTCTTGATGTATACCAAAGGCAACCTGAGTTTTTGAACTTCATTATTGATAACTATTTGACCTTTCATGGCGAAATTAAATTTCTATATTTGTAACCTTCTCTGTCTTTGCTACTCTAGATGCTGGGTATCTTTTTTTAAAGGTGATTAATAACTAATGGGACTCGTAAATGTAATCGCGTGAAGATAAAAGATGCATTGTATTGGCATTACCAGATAGCAATAAATAATTTTGTTTAATCTTTTAAAGGCATTTTTAAAAAATCTATTATGTGTTGTTCTCTAACAATCACTGCATGATTCTACTTCAATAAAAACAAAGACTTTATTTATGATTCTATTTGGTCATTGTGATATAATATGTAACCAGATATTTATTTGTGTAAAGGATATTTCACACATTTTTCATCACTTTTTGTGAATACGACTGCGACATCTTGCTAGCGGGTCTTAGTGTAAAGCCAGTAATTCAGTAATCAGGACCGGCCTAAGGGAATTGGAGGCCCTAGGCGAAGTGAATTGGAGGCCCTAGGTGAAGTGAATTGGAGGCCCAAGGTGAAGTGAATTGGAGGCCCAAGGCGAAGTGAATTGGAGGCCCTAGGCGAAGTGAATTGGAGGCCCAAGGCGAAGTGAATTGGAGGCCCAAGGCGAAGTGAATTGGAGGCCCTAGGCGAAGTGAATTGGAGGCCCTAGGTGAAGTGAATTGGAGGCCCTAGGCGAAGTGAATTGGAGGCCCTAGGTGAAGTGAATTGGAGGCCCAAGGCGAAGTGAATTGGAGGCCCAAGGCGAAGTGAATTGGAGGCCCTAGGCGAAGTGAATTGGAGGCCCTATGCGAAGTGAATTGGAGGCCCTAGGCGAAGTGAATTGGAGGCCCTATGTGAAGTGAATTGGATGCCCAAGGCGAAGTGAATTGGAGGCCCTAGGCGAAGTGAATTGGAGGCCCTAGGCGAAGTGAATTGGAGGCCCTAGGCGAAGTGAATTGGAGGCCCTAGGCGAAGTGAATTTGGTGGCCCTAAATATTATAGAAAAATAAATAAATAAATATGGAAAGTTTCTTGTGCGAGGCCCCCACTAGGCCTAATTATGAGACTAATCGGAGGCCATAGGCGGCTGCCTAGTTTGCCTATGACTAAAGCCGGCCCTGCATTAACCTACTGAAGTATAACTTGTTTTTGCAGTTACGCCCTAAAATTTATGTCAGCGAAATTGTTATCTCAATTTTGTGTGTACAGCAGTGGTATGGCCGTATTGCTGATTGCTATCTTGTATTTCAAAGTTCACGCACTAAATTACTTTTAAAACTTTAACTCGTGGCTTGAGTCGACCTTCTTCCTGTGAATCTTAACCCCTAGAAATCGTCATAATCAAATATCAGTCCGTTGGGGGGGGGGAGGTGGGGGCGCATTGACACATCAACAGACAACGATCTCCACATTCGCCTATCTTGAGCGGCGGCCAATAATGCATTCAAACTCAGCCCTGTGCTGCGTAGGGAAGGGGGGCAAGGAGGGGCATTTGCCCCCCCCCTACATTTGAGGAAAAAAAATAATTTATTAAATGCATTAATAAATGTTGTATTTTAACTATTACAGCACTAATTTGTAAGTCTTATTAATTTCTAAGGCTTTTTTCAACCCTTATTTTATACTGAATTTGAATTTAATTGAAAATTGTACATGTATGGCATTGCCAGTTAAAATTTTTAAATAGTGGGATTTTTTTGCCCCCCCCCTGGAAAAATTCCTAGCGACGCCCATGCGGCTGTGCAGTCTTTTAGATTGTCAAGCCAACTTTTCCACTGTTGACCTCTTCGCCGGCCCCCTTTCTACAGTGCCTTGAAGGATGATTTTTGTCATACCACTATTTAAATGGGCTAATTTTAAAAAAATACTTTTGTGTCAGAATTTCAGGATTGCATGTTTTGATTTTTTTAAATCTGCGTTTATGCCATTGAGGCCCCCCCCACACTTTTGTTTCTTTCTTTCTACCAACACCTCAATATGTACACTACAGAAAAATCTGTGAAATTAGCCAAATTAATGTTGCTGACGACCGCCTCTCTGAGGAGGTATTACTTCGACGATGCAAAGCTGCTTGTTTCAATATGAAAGTTTTCTCTGATCTCGGTTCATCTGCGGTGATGTTATGAGCCACATAGGTTTACATACTTCACAACGTACTGTAGCTAGTAAAGTTTGCCTCTCACGATTATATCATAGTAACGTTGACCAGTGACGTCTTTTGAAACAATGAGCCGGGAGATTTTTTTTATAAAGTAAGACTGGAATTTGAGTTTTAGAAATAGGAAAAAAATATATATTTTATAAAATTTAAAATTGTCTTAGCGAGGAAAAGGATATATTGGTGGAAAAGGGGGGGGGGAGAGAAAAGGTGTTAAATCCTTTTTTTATAAAAAAACGTAGGACAAAATCAACACAGACAGACGAGATGTCTATAACAGACAATGTCTGACATATTTGCTTTAAAACCGTGTACGTCCCTCCGGCTGTGTCAACATTTGCAAACCTAAAACTAAAAGCACACACATCATTACTAAATGAATGGGATTAGTCCAAAATGATGATAACTAGAAATACTCTCTAAGATTCTGTGCCAATTCTTTTAAACAACTGACAGCGCATGCGTAGCGCGTTTCACTGCCGGACAAAATTATACAGTTCTTTTTAATATAGAAATATGTGTAATAGGAATATGTAAGCTATTTTAAAAAAAAATATTTAAACTTGTTAGCAATTATTACTTTCAGTTCCGTGTGGCTTTGTTCATAAAAAATTGTGAGCTATTTGAACAATTTAACAATTTTTAACAGTCAAATAGCTTTTACATCCCTTGCAAAACATTGTTTAAAAGAATTCTGAGTACAATTATTATCACCTTTTTCACACGCTGCGAATCGGGTCTGAATCTTTAACAAAATAAATAAATAAGTAAATATCAAATACTCAAAAACTGTTTTTTCAAAGTAGACCGGCAAACTATGACAAAAATATGATGTGTAATATACGAGTTGGTTATCTAATTGATCGTTTTCTCAAATTAACGTTTCTGAAATTCTATACGCATTTACAATTATTTTTCATTATCATTAAAGGTTTGCACAAACATACGAACAAACACACGTTCAAAGTTATATATGTACAGTTAACCAGAGGCGTCACTAGGGTTGGTGTCACTCGGGGCGGTAGCTCATGGTGTCACCCCCTCAAGACTTACCCCATAGAAGTCCTCTGAATCTTTCAGTGCCAAATAACGGGAACATGCAGAATTTTACGTTTTGGTGTAACCCCTTGTGATGGTGTCACCCGGGGCGGCCTGCCCCCACCGCACCCCCTAGTGACGCCACTGCAGTTAACCACTCACATCCCCACCACACAAGACAACGACTCAGTGATTGACCATAAAGCATTGACGCTAATTCCACAAATTAAAATTCCCGTGCACAACATGAAAAGGTTTGTAAATGTCAAACAATCTACCTTAACAAAAATCTTACCGGCCAAACTGTTCTGGGAGACTTTTCAAACGTTCTACTGTCACGCCTCCCAGGGGAAAATCAGGTGGACTTTATGGACATCAATTTTTCATGTGGATTTCTTTCGTCATTTGATGCCTCTTATACTCTCGTCTGTGTGACTTGTCTCCGTTTACATCTTGCAGATTTTGTCTACGTTTTAAATTTTTATTTGGTGGTTTTGAAGAAAAAAAATCGATCACTTATATGACTAAATGAAGTTTCGCATTGGGAACTTGAATATTTTTCAATTCGGACCTGGTAATTGTCACTTATGTATCGAGTATTAAACTGACATATTTGTATTTGGATATTAACTGTAAACTTTTGATTGGGTAATTAATAGTATTTTAGCATGATAAAATATAACCATGATCTTCAAATCGGACTTTTTAACTGTACTTTACTTACAATATTTGTTTACAAAGTAAGATCAACCTTTTAACAAACCAGGAGCCCACATACACTTAACTATCAATAAATTATAACGCACATCACTGAACTACAAGATATACACATACATTCAGCTAAGTAAAAAAAAACATACAAAAAACCGGGCAAAGAGAGATCCAATCTAGCACATTCAGCTTCCAGCCACCAGATACACTCAGCTAACACCAGGCTACCTACACTACCAGATACACTCAGCTAACACCAGGCTACCTACACTACCAGATACACTCAGCTAACACCAGGCTACCTACACTACCAGATACACTCAGCTAACACCAGGCTACCTACACTACCAGATACACTCAGCTAACACCAGGCTACCTACACTACCAGATACACTCAGCTAACACCAGGCTACCTACACTACCAGATACACTCAGCTAACACCAGGCTACCTACACTACCAGATATACTCAACTAACAGCAGGCTACCTACACTACCAGATACACTCAGCTAACACCAAGCTACCTACACTACCAGATACAGTCAGCTAACACCAAGCTACCTTCACTACCAGATACACTCAACTAACACCAAGCTACCTACACTACCAGATACACTCAACTAACACCAAGCTACCTACACTACCAGATACACTCAGCTAACACCAGGCTACCTACACTACCAGATACACTCAACTAACACCAGGCTACCTACACTACCAGATACACTCAACTAACACCAAGCTACCTACACTACCAGATACACTCAACTAACACCAAGCTACCTACACTACCAGATACACTCAGCTAACACCAAGCTACCTACACTACCAGATACACTCAGCTAACACCAAGCTACCTACACTACCAGATACACTCAGCTAACACCAAGCTACCTACACTAACAGATACACTCAGCTAACACCAAGCTACCTACACTCTCATCTAGCAGCCAGCCACTTACATAACCATTGTTACTGTCTAAATTTAAAACTATCACCGCAAGAAAGGTTCCAATTCCGGTGAATAATTTTGTGATTCATTTCTGGATTATTATTTTTTAAATCGATCTTCATAACAGGCTGATTCTCTTTTGTTCCCAGCTTCAGTCCCTAATAGGGCCATCACTGTCGTTTTGATGGCTCTATTATATAAAGCCTTACAACAGTATTAGTCACTAACCGTGTTGTCTGGCCTTTCGTTAGTTACTTCTAAAAAAACTAACATACTTCAATATTTAGGGGGTTTTCTTGGGTTTCGGCAAGTAGTCGGACAAGGGTCAGATTGATAGGGTTTAAGTATTTTTTTGGAGTGCTTCGCCAAAACTAATGGTCAATCATGTCTAGATAATAGAGGGTCACTGAGATGAGACGTGGTTCAACTACGCCGGCCAATCCAAGCTGTTTAGACCCAACTCCTGGTAGGGCACTTATTTCACGATTTGTTCTCAAGACAAGCTTTAGCTAACTTGAAATCATTTCGTTGACTACCGGTACTGAAGTTAAACTCCAACAGTGATTCTAATCAGTATCAGTAGAGGTTTTTAGTTTTTGTTTTTAATAATTTTTTTCATCAGAAATGATAAATAAAAAATATTACAGCAGGTTTTAGGGGCCTTTTTTTATTTGCTCTACTTCCTCCGATTGATAAGCGTAGGACGCAATCTTCTGTATTGAAGGAGCGGGTGTAACAAATAAGATCCCAGAATAAACGCAGCGCCACCCTGGGTGCCACGGAGCCTTTGTGTGGGGCAGTCGCCCTGGCCGAAACATATCGCTTCCACTTCCACAGAAAATTATACCTTAATTAAAATCCCTAAATACTTGACTGATTCAGTTAGCGGCACAAATCTCAAGGATTCTCAAACGTGCTGCTGTGACGTCCTCTCAGTGGCGTGAAAAAATATTCTCCACGCATCAAAATTTTATTTTACTTTTCCTTGTCCAAACATTAGCCATTTTGAGCATCTTCTGTTTCTTGTGTAGTGTGAGATTTATTGACTCTACATATAAGAGGAGTAGCCATGCCTAGTCAAAAAGTTCGTCCTCTCTTATCTTACCTATTACAGGCGCTCCCTTTATAAACAGAAGATCAGCGCGTCCTATGCTTATCCAGTGCTTTTATTTTAAAAAGCAGAACGCTTCTGTTACGGTGTTGTATGGCATCTGTCCGTCTACGAAAGACGATAGATTTATCTTTCTTATTTGCAGCTCTCGGTGTGGCTGATGAGACCAATCCTTGAGTCGCAGTCTCTTCTGCATGTCACACACACGGATGCAGTGGGGCAGTGTTGCGTGGCCTTCCTCCCCTCCCTTATTTCAACTGCTTCTGCTCTAGTTTGTTCTTCTGCTCTTAGTGATCCTTCTTTCACTATAGCCCGCCACGTGAGCCAGGTTTTCCCAGTTGTGTATGTCAATGTGTTAGCTGCTTTCATGTCTCTCCAGCATATGTCCGTGTATCTGAGACATGGCTGACCAACCGACCTTTTCCCTGTCGCCAGCCCGCTGTATAGCACATCCTTGGGTATGCGACCAGTTTGCATTCTCTTGACGTGTCCAAGCCAACGGAGGCGTCTTTGGCTTAATATGGCTGGAATGCTACTCATGCTTGCTTTAGTCAGGACCTCTGTGTTGGGGACTTTCTCTTGAGCCAGGACCTCTGTGTTGGGGACTTACTCTTGCCATTTGATGTCTAGGGTGTGGCGCAGGCATCTGAGGTGGAAGCTATGGAGCCTTCTTTCATGACTGGTATGGAGGGTCCAAGACTCGCATCCATAGAGGAGTGTGCTCATTACGCAGGCCTGGTATACCTGCAGCTTAGTCCTTGCTGTGAGTTTGGCATTAGACCAGACTCTTTTGTACAGTCTAGCCATGACATTTGCCTTCCCTATCATACCACCTATCTCATCTTCCAGTGAGAGGGTGATCGAGATGTTTGATCCCAGATATGTAAAACTGTAAACAACATCCAGGTTGCAGTCGTCAATGGTGATAGTCGGGAGGGAGGAGCATCCTGTGCCATAATGTTGGTTTTCTTTATGTTAATGGTCAGGCCAAACTCTTTGAAGGCAGCCGAGAAGCTGGATACAAGGTTCTGCAGTCCGTCTGCTGTGTGAGATATTAAGGTGGCATCGTCTGCAAATAAGAGCTCACGCAGCAACATCTTCCTTATTTTGCTCTTGGGTCTAAGTCGGGCAATATTGAATAATCTCCAATCAGCTCTGGTGTGTATGCATATTAATATTCCCTCGCTGTTGTTCTTAAAGACATACTGGAGTAAGATGGAAAATAATATTGCGAATAGAGTAGGTGCCAACACGCAGCCTTGCTTTACTCCACTACTTACTGGGAAAGCCTCAGAGGTGGCACCGTTATAGCACACTGTGCCCTGCATGTTATCGTGGAACTGCTTGATAATCTTAAGCAGATGTGTAGGACAGCCTATTTTACTAAGATCTGGAAAAGGCCGCTTCTGCTGACAAGATCAAAAGCTTTAGTTAGGTCGACGAACGCGATGTATAGAGGCATATGTTGCTCCCTGCATTTCTCCTGCAGCTGGCGCAGAGAGAAGATCATGTCTATGGTTGATCTTCCGGCTCGAAAGCCACACTGCGATTCTGGGAGTACACGCGATGCTAGGGTCTGCAGGTGTGTTAATACGTTGCGGGCGAAGGCCTTTCCAACTATACTGAGGAGAGAGATTCCACGATAGTTATGCAGTCACTCTTGTCACCTTTATTCTTATACAATGTAACGATTTTGGTATCTGTACCTGATCCCAGCACAGAGTGAGGAGGTCCTGCCTATGCTGTAAATGTACTTCTTTTCCACATTTGAGAACTTCTGGGGGAATTCCATCATTGCCAGGGACGTTCACGCAGGCTAGACAATCTATGACTCTACTTAGCTCAACTATGGTGTGTAGGGCATCAAGTTCTTCCATGACCGGCAGGCTAGACAATCTATGGCTCTACTTAGCTCAACTATGGTGTGTAGGGCATCAAGTTCTTCCATGACCGGCAGGTCTAGGATATCGTCAAGGGCAGCAGTTGAGACATGGTTTATTGTTGCGTACAATTCCAAGTAGTGCTCAATCCACCATTTGAGTTTTTTTGTCTCGATCAGTGATAAGTTCCCCTGATTTTGACATTAGGGGATCCTGTCTTGGAGGTCAGAGGACCTGTTGCTTGTTTTATATTCTCGTACATAGCCTTTGTATCGCCTCTATCAGCAGCTGACTGTATGCCGGAACTTAGATTGAACCAATGTGTGTTAGCATAGTGGCGAGCTGCCTGCTGGTCATTTTTCTTGGCACTCCTAAGGTTACGTAGAGTTTCTGGGCAAGGCCTGTCTTTATAGGCTAAAAGAGCCTTTCTTTTACGGTGTACCTTATTTCCACACCGTGTTTGGTCTTACTGCTTTTTAAAGGTTGTGTTAAATATGCATTCCGGTACCTTTTTTATATAGAAAAAGAGGACTATACTTATCCATGGTTTATGTCTAGTCTAGTATTTTTATTATAGTTTTAAATGTTGATAGTGTGTTGGTTTCCCTAGTTTAATCAGGCAGCCCATTCCACATCCGAATTCCAGACAAGAAGAAGAGAATTTATGTTTTGTTTTGATCATTATGTCTCTCTATATGAGGGTTGTATTAGATTATCTTCCTGTAGCTTCTCCCAGTTAGAATTAATGGCCTTATATATTATTACTACTTTGCTCTTCCGAAGTTTTTCCATGAAAAAGTCTCCTGATGGCAAACAACTTCCTCCCTTAAGATTTAAGTATTTTTAAGGGAATGAAGAGCTACTGGGAGCGCTACACCTTGCTAAGCCACTGCCTGCGATTATTATTAAAAAAAATTATACATATTTTTTTAGACCTAAACATTTTTTCTTCTTTCTTTTGTTTTTATATATAACTTATAACTAACTGATTGTTTTCGCTATATTTGGTTTACCAAGGGCCTTTGCTAAATTTGAAACGTTTGCCCTGGTAAAAGCCTGAAAACACTGGAAATATGGTGGCAAAACTTTGTTGTGATACAACTTCTTCAGCCCAGTGCCTAAATGATGTCTTCTTTGTGAGTTCAGTTGTGTCATTTATTACATAAATTATGATAGATGTAGTGTATGTATGATGATATTGACACCATTCGAAACATTGAATGTGCTTTCTGTTGTTGATCAGAAATGTGCAATATTGAACTTTGAAACCTCATTCATTCAATTGCTTGACATTTATTTCATTTATACTAATTATACATTATCTTTGTAAAAACGTCCCGATTGAGATGTATACATTATCTCTGTAAACACTTCCAAATTTAGATGTATGCATCGCTCTGTTGAATCCTTGCAACCAAACAAAACTTCAATTAAAGAAAGATTAACTCAACAATAATTTTTGTTTTATTCATACAAGTATGTATAACTGGGAGGATTTTGGAAAAAAAAAGAGAAAGAAATATGGCACAAATCATTTTCTATCAACTGGTTAACTTGGGAAAGAACAATAGAAATATTGTTACATGGAGAAATAAAATGGCCTGTAACTGTAAGTTGTAAGAGACAAGGACGAATTTCAGCTAAAAATTGGTAAATTAAAGAAAAATTTGAAAAAATAATCAATTTCTAAAAAAAAATAATAATAAGTTGCCTTCTTTTAAAGTAATTAATTTTTTTTTGAAAAAGCATTTGTTTTCATTGTTATTGTAAGGGTTTAAAGTTACAACTGAGGAGGTAGATGAATTGAGTGTGGACATTCTTCACCATATAGCAAACACTGAAGCCTAGTCAAGCATAAAATAATAAAAAAATAAACAAAATTAGAAGCCAGACTTTCTTGGTGTTGTTGTTCAAGTAAATGACTCTTTAGATCAAAACCAAAATGCTCATCAAAGCAACAAGGAACAATATGTACCGACTAAACTTGTTTTGTTTTATAACAATCTCCACATAAAACTTTTTTTTTAAGCAGTGATATTGACAATTAAAAAAAAACAAAAAAAATATTTAATAATATGATTAAGAAAACCCACAACAAAACAACAGATTTGAAAAATACATTATTTTCATTATGCAAATGAGGCAGATGCTTAAATTGGTAATTTAATAACATGAATATATATTTACAATTATAAAGGATGTTATTATCATCATATAAATGTATGATTATACCCACTGAGTTTTATTGAATTAAAAGAAAGGAAGTTAGGTCCAGGGGCGGGGTGGAAACAGGACGGTTGGCAATGACCAGACAGGCATCTCCCTGATAAGCGCAGATTTTCTGAGGTAGATTAAAATTGATGATGCCTGGCTAGTCTATTGCTGCTAAAATACAAACAAACAGAGAGAGGTTGTGGGGGGGGGGAGAAGGGGGTGTGGAAAAAAACAAAACACAAACTATTTAACTGCAGGTGGAGGTAACCACACTGTACAGAAAACATTGCATTTATATGTCCTTAGCTTTGACAACAAAGTCGGTTATATGTTAATAAATTATATTTTATTCATATTCTGATTGAATTTTAGTATCTTATTTAAAACAAGGTTTCTTAACTCCTTTCCGTGCTGAGAAATAAGAATAAACAAGGTTTAAAAATTACTTTCAAATGCTTGCCTTCCCCCAGTGGCTTACAAGGAACAACATTTTTGTCTGAATCATTACTAAGGAGAGGATAAATTATAAATAATAGAGGATACACTATAAATAATTTAATAGTACTTTTTGACAAGGGGTGAGGAGTGAGGAAAATTTCTTTAAGGAGGTTAGCGGGGTCTACGCGTTTAACTATATGTTCAATTTTTCTAATTTATTACCCAATATGAATAAAAATGAAAAGAAGAAATTGATTATCTTATTTTGAGAATGTATCTGCTTCTCTACAGTTTAGACAAAAGAAGATTGAAAATGAAAAAGAATACATAAGCAGACACAGAACATGGGCAAGATAAGAATGAGCTTGAGTTAGGTAACTTCAACAAGTCCACTTCCTGTCTAGAGTTACTTATCAACCATAAAATTAAAAACCCACCCAAATGGTCATTTAACACTGTAGGACAATTTACATTTTTTAAAATATATAAATATTAGCAATTAGAATATTTAGGTCAAAATAAATCTAAAATTAGTTGTAGGGAAAAATATAATTATACAAGGTAAATTTATATTTGCTTATTAAAATTTGAGCAAAATAAAACTGGCTCTAGGATGCAGATGGCATGCTTGGTTACAAGCAAATGAAATAAAAAGTTCTTCAAATTTTGTCACAAGCATAACATTTGGAAATTGAATAGAAGTTTTAATATCCTCCAGAATGTGCATCTATGTCTCCGTTGCTATTCTCTTCCTTGTAAAAAAAAATATTTGTAATTTTTTAAAATTTTAATAAAACAGTAGAGTTTCCAATTTGCACGCTTTCCTCCCCCTATTTCAACGAGGTCAGACAGTAAGTTCTTCAATACGCATAGGATGACTTACGTATTGATGATGCTTTTCATGAACATTTCAACCACCAACTGCTAAAGGTGTCTACCCTACAGTTTGATTCAAAGTGTGGACCATTGAATCAGGTAGGTTCCACGAATCACTATGGACCGCTTAACCTTGCAGGTTCAAATAATTGGTAAGTGACCAAACGTATCAATTGTCTGTAAAGTTCCAAGTGCAGCACAGAATTACAAAGTCATTTGTGGGACGTGGCTCTTAAATAAAACTTCTATAAAGAACTCAGCTGTTGCTGACTACAATTGTGACATGGAAATGGAAAGGTTGAGCAATGGAGTTGACAATCAAACTTTTTTTTTGTTTGTAAGACAGTGGCATTGAATGAAGAAGAAAATAACAATATCAAGCAACTTTTTTTATATCAAAGCAAGACACCTGAGTTTGTAGTTGAAAAAAAATGTGTATCATTTTAATTGTATAATTAATGGTTCACCTGAGTTGAACAATGGAGATCTAATGTCACACGACCCAAATGTACAGTTATGCACAAGTTAAAAAAAACAAACAAGTAGTTTCTTTCGTTAATACAAAAATATTGAATGTTTTTTTAATTCGTCAATGACTGAATGTTTTCTTAACTTGCGATATGGTCAGTTTTTCATCTAGCTCTTTGATTTTACCTTTCTGTTAAGTTTTTGCTGCATGATCAGTCAGTGCAAGGAATGCATACTTCCACAGTGATAACAGGGAATTTCGTTTTTATTTATGGCTTATTAGAATTTATTAGTTTTGCTTCAGATATAAATTAAAATCTTATTAAATTGTTGTAAACAGATTTTAAGTAAGTCAATGCATTTTTTGTTGATGTTACCAAAGAGTTTTTTTTTCCAATGTTTGCTTCATAATTGAAGTTAAAGTGAAGATGATAAGAGCACTGGTTTCCCAAATAATATATCTAAAGTTACAAAATAAACTTCTTTTTTATGAACAATACAACTTAATATGTAGCATTAAATTTTAAGAAATTAGTATGTTTTAGTAAGTCATATAACATGTTGTTTTCAAACCTATAGATGAATAAATGTATCATCATTAATAAAAAAAATGACTTATTGCTTCATCAAATTAATACCCCGGTATAATGCAATTTTTTTTTCCCCCTTAAATGACAAGTAGATCAAATGACATTAGAGCCGGCATTACAAGAAACATTTTATATTAAATAAACAGTTAAGATTTTTTAAAGATTTTAATTTTAAAAAATCTGAACACTAAAATACACAGAACAAAAAATAATAAGGAAAAAGGTCAACATTATGTAATACAATTGGTACCTAAAATTGTATGACATTCTTCCATACAATTGTGATGACATTATTGATTGAATGAAAACTACGCATATATTTTAATGCTTAATCATTTCATCTGTCATTTTGTAAGTTGTATGCTCCCCTTTCTCTTAAATTTCTTGGCTTAGATTTTTAAATAAAAATTATTAGAAGGACAATGAAGACATTCAATTAAGATGTATGGGTACCACAATTTATGCAATTACTATAACTTGTTTTTTGCTTTCTCCTGAGTAAAATCGGTGACAAAAGGTGTTGAAAAAAAAAGAAAATGATGTACATGTAATTTTAAATAAAAATGACACAAGCGAATGTAGTTTACAAGCCTGGCCAAGGCACTCCAAGCTCATAACAACACACAAATAATGAAAGTTAATAAGACATATTGTATGTACAGCATTATGTTCACATAACAGCACAAGACAACCCTGTCTATGAGCATGTTGATGTCAATGAAAGAAAATAAGAAATAAATATAATAGGTTAGTTGTTATATAGTAAAGATATTATTATTCTTTTTCTTTTTGTCTGTCTTTTGGTTTAAATATAGATGACACATGAATGCCTATGCAAATTAGACCTTATCAAACTCTAAAAATGAAATTATAAAAGATCAAATACAATTTATTTGTTCTATGAAACATGATAACTTATTTTCATAAGTTTTCACAAAATATTATGGAAAGCCTAGCAGGAGAGACAATTCTTTTTTCTTGAATTTGAAATGAAAGAGAACTTTATACTGTACTGCTAACTGCTAGACAATCAACGGAAATCAAATGTCTTTTCTGAAAAAAAATATTGCTAAAAACCTGCCACACCTTACAAAAAGATCAATGTGTCATGAATGTACATGATTTTTATGAGCAAAACACTTCAATAATTATACATGTATTCAATTATTATTCCACACTTGGTGCAACCTGAGGGTTTCTGAAAGAAAATAGCAACTAGGTTCTATTTTTGTGCTTACCACATAGCTTTATACTTTAAACAACTTTACATGCAAATCCAAAGCTGTAACTCTGATGTTACAGTTTATGCATGGCCAACTGAGCATTTTTTTTTAAAGGGATAAGTTTAAAATTATTATGATTCATAATAATAACAAGATTTTGTAACAAGGCAATATTCTTATTTTCGTTTTGTTGAAAAGTTAGCAATTATCCCCCCCCCCTCTCCACCCCCACTAAAATCAATTGAGATGTCACCATTTCTGGCCACGGAAATAACTTGTTGAAATTAAACTTGAATGCGACTTGAGTTACCTAAATTGACATGTCAAAAAACTTTTTCCCCCCATTTATTTCATAAATAAACTTATTTGGTAAACTTAATATAAACTCCTAACTTGTAACTACATTTTTTTCCTTCTTCTTCATTCTTGCAAAATATTATATCTTATTGAGTATCTCGAAGTAGTCTACTTAAATTAAGGCCGGTTATAAGCTTTATGTTCAAACCTCATATATCTACTAACAGCATCATATCCTTTTTAGGCCACATATGATATAATATAACTTAAATAGAATTATGCAATATAATATAATGTAAGATAATTTAAACTGAATTTTGTTTCTTCTGAAATTGCAAAAATATTTCTTTTTAATACCTTTTTTTACATTTGTAAAATATGATCAAAGTTTGCATTGTAATTCTAGAATTACATTGTATAAAATATTTCTAATTTGTAAGAAACAGATGATAAAAATAAATTTTGAATTACTTTCATATAATAGTCACAGATACATGGGAAGCAGTTATTTTTAGTCTGTATGGGATGGGGATTTAACATATTTTTCTATTTTTCCTGGTAATTAAATTAAGAAGCGAACGATAAATTAATATTAAATTTTGTTGGCAGGTGTTAATTAAGGTAAGGGAAGTTTACAAGGCGACCTCTCTAATTTTGTGTATATAAGAATAGCATGTTGTCAATATTATCATTAAAGTCAACATATTCTTAACATTTTGAACTCTAAATGTTTCGATAATAAAAATTTATTTCAAAAACACAATAGAGCACTGTGCATATATTTATTCTATAATAATAAAAGTTATGAATTTTTTTTTCCATCCCATATAATTATCACTTAAGCCATTAACTTAATCTATCACCCATGCCCCAAACTTTAAAGAGTATTAAAAAAAATAGGCCATATAGTTAGTTACATTCAAAGGAAAATACACCAGAACTATATATTTAAAAAACTTGATAACTGTTGTGTGCAAAATTAAATTTTATTTTAAAATATATTTTTATGAAAATAAGACTAAATTAAGAAGAATAAACATTAAATTTTTTGTTTTAAAGTTTATAACCACCCTAAGCTCCTATGCAACAAAATATGATAAACCTTTTCTACCCCCCACCCCTCGTCACATTGACGGTTCCTACTATAACTGCCATGACCCATAGACTATAGAAGAAAGTTGATCAAGGTCAATGGCTTCCATCACCCAAATTGCACCCAGGTTTGACTTATGATCCCTGATATTTGACCAAAAAATTTAAAGTAGCCTAGCTGCAGTTTTATTTCACTGTATTGATTGCATAATGACAGCAGACATTTTGGAGCGGTTTCTGAAATACAGCAATACATGCTCACTCATTTTAATACAAATTTAATGAAAGCCAAGTATTCTTGAAAGAAAAAATATCCTTGGGTCTCATTGCAACTAAAAACCTGATTTTAAAGCAAGGCGATGCATGGGAACATTAACAATTGTACAATAAATCACTTTGCAGATTTATCCCTGATTGGTGTTTATAACAGACACAGTACACTCAGTACACACAAGAAAATAAAATAGAGAATGTCTAGGATTTGATACTTGCATTTTTGGGGATAAAAGAATGTAGACATTATTTTTCTTTTTTTTAAAATTGATTTTTTTAGAACCTTTCACATAAAGAAAAGTTTTGTACCAGTCATTCCGGTACCAAAAAATTTACAACTTTTGGTTGTAATTGTATTTTACAAAAAATGTAAAATGTTTGAACATCATTTATGACCTGCAGCAAAGAAAAAAAGATTTCTCTCAATATTAAATCAAAAAAATAATTTATATCCCGAGATCCTATGAGAGAGGCTGTGGGGCTCTTCTTTTTTATATAGTAATTTTCTATAAATTATTCATTTCTTTAAAACAAATAACAGGATATTGTAATAAAATAAGGAAAGCCTTGCATAAAATGATATTACACAAATAGAAAAATCATGAATTATAATACCAGTATTATCATTAATTGGGGAGAACATTTGGATCCAAGGCATCAATAAGAAAATAATTTAAGCAAACAATTAGATAAACAGGTCATAACTTTGCTTGAGTAGGTATCTAATTTTCCTTGAATAAAACATCTCCAGCTTTAAATAAATACATTTGGACAGCTAAAAAAAAGTTACAATTTTAAAAAGTTTGCTTTGCCTTTTTTTTCTCTATTTGTTCCATCAATTTTTAATTGTGGTGAGAATGAAAGATATAATTTTTTTTTGGGGTAAATGATTAACTTTTAGAAATGTTAATCTCTTTGGCTAACATTCAATGCAAACACTTTAAACAAACATCCATTATAAGTTGTCTTCTCTTAGATGAAACCTCAAACCATCCAAGATTTCCCAACTTTTTTATTTTTAAATCACCAGAATAAATGTTGAAAAAAAGTTAATATGAAACTTAACAAACAAAGACAATGGAGATGGCACATAACGTCATCACTGTGCGCTTGTCATCATTAGAACTTTGTACAAACACAGAAAAGAAAAACCTCTTGTTATTTTGTATTATTAAATACCACCGTGTATGCGTAGTAACATAGTTTCAAAGTGATAACAATAAAAAAAATAATAATTAAACATGGTCTGACAGCAAGCATGAAAAAGACTTAAAACTGTAATTCTACAAATAATTTGTTTGTTTTTTAGTCGATTCATGTTAAAATACAAGCCAGTAAGCATTGATGAAAAGAAGCAATGAAGTAGCAGTGTACATCAATCAGTGAACCAAATAAAACAAGAAATATTTTATCATTTGTACAGGTTTCCAAGACCAAAAAACGAAGACATGTACATGTATTGTACAACATTTCTTACAAATAATTAATCACTCGAGATCCATCAGTGATCTTTCCAAAATTATTGATAATAATAGATTTTTTTAAAAAAAGAAAAAGGGCAGTCATTGAAGTGAAAGATTTCAATGACGTCATTTGGTTTCAGAATTCCTGGTGGTGTTTCCCCAGCCTTCACAAATATCTCAGGTTAACCCGAAGATGTTGACAAAGGAATGAATGAAAGGTGGACCCAAAAAAAAAGTTTTGATATTTATTGTATGCAACTAGAAATTGTCGTAAGTGTCTACGGGGCAGCCACTAAAATGTGAAAAAGTCTATAACAGTTTATAATGTGTCCCTGATAGTTGATGGCAGTTGGTACATTAAGATATGTAAGGACGCCTCACTTGGGCTACGCTCTTTCCTCCAACTTCATCAAACACCAGAAAGCACTAAAACTGAGCCCTAAAGATGTGTCTTCGAGAAAGTGTCCATGACAGAGGTGTCAAAAAACTAGGTCAAGTCGTAACCATCTTTATTTTTCTCAAGTTATGGTACTTCTTTCCCTTTGGTTCGTCCCAATCCGAGGCTAGTAAAACTTACGAGAAAAATGGGGTCACGGTGCGACTAAAATACAGGTGATCGATAACATAATAGATGTTCAAAAGGTCGACGCATGCGCTACTAATGACTTTGACCTTATTCCCACCCCACGATCAGATAACCCTCACTATTCCCATTGATTATTTCCCATACTTTTAAAGTAAAGATATTTGGGCTGGCGGTAGTTAGGTCGGATGATGGTGGTTACGTTAGACGCTGGTAGTTAGGTCGGATGATGGTGGTGGTTACGTTAGAGGATGGTAGCTATGCTATAGGGTGGTTGGTAGCTTAGCGTCCTGTCGTCGCGAGAGCAAAGAGCTTCACTCACCTATATCCCAGGTGTCTGCAAGTTGCCGGGTTATCAAATACGATGCTCTAACTTTGTGATACCGAGGTGACTGTGATAGACTTATGAGACTGCCAAAAGCGCTCAGTATAACACAGGTTCGCGGGGTGCCTAAGATGAGTGTGTCTAATCTACTACAGACGATCCACAGAACATTTTCTGTGTAGCACTGGTAGGTTTGTAATGTGGCAGTGGTGTTGTAATGTAGTAGTAGTAGAAGTTTTGTAATGCAGTAGTATTAGATTTTGTAATGTATTTCTTGGAGGGTTTTGCGACGAGCATGCTGGACAAGCATGGGAAAAGAAGTGGGAAAAGGGTTGAAATTCAGTAGGTTTGTAAGGTGTTTGGGTTATCCCCCCCCCTTCTGATCTCTTGTATTATGTCATTGGTTGCTATGTCATTAATTTAAGATGTCCTTTTCCTCTTAAAGGATGAAGGTATAGCATGTGAGTCCAGCTAACTCACGCCCCAGAACTCTTTACTTCTCGAATATGAAACCGCAAACCTCTTCAATGTCTGTTGGGCGGAGCAACCCCTCCTTCCCGACCCCCCCCCAACCACCACAAGTCTTATGTTAACGTAAAGCAGTTAGTCGGAATGACAGAAATTATACGAGAGACAGGCAAAACTGAAGGTTAAAATACAAATACATTACAAACAAATGAGCTGTCTTAGTCCTCCCCATAAATTCTAGAACGAGGCTGGACGAAAATTCAACTCAAAATCTCACAGATTCCTTGGTTTAAAACATTCGCAAACACACATCGATTCGCTAAGTAAGAACGTTCAACATCTGTCGGTAGTTGGTTATTTCGACCAATTTGTTGCGGCTGTCAGATGGTGCAACCACCTGATCCTCTCACAATAAGGAATGCTGCCATTTAGTGCGTGGCAAGATTTGTTGTATTCCCTTTAAGTACAGTGTCGGAACGCATGGTACTACAGTAGGATGCCCTGCCTAGCGGCACAACATTGTTCATCTCAACAGCCGAGCCTGACGTTCCCTTGAAATACTGTTAGCTATGCGTTATTTTTTTCACTATAAAAAAATAGCACATTCGTTGTGCTTAGTTAGTTAGCTAGCTATTAACTTTCTTTCTGGAATCCGAAAATTCGACAACTTCTAAAGAACTGAGAATTATCTGGCCGGGCGTACCTCTGATATTTCGACCCGTATTTTATTAAAGGTTGTGAGGACCGTTGCGCTAGACGCACTGTCTCATATTTATGGCCCGGGGAGGGAGGGGGGGGCTGTTGACTTATTGCTCTGAAATTAAGAACAATAAATCGTCAACGGAAAAGTCATTGCTAGCATCGAGACGGCGACGCTAATTTCCCCGGCTCTACTGCGTTGGTTGAAGTTTGACTGTATTCACTAGTAGGTTTGCCGGTGTCGCTCGATTTCAGGTTGACATTTCGAGAATGGTTCACATAAGTAAATGGTGTAGTTAGTACTACTGCTGACTTTAACTTTAATCACTCACCAAAGTGAATGGTTTATTTGGCACTGGCATTAATCACTCACCAAAGTCAATATTGTACTTGGTGCTGGCTCTAATCACTCACCAAAGTAAATGGTGTATTAGGTACTGGCTTTAATCACTCACTAGAGTAAATGGTGTATTAGGTACTGGCTTTAATCACTCACTAGAGTAAATGGTGTATTAGGTACTGGCCTTGATCACTCACCACAGTAAATGTTGGTGCTGGCTTCAATCACTCACCACAGTAAATGTTGGTGCTGGCTTCAATTTCAATCACTCACCACAGTAAATGTTAGTACTGGCCTCAGTCACTCACCAAATTCAATGTTGTAGTTGGTACTGGCTTCAATCACTCACGACAGTAAATGTTGGTACTGGCTTTAGACACACACGTTAAGGCCACGCAAGAAAGTGGCCAGAAATCCCTCAGTTGGCTCCACACAAAAGTGCACCGTGCTTGCCATGCATTACCCACAACAAAAGGTTTCGTCACCATTTTTTATACTCTATAAACGTCTCGGACTCTCGACATTGATTTTTATAATAATATATTCCAGGAAAAACAAACAAGTCTTACAGTATTTAAACGGTTTTCCTGGGCAACAGAAAACGAAGTTATTTTTTGTTTTTGTTTTGGTCATGTCGATTTAGAGTGTGTAAGTGTGTAACGTCGTTCACTATGGGTATGTGCTATGAACTTATGACTCAGATCCAACAAAGGTTCAATAAAATCGGATCGGTTTTTTTTAAAGTCAACTATATTTCAAAAGTGTAACGATTAAATCACGTTTTTGTCGCCCCCCCCCCTTTTTTTTGTGTGTAAATCCCATTACATAAATTATAGCTAATAATTTGTTTGCGATGCGCCGATGACGGGAACATGGTAACTAGATTTAAAACTGGAAACTCGTGGCCAAGTCTCACCATCCTTACATCTTTAGTGGCTTGGTCCTAAACTTCTCTCCCCCCCCCCGCCCACCCCCAAAATTTCGGACTCTGTTAAACAAAATGACTTAGCCCTGACTGAAAAAACCCCAGGCCTGCAGGTGCGTTGGAAAAGGGGGGGGGGAGTGGTATAAATTTAAGCTACTTAAAACAAACAGCGGGTCAAAATCCTAGAGATTTGAGCTTGGACGCAGCTTTGTGTTGTTGGGTCAAATGGGTGCTCAATAAACCATCAGACCAAAGCATCGCCCGAAAAATGTACCTTGGCATCACTCACTGTGGCATGGTGAACAGTGGAGGGAGAAAAAGGGTGTGGGGGAGTTTAAAAAAAAATGTTTATGAGAGCCTTGAGGTAAAACTAAAAGCCGCCATTGTTGTTTCTTTGATAACATTTCTAAGAAATCAAAAACAACAAAAAAACAGCGTCGGTTCGAGAGTAAAATTATGGGCGACTGTTTACTCCCCATGTCTTGTTTTATCATGTCACAAGAAAACAACAAAGGGGGAAAAAATCTATTCTTGCATCGTTGTTGGTACCGTACCCTGGGAATGGATGGGCGGGTCGCAACGCCATACAAGACGGGTGATGATGCGTGCCATTACGACCGGGCGATGGCCGTTACTAAACGCCCCAGTTAACAAAGCGGTAGTCACGTGTTTTTCCTCCGGAGTTTTAGTGGTGTCCGTCGAAGGTGGCAGGTCGCTGGTGCTAATGGAGCGGAAAAATGAAAACGCCACTGAATCTTGGGAAAGACCGGGACAAACGGCCCCTGGTCCCAAACTTACAAGGACATGTCGACATTAAAGGGGTCGTTTCTTAAAATTTATTTGGTTATTATTTTTCGGACCAAGCTGTCACGGATGACTGTAATAAACGGAAATTATGTGAAGGTTAAATAATTTG
Organism: Ampullaceana balthica; assembly: GCA_944989445.1. NCBI lineage: Eukaryota > Metazoa > Mollusca > Gastropoda > Lymnaeidae > Ampullaceana > Ampullaceana balthica. The sequence continues at coordinate 1,020,397 of CALYLW010000260.1, read as the reverse complement.
GGGGATGGGGGTAGTATTAGGTAGGAGGGGGGGGACAATTCGACAATAGTTCAGAGATGGACGGTCATTTCTTTCCCCCTAGTTCCCAACCGAATTTGAAGGATGTGACCCGCTTACAGCTAGCTCACAATTTTATTAATAAAGGAAAAAGTGGCGACATTGTGGTCACTCGAGATAGGCAAGCTCCGTGGAGGTGGGTGGGGGGAGAAGGGGGGCAGTATTGTTCTCAGTTATTTGAATATCCCTCTCCCACCACAACAACTAGCGAGTGAGGCGGCGCGAGCGTTTTCGTTAATAAAGAAAACCTCATAGTTTCTAAGAAAAAATATTCTGTACATAGAAGGAGCGTCTGTAATAGACATAAGATAATATAAGAAATAAATGTAATGCTTCGGGGAGACCTATTGAAAGATCCAGGCTCAATCCTTCAACAAGTGAAAATATCAAGGAAAAAAATAATAAATGTGTAATAACGCCAGAGAATCTCAAGAATAGCGAACAATAGATGACACCTAGATCTAGAGAAACGGTGTTTACATCATTTCCCCTTAGCGGCAACTGACGGGTATTGGTGTACTCATTGGTCAGGAGAACTGCGCATGTCCACATTGGTCATGACGCAACATTGAGTGGATGGATGGACAGAAAGTAACATCGAGTCAATGGATAAGCACAGAAAACGAAATTCCCTAGGGGATGCACTCTTTCGATGCTACAGAACTTATGGAATAGTCTAACGAAATCACTGAGGGGATGTAACAAAACAAAAAAAAGGAACATTTCGATACGATTTTTATTAAAAAAACTAGGTTGTGCTGCGGCGCGTGCGCCCACTTTTTTCAAATGCCCAACTAACTTATCCTTGTTTGATAAATACTTAATATTGAACATACTGAAATGTACACAAAGTATTTTATAATAGGGATTGTAGGGCGCCTACGGCGCTCACTGCAGCTGTGGGGCGCCTACGCCCTACTTTTTTGTCAAAAGCCCAAATCATCAAATTATATTTTTACATCTTCCCTTTTCAAAAATTAAAATATAAGCTAAAAAAATGACGTCATATAATATATATTTTTTTACAGCGCGTCTTTAATTTATAATTATTTTGCACACCTTTTTGCGCGCCTTTCGATGCACGCCTTGTATTAAAATATAAGCTCAAAAATGACGTCATAGCGTTCCACATCCTTCCAGCCAGCCAGCCAGTGACTTGGACTATTATAATAAATATAAAAGCCCAAGTCACCGGATGTGGAACGCTGAGGAACGATGTACAACAGTCTATAGCAGTTAAAAAATCGTGTGGTGATTATTAGCACTGTAAAAATATTTAACATGACGTCATTGTTTGATCTTATATTTAGACAAAGGTGTGCATCAAAAGGTGTGCAAATTAATTACAAATTAAAGACGCGCTGTAAAAAATATATATTATATGACGTCATTCTTTTAGCTTATATCTTAATTTTGGAAAAGGGAACGATGTAAAAATAGGATTTCAGGATTTATAATTATAAAATACTTTGTGTACATTTCAGGAAGTTTAATATTTCGTATTTATTTATTATAAGTTACCTGGGGTTTTGACAAAAAAAGTGGGCGCCGTAGGCGCCCTAAAGCCGGTGTTGGCACCGCAGGCGCCCTACAACCCCTAGTATTGTATATGTGAGCTAAGTTTTGAAGATCAGAATGAGAGGGCGATAGTGAAGCTGGACAAACAGCGCTATAAATGTAACCACCATCATGATCGTCATTAACTACAACTAGAATAAAACGATAAAAATAAAACTTATTTCTTCCACTACCACCATTAACAAATAAATATTAATTTGAGGAGATAGTTGCCACATAATAAAAGGTGTTCTGTAAAATAAAAATTCGGTATATATGAATTATGTCTGATTAAGATTATTTTTTTCGTCAACATATTGGGCGATTTGTTGCAAATCAAAGTTGAAGCATTCGTTGTTAAGGCTACGATGGAACTTCTGCATACTAACATTTGAAATGACAATTCTAAACCTGTTGTAATAGGCCTACTTTTTCCATTATTAAACTAGCATGGTCAGTACAGCAAAATGTCGATAGAACATCACTCAGCCAAGAAATAATGTGAATGAGAACTTGTCACTGTCTGATAGAAGAACAGCTTCATTGAAAGAGTTTGAAAGAAATTAAATAAACAAATAATAATTCGGTCCACCTTTCAGATGTGTGTCAGATAATAAAATATATATTTTAAAAAAAAATGTTTGTATGCACTCTGATAGCAATTAATAATAATAATAATAATAATACACCATAATAATGTATGGCTACTATAAAAATTCATTACTCAAGTACTTATTAAAATACTAACTGGGTGGTTAGAGAATTATTGTTCCGTGTCTATATTCTGAAATTTGGCTTTGGAAAAAAAGACATCACAATACATTTCATATCATACAAGAACATCTGTTTTAAATAATAAGATAAAAATAAATAGATCATTCAAACTTGAATTATATTTGTGAAGGGATTTTCTACTTGAAACTCCTTCTATAATTCCCCCCCCCCAAACAAAAAAACAAAAAAACTGTAACATGTGTGTAGCTTTGTTAAAAAGTTTCACATGAAATAACCACAATTCACCGCAATTTTTATACAACGAAACGATCAATAAACTATTGATTTGGTTGGTGTTTTTGAAAGCTGAAACTATTGACCAAAGCAGTTAGAGGGCCACTTAGTAGTCACCCACCACAATGCAGTTACATTAGAAATAAAAAGGAGGTGACAGTAAAGAATAACAACACCTTTCAAGCAAAAAAAAACAACAACCATGAATCAGTAGGATAGAAAGTGCACAAGTAAGGGGAAACTATCCAATTAAAAAAGGGGGCACAAATCAATGGGTCCTAATATTTGCATATCATGAGGTAGGCAAAGTCCTGTGTAAAAATAATTTGCTTTTTTTTTAATATGAAGGGAACAAAAAAAAGAAGATAAATATTGATTTAAGAAAATAATAATTATTGATAACAGTTACACAGCACTTTCAACACACCATTTTACCTGGGTGGTCTCAAGGTTATCATCATCACCCAGTAAGACTGAAACTTTGCAGGGAAATATATTTAATGAGGTAGATTTTTCAAAGAACATAATATTTGGTAATAATAATAATTATTATTATATGTATAATAAAAATATGTATATATCAGTAGTTACATGTATCTTTAAGTTTGGTAGAGGCAGCTATTTATAAACAATCACATTTTTGTTCCTCTCCCAAATAAAATTGAGTTGCACCAGCTGAATTTCTTTTCCATTTTTAAAGTAATAGCTGCTACCACTGGAGGTAATAGCTGCTACCACCGGAGGTAACAGCTGCTACCACCGGAGGTAATAGCTGCTACCACCGGAGGTAACAGCTGCTACCACCGGAGGTAATAGCTGCTACCACCGGAGGTAATAGCTGCTACCACTGGAGGTAACAGCTGCTACCACTGGAGGTAATAGCTGCTACCACTGGAGGTAACAGCTGCTACCACTGGAGGTAATAGCTGCTACCACTGGAGGTAATAGCTGCTACCACTGTAGGTAATAGCTGCTACCACTGTAGGTTAGAGCTGCTACCACTGGAGGTAACAGCTGCTACCACTGGAGGTAATAGCTGCTACCACTGTAGGTAATAACTGCTACCACTAGAGGTAATAACTGCTATCACTATGGGTAATAGCTACCATGACTACGGGTAATAACTACCATCAGCTGAGGCAACTGCAACCATCACTGGAGGTAACAGCCACTATCACTTCAGGTAATTGATACCATCACTAGAGGTAATAGCTACGACCACTAGGTTATTTCCATGAAAGTTAAAAGAATTCCCCCAAAATGTGGGCCTGAAGTTGAGCATTGTTTGGCAAAAAATCAAAATATAAAGCTGAGACATTTACTTGCTTTAAGGAAATTTAAGAAGCTAAAGCTACCTGAAAGTATGCTGAAACATAGGGTCTAAAATTTCTTAAATATTAATAAAACAAAATAGCGATGCAAATTCCATTAAAAAATATTAATATATGGAGAAAAAAATATTTTTCTTTAATTTCTGTATATTTTTTTTTAAAAAAAGGGAAATGTTTATTTTAAAATAACAGCTTGTATGAAACAAATTTTTAAATTCCTGAGTAAAATTTTAAGGAAAAATACATCTATATTTACACATGATGGTGATAGTTCGTACACTGTTTTCTCTAATCATTAAAAAATTTGAATGACATCGAACTCTTAGCCCTGGAGGAGATCAAATGAATGTTTTTGGCAGTAAGCTGATTCCTAGTCAGTGAACTGATCTAATTCCTAGTCTGGGATGAGATCTAATTCCTAGTCTGGGATGAGATATAATTCCTAGTCTGGGATGAGGTCTAATTATAACCTGAGCTGTGATCTAACTCCTAGGAATGGTATGAGATCTAAACACTAATCTGGGATGCTATGTTACACTAGTATGCTATGCTATACTGCTGTGTGTTCTGACCCCTGTACTGGGGGGGGGTATTAAAGAAATAATAGGGCAGGTGTGTTGCAACAACAAAAGTGATGCACAATTTTTGGGGATATAAAGGACAGGGTAAAACAGTGGTCATGCAATTAAATTTCTAAATATTTAAATTTAAAAAAATATTTTAAAAAAAAGCAGCTTGGGATTAAGCCTTCTAACCCAACATGTCATTTAAAAGATGAGAATTAAAAAATAAAGGCAAAGAAAATGGTTCAGTTTTCAAATATGGTAATTAGTAATACATAAGGAGTAAAAGTATTGTTATAAAGTATGTATATTTTATCAACAAATTACATGAGGTCATTGTTTTTTTTTCCCCTTCATTATGTTCTCTTTTTAAAAATGTAAATATTCTGTAAACATTGAGGTTAATGAGGTAAGAGAAATATGTACCAGTCTGAGCATGGAAAAGGTTCAAAGAGTCCAATGGTTATGTTACCTTTCTGTTAAAAGGCATTACATTACAGGGTTATTGAATACAAGATATTGATACAAGAAATAAATGAGCAATAAAATTGCTTGATAAAAATATAATTTCAATATCTTTTCTTTTAAAAAAAAATTATATTGATCTATCCCTGACTGGCTGGAGGAAAATCTGTGATTAAATATTAATTATTGAGGTATTTATTGTGGTAAAAAATAAAATAAAAATAATAAGTATTTTTAAAATAAAGGAACAAAGTAGAGTTGAACCATTAAATCAAATCCACTGAGGTAAGCGGCCGAAACTGAAATAAAGCCAGCATCAGAAATCCCTTGATAGCATAGGTCATGTAATTTTTAGTTTTTTTCTTTCTAAAAACAACATTTCCACTTGCTGCTTTCAAAAGATAACTTTTTATTGATGGAACAAAAAATAGTGGCTAGGATGGGCAGTAATCAAGTCTTCCTTTAGTTTTTTTTCGTATTCTGCTCTCCGGCCAAGGAAACACAATTGATGCTCTCCAGATAGGTGGCAGTTGTAATTATTTTTAGTTTTATTGACCTGAACATTCAAGAAATGATGTCTCCCTTGAGATATTTCTTACAACATAGATTGGATAATGAAAATAGCTTGATGGGACAAAGATGAGAACAAGGTCATCGCTAAAAACATTGCTACTGATAGCAAAATATACAGAAATACTTCTCTTAGTACTTGTAATAGCACATCTTGTAGTTGTAGTGGTTCATCTCTCTTCTCCGTAGTTGTAGTAGCAGTGGCCACGCCATCTCAACTGTTGTTCTCTAAATGTTGTAATTTTAATCTTCCACCATAACTTTCACCTTTTGTTATAATATCGATCTTCTGTTGCTTTTTTGTTTGTTGTTTGAATTGTTTCCATTTCCTTTCAATATCTCTCCTGCCATTCATATTTTTTAAAAAGACTTCAGCTGCTCTACCTGAGTTGTTTTAGTTTTAACATCTCAATGTTCTTTTTAGCCACAAATAATTGAGCAGCTCTACTATTCCTGTAATTGAGCAGCTCTACTATTCCTGTTGTAATAGTCAAGAAATGGCCACAGTATCAACTCAATACTGTACAGTATTTCAACAAATAATTACAACATGCCCAGACATCCGGTTATTTTCTCAGATTGCTTGTTGAGCCAGATTTTTTTTAGACAAGATGACCAAATTGGAGACAGCCATTGAGCAATATCTTGAGTGTCTCACTTGGTCTTTGGTTGAATAACTGCAACAAAAACAAAATTTTAATAATTTAAATTATTAGAAATTATCATTGAATTTGCATATAAAAAAACGTGAGTTAAAAATAAAACTAGGAAAAATAAATTTTTCAAACAAATATTATTTCTGCAAATGTAAATAATATTATTGCTCTCCCAAACCCAGTTTAAAGAAAAAAATCATATTTCATTAGGTACTAAATGTCTAAAAAGCCTTGAAATATATATCTTTGTAGAAGCTCTTTTTATATCAATAAGGCCAACACTATAATAATAATAATAGGTTAATGCTATTTTCTTTTTATAAAAAAATCAAAATTATTCAATTTGCATAATTAATGATTCCTCTATTTCTACAGTGTACTAATCTTGAAATTGTTCAAACAAAACTGCCCTAGACATTGATGACAATTGAAAATGGTGGCAAAACTTTTGGACCCATTTTGTCAACCTCTTTCCACCACAATGATTAGTATTAGAAATCAATTAGAGAAGCTTATGATGACCATTCAAGAATTGTGACATCACTAGACAAGTAGATAACTGATCACCCAAGATGTGTGAAATCAATTAGACAATCATATTATTGATCATTTAATATGGTGTGACATCATTTATTGACAAGTTCTAAGGCTCAAATCTATTTACCTTCCCCTTCTTTTTGTTAAGCACTATGTTACTGACACACGTGCTGGATACGCTTTGAAATGACCAAATTAATGATAATGACAATACATTCTATATATCAATGTACTGCATTGAAAATAAGCCCACATTATTTAAATGAATTATTTCAACTGAACTACATCAAGTATAGGCTAATGGACTTTGATGTGCCTGTTTAAAACCCCCAGGTTATTACCCACAGCACATCATTTATTAATACATCAAATATGATAAAACCGTTAGCACCACCGGGTGGCTATCCATAAATGATGTCACTCTACTGTTGCAGAATTCACGCTCCTGCAAATTTACATATTTATTAATTAAGCAGAATTAAGCCTTTTAACCCCCTCCACCCCCCACCCCATATATAAAAATATCTTATATTTATGAATGTCCCTGATGCTCATTGGCATAATACCATAGCTATATAGGTCATCAACATTATCACAGTATTCACAGGTAATAACAACTCAAAATAATCAGATAATTTTTTTTATATACTCTGAGAAGTTATTAACAAATAAATAATTGAAATCATAATTCAATATAACTAGAGAGCATAATATAATCAGATAACTTTTTACAAGACATCACCCAAAATAATCTAAATCACAAAAATTATAATGAAAACACTCAGGTTGTATCAAATACATGTATTTTACACATTGAAATGACACAATTTAAGTTAGCTTTTCCATAATTGTTGTTCCCCCCCCCCATTCATTTTCTAAACTTTGTAAAACAAAAATAGAATATACGTAATAGTGAATTGAAATGCAAAAGTTCTATCAATTATTAATGACTTCCTGACAATTTTAAAAATAAAAGCCTTTCCATCACTTACATCTCGTTTTACAAAATTATAACTACCATCACAAATGTCTCAAAAAAAATTTACAAGTACAATAACTGGCACTACTGATATCTCTATATAATCTTTTATCACAGCTTTCTCTAAATAATATTTCAACACAGACTTCCCTAAATAGTAAATAACATTTCAACACAGACTCCCTTAAAATATTTTATAACAACAGACTTCTGAAAGTAATATTTCACTACAGACTTGTGTAAGTATCATTTCATCACAACCTTCTCTAAAAATATTTCATCACAGACTTCTCTAAATAACATTTCAACAGACTCCCTTAAAAAATATTTCAAATTTTTTTAAGTACTTACCACTAAGGGGATGATAGAAATCCTTCTCTGAATGGCGTGTAGTTAGGAATAGTGTGTGGGTACTTGACGTGCCACACGGTGTGGAACATGAACTCTATCTTATCCTGGCAGTGCGTGCCGCAAGATGGACACCGGAAAGGGTGATCTTCGTAGGGCATGTGCAAGCTCTCATGCAAGTGAAACATGGTGTAGTCGTAGAAGAAGATGTTACAGTGCTGGCAATGGTGGATGCCCCCGCTGTCAGCTGTTGGGGTTGCGGAAGTGGTGGTCACGTCCCGTTTTCCGGGTTCCGATTCCGACTCGGTTCCAACGGAGGTGGGTGTTTTGGGGGGTGGCATCGCCACGACGGCGACCTCCTTGTCCACAGTCGAGGAGGCTGTGCTAGATGCTCTTGACGGCGGGGAGTGGGAGGACTTGTTCATGCTTAAATCCATGACGGAGTCGCAAGGGTAGGACTTGCTGTGCCTGTCGTCCTCTATCGGCCTCGACGGCACCGTGCTGTGCGACTCGTGTATCTCCCTGGACCTGTGTTTGTGAATGGGATGGTGGTAATCTACGGGGCTCGTCTGGCCCTGGATTGGTTCTCTCTTAAGATCCATGATGCCTTCATGATTATATTCCCTGCTTGAGCTGTCATCACGGCGCGAGCCGGCCATCTCCCTGTCCCCTTCGTGATCGTGTTCAAACTCGCGAGGCTCCTCCTCCCCCCTCGAAACGTGCCTGAACTCTTCCCTGTCCCTGCTCCTCCTTCCCTGCTGCTCTATATCTTTCTCTCTGTCCGACATTCCCTGAGGTGATATTGGGGGCGAGGTGTGGCGCGAGGAAATTGGTCCGTTGTTGTTGTTGCTGGTGCTGCTGTTGTTGTTGTTGTGATGCTGATGGTGAAAGCTGATCATCTCCTGAGTGAGCCTGATGTTGGCGTGAGGTAGACTGTGGCCATCCGACAGATGAGGGTGCGGCCGGTGGCCAGGAGGTAGGTGGTGTCGTGAGCCCACAGGTATGGACTGGAGGCCGTCCATTGGTCTCTGCATGGGCCTGAAGCTGCTGAAAGAGGGCAAGGACCCCGCACGACTGTGAGGTAGATCCATGCCATCCGTCTGGAAATTTGAAAAGAAAGCCAAAAGAAAAATAAGTTAAGTGAAAATAAAAAGGTTTTTTTTTAAACGAGTAAAATAAAATATAAAATAAATTAAATAAAATATATTAGGAATCAACCAGTCAATTTTAAATTAATGTTAATATTTAAAAAAAGAACAAAATGCTAAATAACTAGGGCCTAACCAATTGTTTCCTTCATTTAAAAAGTAACATATCAATATGTCTTAAACATCAGCCAAACAGGCCAGAAAAGGATCATTTTTGAACACAGTAACACATGTTTTATGAACATCTTTACAGCTGAGAGATTGCTTGATATGTTGCTGTCCATCAGTCAGACCATAATTTGAGAAAGAAATTAGACGCCCACGGGCCATGCTTTAGGTGATAACAAGACTAACACCTTTACTTTCTTCAGTAAATTCAATCAACATTAACAAAGTGTTCATTAAGAAAAATGCTTCTAAAGAGTTGTGTAAAAGCTTCTATTGCTGTATAGCGATTCAATATATTATCTTTTATTTATATCTTCTAGATGATGGTTAAAACGTCTTTTGACGATAGACCAACGTTAAAGATACCTTTGAAGTTAGTTTCAAAGTGCACCGTCTATTTGAATGTCCATTTACCCATCAGCAAATCATTTGAAATTAATTTAGTTTTTACTTATAAATTACACTTGAAACTTTTCATTAAATTTTAAACATTAAAATGTAAACTTTGATAATTATTTTTCGGGTTGATTTTTTTTCTAAAAAATATTTACACATTTTTTTTTACATTTTTGAATATTATTCCAAAAATAGTTTAGAAAGCCAGCTTTTAAAGAAAAAACAACATTGATCAGGAAGCAACATTTTAACAAAATCATAGTTGAGATCGCCAGCTCTTAACAAAGACATGATAACACTGCCGGTAACCAACAAAAAACATAGAGGAGAAAGCCAACTTTAAAAAAAAAGGAAAGAAAAGCACAAAAAATGATGAAAGTTCACAATGAACAGAGTTCTGTTTGAGGGTGTTACAGGCAAAATGAACACCTGAAAGGGAGGCTAGTGAACGCTTGAAAGAGAGGCTAATAAACCTCTGAAAGGGAGGCAACTTAACATCTGAAGGGAGGCTAGTGAACATCTGAAAGGGGGGCAACTGAACATCTGAAGGGAGGCTAATAAACAACTGAAAGTTGAAAGGGAGGCAACTTAACATCTGAAGGGAGGTTAATGAACACATCAAAGGAAGTCAACTGAAAATCTGAAGGTAGGCAACTAGCATCTGAAAGGGAGGCAACTAACATCTGAAAGGGAGGCAACTTAGCATCTGAAAGGCAGGCTAATGAACATATGAAGGGAGGCTAATAGATATCTGAAGACAGGCAACTGAACACCTGAAAGGGGGGTAATGAACATCTGAAAGAGAGTCAAATGAACATATGAAAGGGAGGCTAATGAACATATGAAAGGGAGGCAACTTGATATCTGAAAGGGAGGCACCTGAACATCTAAAAGGGAGGCTAATGAATACCTGAAAGAAAGTCAACTGACTATCTGAAGGGGAGGCTAATGAACACCTCAAAGGAAGGTAAGTCCAATTTTTGACGGAGTGCAAGACCCTCACCTTGACAATCTGTGAATAATGGCTGGGCAAGTTAGCAGGGGGTGGTTGGTTGGCCCCTACCGACACAAGTGGCATAGAGGTTAGCGCGCTGGCCCTCACTGGGGAGTGCAGGGCCTCATGATTGTGAGGGGACCCATGACTTAGGGCCCTTTTCTCATGGCCGCTTGCCTCCATATCACTGGGTGTTGAAGGGGGAGTAACCTGGAAGAGTATTATAGACGTTTTTTTTAATGGACATTGGTTACATTTTTGTGTTCAGTTTGAAAGGATAATGTTTGCTGAACTATTCAAGTCCTTGTTCATTCTCTAAGAAATCTACTTTTCTCTACAAGGCTATTTTAAGGCTCTGTGTGTGGAAAGTGTACTTCAGTATAAAAGCATGCAAAACGCCGCCTGTGAAAATGAATACCTGAAAGGCATCTAAAGACCAGAAGGGCAGAAGAATTTAATAAAACAACACCACGGAAATTACTTTTTTAAAGACACAAAAAATACGCAGCCTTGATAGGCGTGGCTGACTACTTGCCTGTTCAAGCTTGAGCGGGCTCCTGGGAGAGGAAGCCGGGTCGGGTGGGCGTGGTCCGACCATGGGTGCGGCGCCGGCCCCACCCATTCCCTGAGTATGGTGGTACAGCTGGGCAGCCTGACCGCCCCCGACGGCGGCCTTCTGCAGATACGACTCGTAGGTGAGGGCCTGCTGCAGCAGCGCCCGTTGCTGCATGGCGAAGGCCTGGTAGGCTGCCAGGTTGACCTGTTGAGAGTCATTCTGAATATAAGAAGGAGGGAAACGGTTAGGTATCAAAACAGACAAGGGCTTGAATTATCGATCAATGATCAAGTAAATAGCTTTCAAAAGGGAGCCACTAATTAACAGTAGCCAATTCACCATGGACAGAATGCCAGTGATATAGGTACAAAATATGATTCTTGTCATAAAGCCAGAAACTTTTAATAAATTATATAAATATTTATATATCTATACGAGTAGCAAATAAACTATAGTCTGTATGCTCTAAAATTTAACTGCAGTGATAAAACCGCGCCCACAAATATATTGCATTTTGTGAGGAAATCAAGCTCATAAATATACTGTACTTTGTGAAGTAGCCACGCCCCTAACATATTGCACTATGTGGAGTACCAACCCCCACAAATATACTGCCCTTTGTGAAGTAGTCCCGCCCACAAATATACTGTACTTTGTGGAGTAGCCACGCCCCCTAAAATATTGCACTTTGATGATTAGCCACACCTCTTAACATATTGCACTTTGTGAGGAAGCCACGCCCGCTAACATCGCACTTTGATGATTAGCCGCGCCCACAAACGTTTAGTACTTAGTGGGAACAGAAACGCCCATGACTAATAGCAATCGCATATAAAATTATGTAATCAAAAAATAGGGACAGCTTTAATAATTTACCTTAATTGTGCACAAATTTGTGTTAAATTATGAACCCCATAGTTTACATGGTTAGCATTTCTTCAGTACTGCAAATAACCCACATTTAATACCAAGGTCTCGCCTCATGTGAAATTCCAGATTAAATATATAGTGAAACTTGAATTACCTGGCTATTGTGTCTCCCTGAAGTTTTATACCCGTATATTTTGCCTCTCATGTGAACATTTCGTTCATGACGTCTCAGATCATTGGACTGTGTGAAACACCTGTGGCAGATCTTACACTTGTAAGGCCGCTCACCTGTGTGGACCCGTTCATGGACCTGACAAGGACAAACAAAATGATCAATTTATTCATATATTATCCAAGACATCTGGAGACTGAATTTTTTAAAAATGCCCTTACATCCCCGCGCCCTAAAATATACATCTTTATATAATAAAAGGCAAGTTTCTGTCCTTTCTGTCCCGCCATCTATAGCGATTGGTCCCTCAAACACATATGACTCCTCCAGCCAATCACTAGCGGAGAAAAATTTACATATTACGCGGAGGTTCAAAACGAGTTATTTTTGGTGCAGTTTTTTTTTGGTCATAATTCATTGTTGTTCCCACTATGCCTGCCGCTTATTCCAATGACAATTCTGTTAAATGCTTTTTCCTTGATGGTCCTGGGGGCAGTGGCAAGAGTTTTAAGTGTTTTTTTTTGTTGCTGTTATTGTTGTTGTTTTTTTGTTATTGTTTTGTTGTTGTTTTGTGGTTGTTGCTGTTGTTGTTTTGTTGTTTTTGTTTTGTTGTTCTTGCTGTTGTTTTTGTTGCTGTTGTTGTTGTTGCGGTTGTTGTTGCTGTTGTTGTTTTTGCTGTTTTTGTTGTTTTTGTTGTCCACATCCCTTGCCCTGCGACGACAATGTCCTGCAAACGCTTCAGCATAACAACTACCAAAACATAGCGTCCATGAACTTCATAGGTCACCCTACACTTATTCCCGTCCTTGGGCGGGCTTTGTTACTAGTATACAAATAAAAACAGATACCGAAAACAAGCACATCAACGAGGATGGCAATCTCATGAGTGTACACACATAGAATTCATACGGCCCGATCTTTGTCTCATCATATGAATGCACACACATAGAATTCATACGGCATGCTCTTTGTCTCATCACATGCGTACACACACGTATAATTCATACGGCACGCTCTTTGTCTCATCCTTATCACTTCGTTGTTTTCAATTATCGAGCAAAATGTCTCATCTTTTAGAAGTAGCGCTATGATTTGGGAAATCATCTCTTGGACTGCATTGTCAATTATTATGTTGGGCTTTAGATCACGCTTCAATCAAAGTGGTGTGATTTCAGAGTGACTCTGGGGTCAATCATGTGTCCTTTTGAGAGTCCCCGAATTTTGTGAACAGCTCTACTCCAACGCAAACTTTAATAAGTCCAACTTCAGGGCGAAAATGACTGATCTTCAAGTCATATTTGTAGTTGTGGTCTAAGTGTGTTCCTGACTTTAACAAAAGGTTTTCGAGATGCTAAGGAATTTTGAGGCAAAGTTCGTGTGTAAAGCTAACGTTGAGATGAGATGGCCATACGAACAGTTTTACTTAACTTTGATATTAGGTGATTTTAAGAAAGACATAATACTTACTGTAACATTCGATGACCATAATAATGACTGCATACTTACTTTAAGATTAGACAACCATAAGAAGTAAGACTTACTTACTTTGATATTAGATGACCGTACTGGCAATATAATTATTTTTAGCTTAGAAGACCATACTGGCAATATAATTATTTTTAGCTTAGAAGACCGTAAAGACAATATAATTATTTTTAGCTTAGAAGACCGTAAAGACAATATAATTATTTTTAGCTTAGAAGACCGTAAAGACAATATAATTAGTTTGAGATTTGGCGACCACAATAATTAAGTACGGTATACTTGCTTTGAGATTAGATTACCATTACGACACTGTACTTACTTTGAGATTAGATGACCATAACGACACTGTACTTACTTTGAGATTAGATGACCATAACGACACTGTACTTACTTTGAGATTAGATGACCATAACGACATTGTACTTACTTTGAGATTAGATTACCATTACGACACTGTACTTACTTTGAGATTAGATGACCATAACGACATTGTACTTACTTTGAGATTAGATACCATTACGACACTGTACTTACTTTGAGATTAGATGACCATAACGACATTGTACTTACTTTGAGATTAAATGACCATAACGGCATTGTACTTACTTTGAGATTAGATGACCATAACGACACTGTACTTACTTTGAAATTAAATGACCATAACGACATTGTACTTACTTTGAGATTAGATGACCATAACGACATTGTACTTACTTTGAGATTAGATTACCATTACGACACTCTACTTACTTTGAGATTAGATGACCATAACGACATTGTACTTACTTTGAGATTAGATGACCATAACGACACTATACTTACTTTGAGATTAGATGACCATAACGACACTGTACTTACTTTGAGATTAGATGACCATAAAGACACTGTACTTACTTTGAGATTAGATGACCATAACGACACTGTACTTACTTTGAGATTAGATGACCATAACGACACTGTACTTACTTTGAGATTAGATGACCATAACGACACTGTACTTACTTTGAGATTAGATGACCATAACGACATTGTACTTACTTTGAGATTAGATGACCATAACGACACTATACTTACTTTGAGATTAGATGACCATAACGACACTGTACTTACTTTGAGATTAGATGACCATAACGACATTGTACTTACTTTGAGATTAGATGACCATAACGACACTGTACTTACTTTGAGATTAGATGACCATAACGACATTGTACTTACTTTGAGATTAGATGACCATAACGACACTATACTTACTTTGAGATTAGATGACCATAACTACACTATACTTACTTTGAGATTAGATGACCATAACGACACTGTACTTACTTTGAGATTAGATGACCATAACGACACTGTACTTACTTTGAGATTAGATGACCATAACGACACTGTACTTACTTTG
The DNA here is from genome assembly GCA_944989445.1 of Ampullaceana balthica. Taxonomy (NCBI): domain Eukaryota; kingdom Metazoa; phylum Mollusca; class Gastropoda; family Lymnaeidae; genus Ampullaceana; species Ampullaceana balthica. Next base: position 1,005,135 of record CALYLW010000260.1, on the reverse strand, counting down.
AGATTAGATGACCATAACGACATTGTACTTACTTTGAGATTAGATTACCATTACGACACTGTACTTACTTTGAGATTAGATGACCATAACGACATTGTACTTACTTTGAGATTAGATTACCATTACGACACTGTACTTACTTTGAGATTAGATGACCATAACGACATTGTACTTACTTTGAGATTAAATGACCATAACGGCATTGTACTTACTTTGAGATTAGATGACCATAACGACACTGTACTTACTTTGAAATTAAATGACCATAACGACATTGTACTTACTTTGAGATTAGATGACCATAACGACATTGTACTTACTTTGAGATTAAATGACCATAACGGCATTGTACTTACTTTGAGATTAGATGACCATAACGACACTGTACTTACTTTGAAATTAAATGACCATAACGACATTGTACTTACTTTGAGATTAGATGACCATAACGACATTGTACTTACTTTGAGATTAGATGACCATAACGACATTGTACTTACTTTGAGATTAGATGACCATAAAAAGGATTTGCCGCATGTGTTGCAGACGTACGGTCGGTCGGCACGGTGCAGCTGCTCATGTTTACGGAGGGTGGCCACTTCTCGAAAGGACCGTTGGCAGACCTCACACCTGTGGGGTCTAGGACCGTTGGAGGGGGGCAGCGCTTTAAGCTTCGTTTCCTCCATAGCTGGGAAGAATGGGAAAGAGAAGAAAAAAACAATAGAGAAAGCTTGAAAACATTTGTGTGAATGTCATGTTTTAAAATATAAACTGTATGATCAATTACAACCGTATTTTAATGTTCAATGTACAGTAATTTTGAAGACATTTTAAATTCATAGCTACACATATACAATAATTACAAGAAAATTTGAATCGTCAATCTTAATAGGAATAATAAAGGTCATTTGCAGAAAGAGACAGCGAGCTAGCGTTATACTAAAAAAAATGTGGTTATGTTTTAAAATCGTCTCCGTTGAAGGTCCTGGCAAGCGTGTTTGTTACTTCTGCTGCTTCTACAATCGGCGACAACAGATTTTTGTGTTACCATAACCATCTATAAATCCCCAATGGGTTCCCTCTGAGTCAAATGTTAATTATATCAAATATCATCCGAACTCGCAGCTATAGAAACAATTGCATACAATCACTGGAACTCGCATACATATAAACAATTGCATACAATCATTGGAACTCGCAGCTAAATAAACAATTGCATACAATCATTGGAACTCGCATCTGTAGACACAATTGCATACAATCATTTGAACTCGCATCTATTGAAACAATTGCATACAATCAATGAAACTCGCATACATATAACAATTACATAAAATCGCTGGAACTCGGGCCCATCACCGGACACAGCGACAAGTCATTTGATCAAAGTTCCATTATCAGCCCAGAGCTTACAATAAACATAATTTAAAACACTAAATCCATTTTAGTTCAAAACGAAATCAACAGTCTACGACCTATATGAATAAATAAAATAAGGGGAGAAAATGGAAACTATTATATCCTAATACCTAATGACATCGAGCGTCAGGTTTAAAATACGCACACGTTTAATTTGCCGTCTACTCTCAATGATACCGGGTTAAATTTGAAGTCGGCTCGCCTTTCGATCTGTCGTGTCGGCTCCTCGCGTTTTGCCGGCAGTATACGTAGATCATTAGGATAGACACACACACACACACCAACGTTTTCAGGACGGCTACTGTTACCCCCCCCCCTGGACCAGAGGATCTTAATTCAGCCATTATTCGACGGAGCTGATCCGACCAAGTTCAAAGCGAGAGAAGACTGTCGTCGTCGTCGTCGTTGTTGTTGTTGTTTCGCGCTCATGTCATCGGATATGATGTCACGGCGTGTCACTCTCTGTCCGGCAAAGTGCTGTCACGTTTCATGTTATGCGACGATGCTATTTGGTTTTGTGATACGCCCCGCCACCAGAAAAAACGTCTTGTCTTAAACAAGGAGTCAACTAACAAAAGCCGTGCATAGGCAAATATCTATGGTGACCTAGATGCAAGCAGATCACACACGATAGCGATAGCAAAGTAAATTTTACATTTCATGGAAAGATGTATGCAACATTCGACGCCTGAAATATAAAATGAGTTTAAAAAAAAAGGCAAAGTGGGAAAAACATGCGTGTCGGAAAATTATTCATTGCTAGATGTAATTACCCCTTCAAAATAAGGAATAAAACAATTTCAAATATAATATTAAAAGCAATTCGGACACTTTAACATTGTTTTTGACCCATGCAATATGTTGATTTATGATTACATAATATGTTGTTGTTTTTTTTTATTAATAAAATGTTTTGATATCCAATTTTCAACGATAATTAATTAAAAAATTAATTTAAATTAAAAAAAAACCTAATCAAAGTACTGGGATAAGCTCTGGAGGCCATTGTTGAAGATGTCTCGGTGTCTAGCGTGTAATATGTGTTATTTCTTTCATGTAAAGCGCTGTGAGCCCAGTTCCTTACTGGGATATAGCGCTATATAAATAATCAATTTATTATTATTGTTAATATCTTGTTTTAATAAATAAGGGCCGCCTCTAATTCTAAACTTTTCTGATATGTTGTTTTTAAGGACTGCCTTTAATTCAAATATTTTTTGATATGTTGTTTAGTATTGTGTATAGTCTACTCAATCGGCCTATAGAACTCAGTATAAGTCCATTCAATCGGCCTATAGAAGTCAGAAGCTAAAGCACTTCAGTTGTTTGTTGTTTTTTTTTGCCCATACGGCAACAAGTTTTAAAAACAGTATACAACCCCAATCCAATCCTTCACAAACACACTTACACACACACACACAAACACACACAGATGGATGACGAACACCAAATGTGCGTTTTTCGTTTTATCTACACAAAGCGGTCAAATGTTGATCGCCCAATCTATGCGAATGCGGTAAATTGTTGATAAATCTGTATGAAACGGTCAAATGTTGATAGCTAAATCTACATGAAAGCGGTCAAATGTTGATCGCCCAATCTATGCGAATGCGGTCAATTGTTGATAAATCTATTTGAAAGCGGTCAAATGTTGATCGCCAAATCTACATGAAAGCGGTCAAATGTTGATCGCCCAATCTATGCGAATGCGGTCAATTGTTTATACATCTATTTGAAAGCGGTCAAATGTTGATCGCCAAATCTACATGAAAGCGGTCAAATGTTGATCGCCCAATCTATGCGAATGCGGTCAATTGTTGATATATCTATTTGATAGCGGTCAAATGTTGATCGCCAAATCTATATGAACTATAGGTCTTAATATTTATCACTACAGACAAATGGTCGGGAAAAATAATCGTCGAAATTAGCTGTCGAACTATTTCATTTGAGTTTTCACTTATTACTGTACCGAGACAGTTGAGAATAATACTGTACCGAGACAGGGTAACCAGACAAAACGACAAGTGAGAACACGACAACACGACAAAGTGACAAAACGAAAAACGGCAAGCGACATGGTGACAAAACGACAAGGCGACAAAAATAGTTCAAAATGGAACAACGAAAAAAAAACAAGGCCCATGATTTTGACTGAAGAGTGTTTTTAGTTTTGGCCGCTGAGCTATTGAGTCTGACACCCTTCTCGGGGACTTCATTGGCGGGTTCTACAGTTATCTACGTTGTTTCTATGAGACCATGTCGTTTTGTCTCCTTGTCGTGTCGTCATGGAACCCCGAGACAGCTGCTGATTATCATACCAGTTACCCACAATAACCTCCAATTTCAATTCAACTGCTCTAAACGAAATCGCGAAAAATTTCACGATGGAATAAACTTAAGAATATAACACAGGGAGATTACTCTGGATTCCTTAAAATCCCCAAAGGGAAACAACCCGATGACCAAAGGTGATTTACACCAGGGTGTGTCGTCAAGCTTGGAGCAAAGCCATCAAATTAAAAACAACGGGTCGATGCGAAGATGCCCTTACTGCCCTAGACTATCGGGCAGGTACTTTCGCCTGGGGCGCGCGCAGGGGTTCTCGTGTTTTAGCAACCTACCAAACCCCATTGTCAACTGACAAAGGGGGTGCGCAGGGGTTCTCGTGTTTTAGCAACCTACCAAACCCCATTGTCAACTGACAAAGCAGGGGTTCTCGTGTTTTAACAACCTACCAAACCCCATTGTAAACTGACAAAAGGGGGGGGGCGCAGGGGTTCTCGTGTTTTAGCAACCTACCAAACCCCATTGTCAACTGACGCGCAGGGGTTCTCGTGTTTTAGCAACCTACCAAACCCCATTGTCAACTGACGGGGTCACTTTTAGAAATGGAATGAGTGGTGGGGCGCCTAATTTAAAAAATATGTAAATATCCATTTGAAAATGAGACTGCACATTGAGTTTTGAGTGTATTAGTCTGGGTACCTCACTAATAGAGTAGCTGGGTACCTCACTAATAGAGTAGCTGGGTACCTCACTAATAGAGTAGCTGGGTACCTCACTAATAGAGTAGCCGGGTACCTCACTAATAGAGTAGCTGGGTACCTCACTAATAGAGTAGCCGGGTACCTCACTAATAGAGTAGCTGGGTACCTCACTAATAGAGTAGCCGGGTACCTCACTAATAGAGTAGCTGGGTACCTCACTAATAGAGTAGCTGGGTACCTCACTAATAGAGTAGCCGGGTACCTCACTAATAGAGTAGCTGGGTACCTCACTAATAGAGTAGCTGGGTACCTCACTAATAGAGTAGCCGGGTACCTCACTAATAGAGTAGCTGGGTACCTCACGCCTCACACATAGAGTAGCCGGGTACCTCACTAATAGAGTAGCTGGGTACCTCACTAATAGAGTAGCTGGGTACCTCACTAATAGAGTAGCTGGGTACCTCACTAATAGAGTAGCTGGGTACCTCACGCCTCACACATAGAGTAGCCGGGTACCTCACTAATAGAGTAGCTGGGTACCTCACTAATAGAGTAGCTGGGTACCTCACTAATAGAGTAGCTGGGTACCTCACACATAGAGTAGCCGGGTACCTCACTAATAGAGTAGCTGGGTACCTCACTAATAGAGTAGCTGGGTACCTCACTAATAGAGTAGCTGGGTACCTCACTAATAGAGTAGCTGGGTACCTCACTAATAGAGTAGCTGGGTACCTCACTAATAGAGTAGCCGGGTACGTCACTAATAGAGTAGCTGGGTACCTCACACATAGAGTAGCTGGGTACCTCACTAATAGAGTAGCTGGGTACCTCACTAATAGAGTAGCCGGGTACGTCACTAATAGAGTAGCTGGGTACCTCACACATAGAGTAGCTGGGTACCTCACTAATAGAGTAGCTGGGTACCTCACTAATAGAGTAGCTGGGTACCTCACTAATAGAGTAGCCGGGTACGTCACTAATAGAGTAGCTGGGTACCTCACACATAGAGTAGCTGGGTACCTCACTAATAGAGTAGCTGGGTACCTCACTAATAGAGTAGCCGGGTACCTCACTAATAGAGTAGCTGGGTACCTCACACATAGAGTAGCTGGGTACCTCACTAATAGAGTAGCTGGGTACCTCACTAATAGAGTAGCCGGGTACCTCACTAATAGAGTAGCCGGGTACCTCACTAATAGAGTAGCTGGGTACCTCACTAATAGAGTAGCTGGGTACCTCACTAATAGAGTAGCCGGGTACCTCACTAATAGAGTAGCCGGGTACCTCACTAATAGAGTAGCTGGGTACCTCACTAATAGAGTAGCCGGGTACCTCACTAATAGAGTAGCTGGGTACCTCACTAATAGAGTAGCTGGGTATCCCACACATAGAGTAGCTGGGTACCTCACACATAGAGTAGCCGGGTACCTCACAAATAGAGTAGCTGGGTACCTCACTAATAGAGTAGCTGGGTACCTCACTAATAGAGTAGCTGGGTACCTCACTAATAGAGTAGCCGGGTACCTCACTAATAGAGTAGCTGGGTACCTCACTAATAGAGTAGCTGGGTACCTCACTAATAGAGTAGCTGGGTACCTCACTAATAGAGTAGCTGGGTACCTCACTAATAGAGTAGCTGGGTACCTCACTAATAGAGTAGCCGGGTACCTCACTAATAGAGTAGCTGGGTACCTCACTAATAGAGTAGCTGGGTACCTCACTAATAGAGTAGCCGGGTACCTCACTAATAGAGTAGCTGGGTACCTCACACATAGAGTAGCCGGGTACCTCACAAATAGAGTAGGTGGGTACCTCACTAATAGAGTAGCTGGCTACCTCACTAATAGAGTAGCTGGGTACCTCACACATAGAGTAGCCGGGTACCTCACTAATAGAGTAGCTGGGTACCTCACACATAGAGTAGCCGGGTACCTCACACATAGAGTAGCTGGGTACCTCACACATAGAGTAGCCGGGTACCTCACAAATAGAGTAGCTGGGTACCTCACACATAGAGTAGCCGGGTACCTCACAAATAGAGTAGCCGGGTACCTCACACATAGAGTAGCTGGGTACCTCACACATAGAGTAGCTGGGTACCTCACACATAGAGTAGCCGGGTACCTCACTAATAGAGTAGCCGGGTACCTCACTAATAGAGTAGCTGGGTACCTCACTAATAGAGTAGCTGGGTACCTCACTAATAGAGTAGCCGGGTACCTCACTAATAGAGTAGCTGGGTACCTCACTAATAGAGTAGCCGGGTACCTCACTAATAGAGTAGCCGGGTACCTCACTAATAGAGTAGCTGGGTACCTCACTAATAGAGTAGCTGGGTACCTCACACATAGAGTAGCTGGGTATCTCACTAATAGAGTAGCTGGGTACCTCACACATAGAGTAGCTGGGTACCTCACACATAGAGTAGCTGGGTACCTCACTAATAGAGTAGCCGGACAAATAACAAGCAGAATAGCCGGGTACCTCACTAATAGAGTAGCCGGACAAATAACAAGCAGAATAGCCGGGTACCTCACTAATAGAGTAGCCGGACAAATAACTAGCAGAATAGCCGGTAAGCTAACTAATAGAGTAGCCGGACAAATAACAAGCAGAATAGCCGGGTACCTCAAAAATAGAGTAGCCGGACAAATAACAAGCAGAATAGCTGGGTACCTCACTAAAAGAATAGCCGGACAAAAAAATAGCAGAAGAGCCGGGTACCTCACTAAAAGAAAGCCGGACAAATAACTAACAGAATAGGCAGAAAACTCACTGATAGAGTAGCCGGACAAATAAGCAGAATAGCCGGTCAAATAACAAGCAGAATAGCCTGGAAACTCACTAATAGAGTAGCCGGACAAATAACTAGCAGAATAGCCGGTAAGCTAACTAATAGAGTAGCCGGACAAATAACTGGCGGAATAGCCGGGTACCTCACTAATAGAGTAGCCGGACAAGTAACTAGCATAATAGCCGGGAAAATCACTAATAAAGCTACAGGGTAGCTCATTAACAGGAATGCCGGACAACTCACTAACAATAACATGACAGCCGGACAACTCACTAACAATAACATGACAGCCGGACAACTCACTAACAATAACATGACAGCCGGACAACTCACTAACAATAACATGACAGCCGGACAACTCACTAACAATAACATGACAGCCGGACAACTCACTAACAATAACATGACAGCCGGACGACTCACTAACAATAACATGACAGCCGGACAACTCACTAACAATAACATGACAGCCGGACAACTCACTAACAATAACATGACAGCCGGACAACTCACTAACAATAACATGACAGCCGGACAACTCACTAACAATAACATGACAGCCGGACAACTCACTAACAATAACATGACAGCCGGACGACTCACTAACAATAACATGACAGCCGGACAACTCACTAACAATAACATGACAGCCGGACAACTCACTAACAATAACATGACAGCCGGACAACTCACTAACAATAACATGACAGCCGGACAACTCACTAACAATAACATGACAGCCGGACGACTCACTAACAATAACATGACAGCCGGACAACTCACTAACAATAACATGACAGCCGGACGACTCACTAACAATAACATGACAGCCGGACGACTCACTAACAATAACATGACAGCCGGACGACTCACTAACAATAACATGACAGCCGGACGACTCGCTAACGAAAGCCGGGCCGGTCGTACAACAAGAATATTTCAAGTACTTACCAGCATTACTGAGGCCAGCCCAAGTGTTAGTGACAAAAATATTGTTTTGAGTAATATTACAACAAAACAGGTTAAACCCTCGGGGAACCGGGGATGGGAGAGAGAGAAAAGGGGGCGGGGTGTCAGAAACTGGTCTTCACTAACCATAGTCCCAAAGTAGGTTAGTAGGTCGCCAGAACATGACCGCAGCCCGGGCATATTGGAGAGAGATAGTAGGCCGCGCAGGCATTGGTACGTACTAACTGTGAGACCGTGAACATGCTTAACATCTGACAGCATAGTTAACGTTTGGGTGGGGGGACTACTTGGGAGTGAACAGCCCCGGGCAGTACGGCAGATATCCAGGACTGCCTGGGTCGTTGTGTAAGAGAGAAGACGGGTGTGAGGAGGGGGGGGTGAGTGCGGCAAGGTGGTAAGCAACAGTTGGGCAAAGGGAAGCGTCATGGATCGTTTGGAAATGTGTAGTGTTAAAAAGGATGGAGAGGTGTTGTTACAGGAGGACGTATCGTGGATTGATGGGAGGAGATGTGCAGTATTAACGATTGGAGGGGTGTTGATATCGGGAGGAAATACAGAGCGAAGGAAGAATATAAGTTATACGGCGAGAAGATGAAGATGTGTGAGAAATTCTAGTCGACATGGGTGGCGGGTAGGTAAAAGACAATGACAATGGTGGTGCAAAAAGTGTGCGTAAGAGGTCAAAGGTAATAAAGTAAAAACCCTGGTCGCATTTAGAGTAGAGCTTATCTTAACTTTGGCCTACGCCTACGGTCACCTCAAGCGCTCGTCTTAACCCTTGCCTACGGTCACCTCAAGCGCTCGTCTTAACCCTTGCCTCTGGTCACATTTAGCGCTCTTCTTAACTCTTGCCTCTGGCCTCATTTAGCGCTCAACTCAACTTAAGTTTGGTACCAGCTTACATTTTGACCTGATTTATCCGCTGTTTAGCCAGCTCGAGTAATGTTTTAAATATAAGTCGACACACTAAAATCTCTGTAAAAAGCATAATAATCTCAACTCCATGTTTGCATTGCCTTTAAACTATAATAATTTATTTTTTTTAAATCGGTCCATACAGTTACTTCCCTTTCAATTCTGTTCATAACACACAAAATGCCCTATTCATCTTTGTCGGTGGAAATTTGGTTTCCATGGTGATAAGTGTAGCGTTTTACCAAGCAGTAACCAGTAATTTTTTAGACTGCTGTGACAATGGCGGCTGGTAATACTAAATGCCGAATTATTTTTGACGCGGCGCTCATTATAGGAAGCCGCTGCTAATTTTCCTCCGATTTCGCCTCTAAACCCTGATGAGTAGATTCAAGGCAAATGGCATGGAATCGATTCCACGAAGAGCACAAGAAAATACAGTGCTCGTATCTATTGATCTAGGAGAGGTTCGATATGGAGGAGGACGGCGCAAGAAGCGAATACAGGGGCCCTTGTAACCTTGTGACCTATTGGCGTACAAAGAAAGATACAAATTTATTGTTTTAATTGCACAATTTGTTTGTGTATTTTGTATTTTATTTAAAAGCTTTATCGCAGTCCCATTCTGTATGATAAAGAAAGATGAGCAGGTCGGGAAAAGCATGGTCGTGAACACCGAGGGTCAGCTATATGACTATAGAGGCATCACAAGGCAAAGTACGACAATAACGGGAGGCACCGAAAGACAAGCTATGACAATAGAAGGAGGCACCGAAATTGAAAACATGACAATAGAGGGGGGAACCGAAAGACATACTATGACAACAGAGGGAGGCATCACAAGGCAAATTATGGTAATAGAGGCACCGCAAGAAATACTTTGACAATCGAGACACCACGAGCCGTACTATGACAATGGAGGCACCGCAAGGCAAACTATGACAATATAGTCACCGCAAGGCAGAGGCACCGCAAGGCAAACTATGACAATATAGTCACCGCAAGGCAAACTATGACAATAGAGTCACCGCAAGGCAAACTATGACAATAGAGTCACCGCAAGGCAAACTATGACAATAGAGTCACCGCAAGGCAAACTATGACAATAGAGTCACCGCAAGGCAAACTATGACAATAGAGTCACCGCAAGGCAAACTATGGCAATAGAGTCACCGCAAGGCAAACTATGACAATAGAGTCACCGCAAGGCAAACTATGACAATAGAGTCACCGCAAGGCAAACTATGACAATAGAGTCACCGCAAGGCAAACTATGACTCTTCAACAACTTAAATATTACAGTAGAGGCACAGCAATGTATACTATGATAATAGAGGCATCACCAGGAGTACTAGTAACCGATCTCTTCAGTGACTTAAATATCAAAAGTTTCAAGTCAAACTATGACAACAATAGAAGCACAATAAAGCATACCGGAGTGCATTTATTGATTCAAACTTCACGGGAAAATTATGATTTGTAAAGAACATTTCCACTAAAGCTAGATGTAGACCAGACGTAAACTGTATGGGTGTGAATCTCTTTCACTTCATGGTTCAACATTGCCGTTAAAATAATAATAATATAATTGTCTAATAGCAGATCAAATTCAAGATGGGTACATTGACCTTGACCTCGGAGTTATCTGCCCATGTTGAAGCAGACGGCAATGTTAGAGTTAGAATCGTTAGATTTGGAGCAATGACGTTGACTTTCTATGGTTCCGGTGTAGGAGAGAGGGGGTGGATATATTCGGATTAACAAGCTGACAGAACAGACAAGAGAATCTATTAAAATCTTATTCCACACTGACCACACCCCTTCCCTAAGATGTAGTGGCCGTCAATTATGTGACGCAGAATGGTTTTCGACCAGTCAAGAAAGAATGTCTTTTACAGAAACGTCAACAATCTCTATGTATTGGCTCACAATTTATATTTATTATTAAATTTGATTTTTTTGTTGTTGTGTGTTTAAAGCTGTGGGTTGGGGGGCTAAATTGTGTCTACGAACACGTGACTCATGGCCTTGACCTTTACGTTGCGCCCAAGTAAAATGGATAAATATTTGATGTAGGATTTTAACCAAATAGAAATACAGTCGGACCTCTCGAAGTCGAACTCAAAGGGACCCAGGGAAAAAAAATCGAATTACAGAGTTTTCGAGTTAGGGAAAATGGTGTAATGGGCGCAGATTAATCAAGGACAATGATGATATTGCGGGGGTGGGGGGAGGGGGGGAATCCATATCGGCTAGAAGGCTGAACAGGAAAGAGAGGCGGTGTCTGATGTTGCATATGAAAGGAATCCAACTTGCTTTGATAAACCGACACAAGCCCGTGAGAGGAGACGCCTTCCCTCCCATCCCTCACTTTACTCCCTCGATAGTGGGATGGGGGGAGTAAGATATTTCCTTTTATAAAAATGGTCACATTCATGCATGTTGCAAAGGGACGCGAATTTATGGCACTTTGCAAGAGTCGCTTAATCCCTTGGGAATGCACTAAGATAAGAATTTGCGTCTGTTTACGTGGCTCTACGGAGCACGTGTTCTGGAATGTCCCCCCACACGCCTTGGAAAATTCGACTGAGGGAGGTTAGAGGACAAAAATCTTCCAGTTGAGGAGTTCTAAAATACATTAGTCTTATGGAATTTGGCAGGGACCTAACAATTAATTTGAGGGAGGTTTTCGGCTTAGGGAAGTTCTACTTTGCGAGGTACGACTTTAATTTCTTTAATTGCCTATAAACATAGTTTTAACTTTAATAATTGAGATATATGTGACAAGTGTTATTTGAGATTGCCATCCCCAAGTTTATTATTTAATTGTTTCAATTTTCAATTTTTGCAATTATGATTTTTTATTTTCTTTAGGATCGAGGATAATTTTTTTAGATGAAGGAAAAAAAAAGTTTCACAGCTTTATTATATCTGGAGGTAAACATTGGTCATACATATTGATAAATGACAATTTAATATGTTTAAAAAAAAACCAACAACAACAAATGTTTAGAAAGAAAAAATACAAAATTGACCTGAAATCAACATTCCATCTGTGACTGATTTATTCATTGTACGAGTCACGTGATTAACTAGAACGAGTCACGTGATTAACTATGTACCAGCATGCAATATACGTGCTGCTACAATTATGGTAAGGTCAGTCCGAATATCTACGGTTTGATGTCAAGGTTTATGTACGGGGGGTCAAGGTTAACGTACTGTTCTTCTCTTAAAAGTTTGGGTTCACGGTCAATGTTCGGCTCTAATCAAACAAGTTTAGTGTCAAGGTTAACGTACAGGGGTGTCAAGGTTAATATACTCGGGTGTCAAGGTTAATGTACAGGTCAACTTACTGGTCCACTGTCCAAGGTCAAATCTGCTTTCAATTCCTCGCTCACTCACGTTTGACAATCCCCTTGCATTCAATGGCGCATACATGGGCAGTTAGCCTGGGGGAGCAAGCCTAAGGCGTATACCTGGAATTTAGCCCGGGGATCTGTCCTAAGGCGTGGCGTATACGTGGGAACTTAGCCTGGGGTTTATACCTGGATAGTTAGGCTGGGGCAGCTAGTCTCGGGCGGGTACCCGGGCTCTCTAGCCCCACTAACTGATTACAGCTGATAATTATAGGCATAGGCTTTCCCCCATCACCACTGGCTCGAGACGAAGTGCCACAGCCCGAGGGTGTCGGGGGAACGAGGGCGGAAAACAAAAAGGGTGCGCGAGCTCATAAAGGGTCGGCGTGCTTTCATCCGCGTCCATTCACCACAGCGCCGACAGGCGTCGGCAGCACCACACACACGGAGGTCGCGCGGCAGCATCCATACATACAGGCAGGTTGTGCAACATCCGAGCTAGTTTTGTCACATGCTTTCAAGGCTGTGGCAACCAAAGTGTCCGTCACGTAAGTTCTGCTGTGACAAACAGGGTTTCTGTTACATAATTTCAGCTGTGAGAAAGCGGGTTGCCCGTACGGATGTACAGCTGTTCGACAACCGGGGTTTCTACAGAAACAGTTGAAGCCGGCATGTTAAATACAAAGACTGCGATTGAATAGAACATCAAACAGGATTTTATAAGCACTATGAGCCCCCAGCCAAGAAAAATTAAGTAGCTACGCTTAACTCAAATGACCTTGAATAAGAAAAGACCCAATGCCCTAAACCGACCACCGAATCTGAGGACGATGCTGAGAAACGAGAGACCATCTCTGTCAAGGGTTCAAGTGGCTTTCCCGGTCCAAACGGTGGGCGGCACCAATTCATGCATTGTCTCACAGCAATTCTCGTTGGGAAAATACGGAAAAAAGGGGGCTCTTGCTGAATTGGGGCCATTGAAGTTGATAGTAAAGGTTCGTTTATAAAAAAAAGGTCTGTGTCATAACCAACTGACACATGGTTTGCGTTAAGACGATTAGGATTGGGGTGAAACGCATGCGCGCATAGACTGTATGGAATATAGACCGTCAGACTGGATCGAATGGGAGACTGGATGGAATGGGAGACTGGATGGAATGGGAGACTTGATGGAATGGGAGACTGGATGGAATGGGAGACTATTTGTATAAATAAAGAACTACAAAGAGTTGGGATAACCCTAAACTAAACCAATTCCTCATCACTAGGTGACAGGTCCGGACAAGCCATCGGCATATAGGACCCTCCATTTTTCCCGGCTGTTAGATTTTTCGAGGAAGTCGTGTTATTGCTTACACTCTTGTTTGTTTCCCATTCACTCAGGTTATCTACGTCATTTTGTTCTCTGTAACATCTCTTGTTTGTTTCCCATTCACTCGGGTTATCTACGTCATTTTGTTCTCTGTAACATCTCTTGTTTGTTTCCCATCCACTCAGGTTATCTACGTCATTTTGTTCTCTGTAACATCTCTTGTTTGTTTCCCATTCACTCGGGTTATCTACGTCATTTTGTTCTCTGTAACATCTCTTGTTTGTTTCCCATCCACTCAGGTTATCTACTTCATTTTGTTCTCTGCAACATCTCTTGTTTGTTTCCCATTCACTCTGGTTATCTACGTCCTTTTGTTCTCTGTAACATCTCTTGTATGTTTCCCATTCAGCCAGGCAATATATGTATTTTGTTCCCTGTTTCATCTGTCTCTCTTTTACAGATATCTCCCGACGTAAAACCGGGCCTACCTTTCTATTCAACTTTTCCTATAGATCTGTCCTCAGAATAGTCTCTTCCTTATAGTTTTGTTGAGTGAACTTGTGGTACATGCTGTTGTTAGCCCCTCAGCATTTTTTTTTGGTTCTCTGCCCATGGTGATACTTACATCCTCTGTGGAAGAAACTACATTTCTTCCCAAACCATAACACACTGATTTCACCATAACTAAAGTGTTATCACGGAATCAAACATGCATGCCCAACAGTTTCATCATTTATAAAGTGTTATCACGGAATCAAACATGCATGCCCAACAGTTTCATCATTTATAAAGTGTTATCACGGAATCAAACATGCATGCCCAACAGTTTCATCATTTATAAAGTGTTATCACGGAATCAAACATGCATGCCCAACAGTTTCATCATTTATAAAGTGTTATCACGGAATCAAACATGCATGCCCAACAGTTTCATCATTTATAAAGTGTTATCACGGAATCAAACATGCATGCCCGACTGTTTCACCATCGCCGCCCCTCCACGTCCTCTTATTAAAAAAACAACAACAACAACAACAACAACCGGTATGCGGCAGGTATGCAGTCAACATGTCCTTGAAATCACAGCTGTTACCTGGATGTAACATGCAGCACCTCCCCACCCCCCACCCCCTCACCCACGTCCTCGACATGCACGGTGAAGCGCAGATCAATGGCGTCTTTGTTCCCCCACACCCCGCGCCCCACGAGGCGCCCCCCCCCCACCACAACGCACCGCGGTGCCATCGGTTGTTGTGGGTGGAAATAGGGCGATACTTTCCTGGCAATTACGGTATTGACGAGCTCGTCGGCTTTGGGTGATGGGTGTGTTGTTCCTTGGTGTGTGTCCAACTGCTGACATTAAAACTGTTAAGGTGGGGCGCCAGCCGTGACTAGTTTCAAAGTGACGGTCAAGGAAACAGACCGGCGCGTGGACAACATAGGTGACGGTGGAAGTACGGTGGAACTATTATTGTCAGAAAGGTTACTGATAAAACTGAACGAAGCCCCAGTGATCTTCCAGAGTATTTTACATACACGCAATGCTCTAATATGTACAGCGGCACATCACTTCCAAGCACAACAGTAAGATTATGTTCACAAACTCACTGAAAGCAAAACAAGACCACAAAATGTCGCTTCACAGACTACAAAATGACGCTTCACAGACCACAAAATGAGCTTCTACAAACGTAAACAATACGTTTCATTAAAATACAAATGACAAAGCAATTTACAAATCTCAACAAAACAATATCAATACCTTTAATAACATAGTACCAATATTTTCAACCAAACAATACCACCCACTAACTGAATGACAGAAGCAAATACGAAGCGACCCCTCTACCCCCCCCCAAACCACCCTTTAAATCTCGGACGAGGTTAATAAGTGTAAGCTGCCAGACAGAACGATGACAATAAGTACGTTTGTCACACGACCAACACGACAGTGTATAGGAGAGTGAGCCACTACCTCATACAAACACGACAGTGTATAGGAGAGTGAGCCACTACCTCATACAAACACGACAGGGTATAGGAGAGTGAGCCACTACCTCATACAAACACGACAGTGTATAGGAGAGTGAGCCACTACCTCATACAAACACGACAGTGTATAGGAGAGTGAGCCACTACCTCATACAAACACGACAGGGTATAGGAGAGTGAGCCACTACCTCATACAAACACGACAGGGTATAGGAGAGTGAGCCACTACCTCATACAAACACGACAGGGGTATAGGAGAGTGAGCCACTACCTCATACAAACACGACAGGGTATAGGAGGTGAGCCCTCATACAAACAGACAGGTATAGGAGAGTGAGGCCTCATACAAACATGACAGGGTATAGGAAGAGTAATGCCCCTTGTTCAATCGTCTAACTGTAAGGGTCATGAAACTCACACAAGAACCAGAACGAGTAACGCCCCTTGATCAATCGTCTAACTGTAAGGGTCATGCAACTCACACAAGAACCAGAACGAGTACTGCCCCTTGTTCAATCGTCTTACTGTAAGGGTCATGCAACTCACACAAGAACCAGAACGAGTAGCGCCCTTCGTTCACCGGTCTAAAAATAACCAACTTCTCCACCTGGTTTCCAACAACATAGCAGATCTCAACTGATCTATTTCTCTATAAATACGAACACAACTTTGTCTCACTTGACTGCCAGCAAGTCCCACCTCTTTCCACCGCGCACCATTTAGAACTGAGATAGAAATGATAGCAAGTTGGGGCAGGAGGGTGGGGTACGTCGAGGTGCCAGGGGGGTTACGGCATATCTGTTTATTGAAAGGTTACGACCGCAGTTGTTTCAGGGCGAGAGTTCGCTGCGGTGCTCGGGGTCTAACGTTAGACCAAAACTTACACAGCAAATCTTCCAGTTCAGGGAGCTTTTAGTTTAGGGCAGGGGTCTCCAAACTATGGCCCGCGGGCCAGATGCGGCCCGCGAGGCCCTCTCATCTGGCCCCTGGAGACCTTTTAATCTCGAAAAAAAGATACTATTTTTAACTGCAGTTTGCCACAAAACTTCCAAGCGTCAGCGGAGGATTTCTTAGCGTATCATTTTTATATTGTGGCTTTGCGTGGGCTCGATCACACGCCCCTCAGCTTTTGTGAGGCGAGCGCACTACTGACCTCGCTATCCAGCCGCCGAATAACACTAGCGAAAGCAAACACCGCCATTTCTGGAAGTCGACTAAAATTTCTCTCATTAAATGAAGAGTTTCTACTTTTTATTGACATTTCAGAGACATGTTGAAAGATACAGACACAGAATCGCAAGACTTACCATTTTTACAGCAGTAAGATGGCTAAGTTGTGAAAAAGTTCTGAGTAGATTATTTCAATTAAGAAAGGAAATACATGACTTCCTAGAAAGTAAAGGAAAGTCACAGCCATTACTGTCTGATGAAGAGATGGTATATAAATTGGCCTTCGCTGCAGACATTACTGGTCATTTAAAATTTCTGAAACTAAACTTACAAGGAGAGAAAAATCTAGTTTCTGATCTATACAATCACCTAAAGGCCTTCAGATCTAATTTTGTCTTCTTTTTGGAACAATTACAGGCCAACAACTTGAAACACTTTCAGCAGTTCAAGGTCGTCACGGTTGAAGCAACAGCTGAGTTCCCCACATCATGTGCATTGGAGTTCATCAAAGCCAGCTGCAGTTTCAGGAGCGGTTTTCTGGCTTGGATTCAAAGACAGAAGAAGTGAGGCTATTTTAAAATCCATTTATGGCAGATGTGGCCAGTTGCTCAGATGAACTGCAGCTGGAGGTCATTGATTTGCAAGCAAATGACCTCCTTAGCCTTAGTGACAAGTTCAAAAAAGGACTTTTGAGTTTTTACCAGTTTTTTCCCACGGAAGACTTTCCTAATGTCAAAGCTTTTGCATCAAGGTGCCTTTCAATCTTTTGAACAGCATACTTGTGCGAACAGACATTTTCGAAGATGAAATACGGGAAGAACAATTTGAGAACTAAATTGTCTATTGATAATCTCAGATGTTAGGGACATCAAATCTAAAACCTGAAATATCTACTGTTTTGGTATCCAGGAAACAATTTCACCATTCTCACTAATACAGATGTTCATGTGCAGTGTATCAATGTATTTTAAAATAATATTAAATAAAATATATTTTTATATAATATTAATATTATAAATATAATAATAATAAATAGATAATTAAAAACAAATTCTATGCTTTGATTATTTCTCATTTGGACCTCTAGTGTGTAGTTGGCCCCCAAACTGCTGTTTGACATCTAATGCGGCCCTCCTGCAGAATAGTTTGGAGACCCCTGGTTTAAGGTTTAGTTTAGGTTTATGGTTTAGGTTAGATTTATGGTTTAGTTTAGGGTTAGGGTTTAGTTGAGGGTTAGGGTTTAGTTGAATGTAGGGGCAGGGGTTTAGTTTAGGGTTAGGGTTTAGTTCAGGGTTAGGGTTTAGTTTAGGGTTAGGGTTTAGTTTAGGTTTAGAGTTAGGTTTACGAGTAGGTGTAGGATTAGAGTCAGGTTTGGGATTAGAGTTAGGTTTGGGATTAGAGTTAGGTTTGGGATTAGAGTTAGGTTTGGGATTAGAGTTAGGTTTGGGATTAGAGTTAGGCTCAGGATTTAATAGAACGACAGGCGGTACAAGAACAATAGTGCTGTGATATTCGTGAATGCAGAACAAGAATGGTGTTGCCGTGGTACATCTGTAGGCAGAACAAGAGCGATGTTGCCGTGGTACATGTGTAGGCAATACAAGAGCGATGTTGCCGCGGTACATCTGTAGGCAGAACAAGTGCGATGTTGCAGTGGTACATCTGTAGGCAGAACAAGAGCGATGTTGCCGTGGTACATCTGTAGGCAGAACAAGAGCGATGTTGCCGGGGTACATCTGTAGGCAGAACAAGAAAGGCTTTGTACTGGCACGTGTGCAGGGAGAACGTGCACATTGTTCGTTTCAATCCAAACTAATCGTTTCCAAACGCAATTTTCTTCTTATTTTAAGGATTTTTTGTTGTTGCTGTTGAAATCCTCGCATGTTTTTAAACCACTCAAACATTATGATTATTTTAAGTGGCGTGGATTTAAAGGCGGGAAGGGACAAGAAAAAAAGCAGATTCGATAACGCTTTTTAAGCAGAAACAACAAACAAAACAAAAAAAAATATTAAAAGGTTTTTAACAGCGAAAAGAACGGGCAGGAGCGGGTTAAATCGATACCGGCCAATTGTAAACTGTGTTTTAAGGAGAGTATCGATTCCACAAGTTTTCACGCAGCTTTGGATAATTGTATGTATTGACACATGCACGGGGAGGGGGGGGTGAAAGATTGAGGTGGTGGGCGGGGGGGGGTGAAGAGCGGCCGGGGGTGAGGGAGGGAGTGAAGGAAAGGGACGAGAGTGGATAAACGGTTGGAATGGAGAGGCTTAGAGGAAACGATGGAGACATGCTTTGGTATCGAATCGTCAGGAATTGAACACGACTTAATTCGTATTTTTTTTTATTTTTAAAGAAGGATGTGAGTGAATCTTGTCAGCCAATTATGTTGGCTTTTCATGAATCGAATGGAGAATTGACGGTGGGGTGTGGGTAGTTTAAAGGGAGGGTGTGGGGGAGGGAGGGAGGCACTGTGTGAGGTGGAAGGTTGTGTGGTAGGGGTAGGGGGACAAGTGTCTTACTATAGCTGGATAGGGATAATTCAATTGCTGTAATCGAATGAATTATTAAGACAGTAAGAATCTGTCTGTATTGGGGTCACAATGTATATAGGTCATCGAGTCATTAGGTCACATCTGTGTTCAGAAATGACATTGTCTTTAGGTCATAATGTGGTGTAATTCGTGTATTCTATATGAACGTAGAATTATAGGCCGATCATATGAGCACTCAGGTCATGTTTCTCTACAGGACATGTTTCTCTATAGGACATGTTTCTCTATAAGTTATGTTTCTCTATAGGACATGTTTCGCAATAGAACATGTTTCTCTATAAGTTATGTTTCTCTATAGGACATGTTTCTCTGTAGGACATGTTTCTCTGTAGGGGCACTAAAAAATTTGTCACATAGGACACATTGTATTATAAGTCATATTTAAAAATAATATTCGTGTTCTTTATGACTGCTGCTATGTCCATTTTACCCATGCCGTATGTGTATTGAACAAATGATATTCCAAATAACTGATTGTTCCCATGCCTTACAGCATGTTGACTTTGAGACAGTTATCAAAACGTCAGGCACGGATTAACAAAAGGTTAATAGTGAATTCGGTTTCAATTTGAGAGTGACGTCGCTAGATTTTACTTTCAGAAAAATTAATTTAAAAAAATCAATAAAAAAATCTGCCTTGATCCGATCAAACGAACATGGTTAGAATATAGTCGGAATAATGGCGATTGCTGGATGTAAGAAGATGACGAATGTTGGATGGCCCAATGACAATATTGGATGTGGGATAATGACAATTGTTGGATGTGCGATATTAACAATTGTTGGATCAGGGATAATGACAATTATTGTTGGATGAGGGATAATGACAATTATTGTGGATGTGCGATAATGAAAATTGGATGAGGAATATAGACAAATTGTTGGATGTGGGATAAGTACAATAGTTGGATGTTTGGTGATAACTGTTGCGTGATGTTAGATAGTGCCTACTGTTGGATAACGACAAGCCAATGCCTGCACATGTTATGATAAAATGGCTGTCCCAGAAAACAACGTTCACTCATTTTTCCTCAGTAAAGATCTTTACAAAAAGTAATTATAAAAAAACTCGTCTGTTTTGCCTTCATCTGTACTTGGCTACTTTTGTTATGTGGTTTTGTTATGTGGTTTTGTTATGTGGTTTTGTTATGTGGTTTTGTTATGCGGTTTTGTTATGCGGTTTTGTTATGCGGTTTTGTTATGCGGTTTTGTTATGCGGTTTTGTTATGCGGTTTTGTTATGCGGTTTTGTTATGTGGTTTTGTTATGTGGTTTTGTTATGTGGTTTTGTTATGTCCCCGAACATATTCCCAGATGGTCTCCGATCTTGACCTTCAGGGTGGTTTCCAAAATAATTTTTTTTTCTAAAAATAATTTTTCATTAAAAAGTATATTGTACATATCATCCAGAAGCGATAATATCTTTTCATTAAAAATTAGAGCATGTTTGAGGTAATGAAAATGACAAATCGTTGCAGTGTGAACCAACAATTTGTCTTCAAATTATGCGGACTTTTAACAAACAGGCATCACGAATCTAAACAATTTTTATTTTGTATTTTAAAAAATCTCAACTAAACAGGAAAATATCATCTGTAAAACTTGAAATATCAAATATATGTTGTTACGCCGCTGGTATTGTTCGTCCCTCTACCCCCAATACGCATTAGAATTTGCTAGCCATAATAAAACATGATGACTTTGTCGTTAGTGAATTTAAATCATTTCAAACTGATAAATGGCGCAGGGTCTTGGGCTGCACCAAACTCATTTGCGAGTGTCGGTGTGATAGATATTTGCGACTGTCGGTGTGAGAAATATTTGCGACTGTCGGTGTGACAAATATTTGCGACTGTCGGCGGGAGAGATATTTGCGATTGTCGGTGTGAGAGATATTTGCGACTGTCGGTGTGATAGATATTTGCGACTGTCGGTGTGATAGATATTTGCGACTGTCGGTGTGATAGATATTTGCGACTGTCGGTGAGATAGATATTTGCGACTGTCGGTGTGATAGATATTTGCGACTGTCGGTGTGATAGATATTTGCGACTGTCGGTGTGAGAAATATTTGCTGTCGGTGTAAGAAGTATTTGCGACTGTTGGTGTGAGAAATATTTGCGACTGTCGGTGTGAGAAATATTTGCGACTGTCGGTGTGAGAAATATTTGCGACTGTCGGTGTGAGAAATATTTGCGACTGTCGGTGTGAGAAATATTTGCGACTGTCGGCGGGAGAGATATTTGCTACTGTCGGCGTGAGAGATATTTGCGACTGTCGGTGTGAGAAATATTTGCGACTGTCGGTGTGATAAATATTTGCGACTGTCTGTGTGATAAATATTTGCGACTGTCTGTGTGATAAATATTTTCGATTGTTGATGTAAGATATATTTGCGAGTGCCGATGTGAGAAATATTTAAGACTATTTAACTAACTTACTTGCGACTGTAGACCCACTGGCGTACCCAAAGCGGACGTAGGATGCAAATACTCCGTCCATGGTGTCCATCCTGAAGAAATGGCGATGACGCGAACACACAATTCCTTCCTGGTCACTTGGTCGAAGGTGTTATAACTAAGTAGTAACGGCACTGATTAGCTGACCACAATGACGGCGCTATCTGGTTAACTGATCAGAACAACGGCCTTGCCAGACCCGTTAACTACACCTATTAGTAAACTGTTAACAATTTGGATTGTTAATAACGTGGAAATATGTCAGTTCCAGGTGGATCCGTACACAAGAATTGAGTCGGTTGAACAACCCACATTACCCAAATATAAATTAAGGTACACACATTGAATTTGAATTATACTAATTGACTTGGAATAATCTGAAGGCAATGGGCGTGGTACTCTGTCACGCGTGAGTGACTTGCTTCCCATCAGGCGCAGGAAACTCCAGCTGCCCCAAATGTTTTGGCACGAATGTTGCGTCACGGCACGGGACATCACTATGTTCGAGTCACACCCGAGTGGAGCTCTTGAAGCTAGCGAACATGTTTCTACATGGTGGACGCTGCCACGGAAAGACGGACCCACACGTTCAAGACTCGATGATAATCATAGTTTTTAAATATCTGAAGATGGACTGAGAGAAAGAATGTTCTTGACAAAGAGTTCTATAGAACTATTGCTCCTGGTTGTTAACAAAAAAAAATAATGAACGAATAATATTTTATTCAATATTGTAAATCACGCAGTGATACACACATAAAATTGTCACATAATTTTTTTTATTTTGCTTTAACAAGACCGGCTAAGTCATACTGCACAGCTAAATTAAAGAGACTAGAACTAACTCTTAATGGTATCTGAAGTATGATAAATAGATCACGGATATGCTTATTAAAGTCAACTGCAGTCTCTGGAACAAATCTTTTCACACGGCTACTGCCCCGGAAAGTGGTCCACAAATATTTTGACGATTCCAATGACGTCATGAAGTCACACCGTGGGGTTTTGTTTGACCTAAAATGGGTTGCGTGACTTACCACAAGACCCAACACGTTAAAACTGGCTTAGCAAAAGGACCTTAACATGTCACATATATTCATGCCCCGCATCCATACATTTGCAACCAGGAACAATAAAAACACTAATTTGTTGTTTTTTTTAAGTGTACCTCAATGTGGCGATTAATTGATTTCAAAATGTGTTTATTCTACTGCCACTAGCCACATACCACTACCGACATAACCACGGCTCGCAAAATTTAAACCAATACATTCCAAGATAAATTCATTACAGAGCGGCCAGATAGAGTAATTAATTGTTTCTGCATTCCCAGTCCGAAGTTCATGTTTTTGTTCATCTCTCATCCGACCAAACAATAACTGAGGCGCATATCAAGAACTTCCGTGTCGTAGTTAGTGGCTAATGGCCGAGCTGTCAGGAGTAAACGTCAACAAAAAACTCAGCCAGCGTTCATTAACGACCCCAGTTTGTTATTTTTTATACAGGTTTGGAATTTTTCTTTTAAACTAGGGGGGATGCTATTTGCTTTGTAACAGTGTTTTAACCTGTGACCTTTTTTTTGTCATGACGTCACCACAAACTGCCGGCGCTTCGAGGGACCGCGTGAACGTCTAAACCTGCCCGCTTATCTGTAACATTTTGAACACGAGTCCGGTTAAATGAACGTCCGTAACAACTGTCCGGTTAACTGAACATTTGCAACTGAGCTCAACACGTTGAGTGTAGTAAAGTTTGTAACGACTATCGGGCGAAACATCTTTCATGTCGACACGCAAAGTTTACGAAATTACACTATTCGATAGGAGTACGACACTAAAGGAATCATTCATTATTCCATACTCCGAGATTATGAACTGACAACAACATCGGTTTGTTTTATAAGTACCCACAAATACGCCACAGTTGTTGCTGGTTACTGGCAACACTCTCTGTCCATTGTCACAACCTTTGGAAAAGTATTTGTGTGTGTACTCGGTTATTCAAAGTCTAGATTTGTACACTGCTATTCAAAGTCTAGATTTGTACACTGCTATTCAAAGTCTAGATTTGTACACCGCTATTCAAAGTCTAGATTTGTACACTGCTATTCAAAGTCTAGATTTCTACACTGCTATTTAAAGTCTAGATTTGTACACTGCTATTCAAAGTCTAGATTTGTACACCGCTATTCAAAGTCTAGATTTGAACACCGCCATTCAAAGTCTAGATTTGTCCCACCACTATTCAAAGTCTAGATTTGATGAACACCGCTATTCAAAGTCTAGATTTGTACACCGATATTCAAAGTCTAAATTTGTACACGGCTAAACAAGGTCTAGATTTGTACACACAAGGTCTAGCTTTGTACACGGTTACATAAGAACTAGATTCGTACATAATTACCCACACCCACAACTAGCGCGTCTCTCAGATCTGTTTCACAGAGTAATCTAACAATCTAGTTCAGATGTAAAGTAATCTAACAATCTAGTTCACACGTCAAGTATTATAACAACTTATTTCACAGCTTTATCTTTACAATATAGTTCACAGCTACAAACTAACCAACAATTCCACGCGACACACCTTCCTAACCAAACTTTCCGTCAAACAAAAAGCCCGTTTTTCCCCTCATGCCCATGTAGTTTAAAAAAAACAACATCCTTCCAACGTTCGCCACAGAATGCTGATCCCACGCACCTATGGCATCGCCACCACCACGCGTAACACCACTGCTCAGTGGACTACAGCCGCGATACTAGGACTGTCACAGTCAGCGCGACAGGTAAAGAGAGAGAGAGAAAGAGAGTGAAAGGAGGAGGAGTGCCTGGGTGAAGAGATGGGGGAGAAGAAAAAAAACGGGCGACCATGTACGCATCAGGTCGGGAGACAAGGGAGAAAATACAAAATACACAAACAAATTGTGCAATGAAAACAATATAATATAATCAATATATTTGAGATTTATTTTAAAACTAATACGACAGTAGACTTTTCGACTAATGCCTTCATCAGTACAATAACATAAAATACGTACTTACATCAGTATTATTTGAATTTGTAATACATAGTACGCAATAAAAATTTAGGTAAAAGAAAAAGAAAAAGGAAGGGACAACAAAAACAAACAAGGACAAAGGATATAGGAAAAAGGAGGAAGCCTCTACGGTAGCAGTGAAAACTACAACGGGAACAAGATTCTGCAGTTAGGTAAAATTATGAATTTGGTTAATTCCATATGGAGCCAACGTACCAAATCGTTTTATAAGCCTATTTTCCATGTGGATTCAATCATGGGTATTGCTTGCATATAAAATACCACTTACTGCAAGATCTGAAATGACGTCATGGTCAACACTATTAAAATGTTTAGATACACTCACAAATACCCCATACTAACCAACTCACAAATACCCCATACTAACCAATTCATAAATACCCCATACTAACCAATTCATAAATACCCCATACTAACCAAATCAGAAATACCCCATACTAACCAACTCACAAATACCCCATACTAACCAAATCGCAAATACCCCATACTAACCAACTCACAAATACCCCATACTAACCAAATCGCAAATACCCCATACTAACCAACTCACAAATACCCCATACTAACCAAATCGCAAATACCCCATACTAACCAACTCGCAAATACCCCATACTAACCAACTCAAAAATACCCCATACTAACCAACTCGCAAATACCCCATACTAACCAACTCAAAAATACCCCATACTAACCAACTCGCAAATACCCCATACTAACCAACTCAAAAATAACACATACTAACTAAATCGCAAATACCCCATACTAACCAACTTACAAATACCCCATACTAACCAATTCATAAATACCCCATACTAACCAACTCAAAAATACCCCATACTAACCAATTCATAAATGACCCATACTAACCAATTCATAAATACCCCATACTAACCAATTCATAAATACCCCATAATCAACAACTCACAAATACCAAACATCATAGTTCCGTCCATACAAAGGATAGTTTCTGCATAGTTTCATTCCCCTACCACGAATGCTCTTAAACTTGTAAAATTCATCATCGCACCCAATGCCCTGATCGTTGGCGTGGCAATCAGCAGGTTGCTTACATGGGCGGTTCCCCCGGCTTCGTTTCCGGGAACGCAATCAATTTTGTCTTTGTCTTCCAGAGGACAATCATTCAGTCACTTGGTCGATCTATTTTTACTAGAGCAATCTTACAGTTGTATGTCTTAGAGTGACCAGTGTTACTATGTCACTATCATTGGGCGGGTTTTTGAGCTTACAGGATACTCTAAATTTGGAGGTATAGGATTATAATTTACACTCAGATTGTATTTAACATGCCCTGCACTCAATCAGAAGCTAATACAAAAATACTAAAATACTTTTGTTTTGTTTTTTAGTCATATTGCGGCGACCTGCTGTAAACAATGTTTAGCTATATATGAGAAATAAAGTGAGGATTAGAGAGATTCCACATACAAAGTATCGCATGTTTATGTTACATAACAATTTAGAATCACATTGTTTACACATGTATGACAAGCTACGACTGAACAATAGAAACAAAAAAAGATTTCAACAAATATTGAAAGACAGCAATATGTCTTTTATCTGGCTAATGTCTTCTGAGACCTTCTACCTGGACAAGGCCTTCTAACTGGACAATGTCTTCTAACTGGACAATGTCTTCTTAGACTTCTATCTGGACTAGGTCTTCTAACTGGACTAGGTCTTCTAACTGGACAATGTCTTCTAACTGGACTAGGTCTTCTAACTGGACTAGGTCTTCTAACTGGACTAGGTCTTCTAACTGGACTAGGTATTCTAACTGGACTAGGTCTTCTAACTGGACTAGGTCTTCTAACTGGACTAGGTCTTCTAACTGGACAATATCTTCTAACTTGACAAAGTCTTCTGAGACTTTCTATCTGGACTAGGTTTTCTACCCGGACAATGTGTTTTAACTGGACAATGTCTTTAAACTGGAGAAAGTCTGCTGAGACCTTCTACCTGAACACTATATTTTATCTGAACAATGTCTTCTAACTTCACAATGCGGAGTATTAAGTAAAATGGGACATCCACTAAGTTTTATAATGAGCCCCATGCACCGGTATTTACGAATAGTTTGAAAAGCTGACAAACCGGGATTTCCCCAGACTTCTGCGCACTTAATGCGAGATTCTGAAACGCGCTTTTTTGCGCCGTCCAGAATCTGGGATTTATTTATTGTTTTAAAGAGGAGTGTAGGAAATAGTTGGAGCAGGGATGGGGAGGGAGGGGGGCTGGTTGGATAGGTTATTTGGACGAAAAGGTGTACGGGGTGTGGTGGTGCACCTGGCTGAGCTATGTCCACGTGGTGGTGCTGGTGTGGTGGTGCTGGTGTGGTGGTGCTGGTGTGGCGCACCTGGTTGAGCTATGTCCACGTGGTGGTGCTGGTGTGGTGGTGGTGGTGCTGGTGTGGTGGTGCTGGTGTGTGTGGTGCTGGTGTGTGTGGTGTTGGTGTGGCGCACTATGCTCGTTATTATGAAAACTATAACCATGCATTGTCACCGAGGTGGAAACAAAACATGGGTCAGAGGGTAAGATCTCAATGATGCCAAGGGAAGTCATCCGTGTCTCTAAAAATCCTACAACCTGTGGGGAAATCGTTGAAAGCCGCGTAGGGAATCTTCAACTTTTTCCTCGGGGGAGGGGGCATAACCACGACGCTATTTAAATGGTATGTGGGATATACTCATGATGTTAAGTACTACACAAAATTCGGCGATGTAGCTAGGATCAGAGGCGTCAATTTGGTGAGGAGGGGGGGGCGGTTGGTTCGAGGTGACACTATCACAAAGGGTGACACCAAAATGTAAAATTCTTTATGTTTCCGTTATTTGGCACTGGCAGACTCGGAGAAGGTCTATGGGGTTAGTCGTGAGGGGGTGACACCATGGGCTACCGCACTGGGCGACACAAACCCTAGTGACTCCTCTCCTAGGCTAGGATTTCGCGTCACTCTCCTACCCCCTCCAAATCTCCAAATAAAAGAAAGAGGGGGGGGGGACGATTCCAGAAAAAATCGCGGCTGTTGGCCACACAAAAAATGTGCTCCTTTCGAGGCGGGCATCCCCCTTCATCCATATGCTACGCCCCTGATGTCCTGCTAACCGTTGAAGACAATCACATTTCGACCATGCGATCTATCGGACACCTCAAATTAAATTAAAACGGTTCAACAGTTTCGACCAGTTTCGACAAATGCATTCATCAAATACCGATCCAAACAACAATAGAACGAATCGTTCCACGCCCTACAAAGTCGCAGACGGTCCGGTCCCATTCATGTCGTAGCATGTCGACATTGTGCTGTACAAACCAAACACAATGATGTACTGCCGGTACAAACCAAACACAAAACCAAAGAGCTGCGACGCATGGATACCATGATCCACTGAGAATGCGTGGATACATTTTTTTTGGACCCGCTACCGGAACTAGTTTGGGCATTGAATAATTCGTAAGGGCAATACAGGGCATCAGATCAATACAGGACAACGGAGCAATACAAGGGCATCTGAACAATACAGGACAACAGAGCAATACATGACAACCGAGCAATACAGGACAACATAGCATTATCCAGTAGCTCTTGTGTATGTGTGTGTGGGGGGAATAGAATGATTTTGATGGGTTTTACATATAAATTACGCTTTGAATGTTCACAAGTGGCCCGCAGATGACCGAAATGATCCCAACTGACCAGTGGCCAAGAGATGGCCATATTGATACCGACAGACCAGACCTACCGGCAAAAAGACGCCTCAATTCAGCAATCTATTCTACTGTACCGCTCTATTGTACTTCACCAGTCTTCTGTACTCTACTCAACCAGTCTATTGTACTCTACCAGTCTACTGTACTCTACTAATCTATTGCACTTTAACCATGTCCTGGTGGTAACACATGCAGGATCAACTGACACGACGTCACGCTGCTGCACGCGCCAGGTTTGAGGTAACAAAAAGCATGTTGTTAGCTCTGCCCACGTGTTGCAGGTAACCTTACAGATTGGATCGAAGTCATCGACCACTATGACTGTTCTGACTTTGGAAAGGGGCGGGGGTGACTACTCTTCACAACACGAAGCAATGGGTAGAGAGTGTGGGATTTTGAAGAGAAGGTGGGATTATACAGGGAACATGGGATTGGGGGGGGGACATGGGATTATACACGAGATATGGGATCGGACAAGGAACATGGCATAGAACAAGGAACATTGGCAATTGGATTTGGGAGAAACATGAGATTGTGCAAAGAACATGAATTGGACATGGAGCATGGGATTGTGCAGGGAACATGGGATTGGACATGAAACATGGACATGGGATTGTGCAGGGAACATGGATTATGCAGTGAACATGGGATTGGACATGGAACATGGGATTGGGAAGAGAACAAGTGATTAAACAAGAGATATGGGATCGGACGAGGAACATGGGATTGGACAAGGAACATGGGATTGGTAAGAGAACACAGAACTGGGGAGAGAGCATTGGATTGGTAAGAAAGCGGTAGACTTGGATTGGAGCAGAGAACATTGGGCAGAGAAATACATCAAAGAGGTGACGATCAAACTTTGCCTTAACTTTAAATCGGCTAAAAATAGTTAACTCGAGCACACACAAATCATTGGACAATTTTATCATAAAAGCAATTACAACAATAACAATAATAATAACATTTCAAGAAACAACGTAGTGACTTACGGAGGTTGTGAGTATCAAATGGCCGGTACCCTTCAGCTAACTCGAGATCCCCAAAAACACAGCGGTACTATTTTTTATGCTCCATTCTTTACAAAAAACCTGCTACTGCTAGTACGCAACGACAGCGGCCGTTTTTTTTGTGTACATTCCCGACCCGAGGAGTCACTCCCGATATCTACGAGCGATTCACAGCTGTTTCCTACACACGCACAAATTGTGCACTGCGCCACACATGCAATCGCAGGTAGAGGGGTGGGAGAAGGGGGGTGGGGATTAATCCGGTACACGAGCAATGGCAATGGTGTTACACCAGGTCTCTTGACACGACGGGGCGGGCTGTTGTTGGTTAAACTCAGTGGGTGGGTGGAGTGTTAGAGGGGGCGTGGCCAATGAGGCGTGTGGAGGGGGAGGGGGTTGACGTCAGGACCAAATAGGTGACAACTAACAGCCCAACGTTTTTTTTTAAAATCAGAACCTCTTTCCCCCCCCCCTCCCTTGCCAACCGCATAGAAATGAGCAAAAAAATGTTTTGAAGTACAACATTCCATACGAGGATTCTCAAAAAAATCTTATGCACTACCATTACGCATCCCACCCCATTTCCATAGTTATTATGTTAATAACTTAGTCGAGCAAGTCTGTTGTGCGCCACGTGAGATGAACAGTCCAATAATGTCTAAAATAGTTCACCACTTTGATAACCTGGGGCGGCTAGTCAAAACGTGAGACCCTCTCATCACCAAGTCTTGGAGACGAAGACGACGTTGCCACTCCGCGGCTCGAAAGTGAAGCGAAAAAAGTCTATCTCCAGAAGTCTGAGGTCTGTTTGAATCAGTCATTCGTCTGTTATTCTTGTATTTACAATGGTGATGTTACTGTCGTCAAAAGTCTATCTCCAGAAGTCTGAGGTCTGTTTGAATCAGTCATTCGTCTGTTATTCTTGTATTTACAATGGCGATGTTACTGTCGTCAAAAGTCTATCTCCAGAAGTCTGAGGTCTGTTTGAATCAGTCATTCGTCTGTTATTCTTGTATTTACAATGGCGATGTTACTGTCGTCAAAAGTCTATCTCCAGAAGTCTGAGGTCTGTTTGAATCAGTCATTCGTTTCCAGAAGTCTGAGGTCTGTTTGAATCAGTCATTCGTTTGTTATTCTTGTATTTACAATGCTGATGTTACTGCATAAGTAGCAACGACCATTCACATAATATGTGTGTCCACTCATCATTTTATTGTCCTCTGCCCATTCATATGTATGTGCGTGCACGAATCTTTTCTATTACCCTATGCCAATTCATATGTATGTGCACTCATCTTTCAATATCCATATGCCCATTCATATGTATGTGCACTCATCTTTTCTATTACCCTATGCCCATTCATATTTATGTGCACTCATCTTTTCTATTACGCTAGCAGGAATTCGGTTAACAACCTGTCACCAAATTATTTTACACGCCTACTTCTTGGCTACCACGCACCACCTGCCACAGCCACCACCTACACTCAACAACCCCCACCCCACATCACCATATACACCACCATCACCATCTACACCACCATCACCATCTACACCACCATCACCATCTACACCACCATCACCATCTACACCACCATCACCATCTACACCACCATCGCCATCTACACCACCATCAACCATTCCACGGCCACTGTGAATGTTTCACTCACTATGGTGCAGGAAGATGTGGTATTATTGATAGAATAGTACAGCTATACAGCGGAATAAATGAGAAGTAGGACAGAATGGTACAGCTATACAGCGGAATAAATGAGAAGTAGGATAGAATGGTACAGCTATAGAGCGGAATAAATGAGAAGTAGGATAGAATGGTACAGCTATACAGCGGAATAAATGAGAAGTAGGATAGAATGGTACAGCTATAGAGCGGAATAAATGAGAAGTAGGATAGAATGGTACAGCTATAGAGCGGAATAAATGAGAAGTAGGATAGAATGGTACAGCTATAGAGCGGAATAAATGAGAAGTAGGATAGAATGGTACAGCTGAAAATGTTAACATAATGTTACATTATAAACAAATAAAATACTTTTCAAAGTTCATTGTAAGTGTGCTCCTTCCTTTACCTCTACGTCACTTCCTTTACCTCTACGTCACTTCCTTTACCTCTACGTCCCTTCCTTTACCTCTACGTCACTTCCTTTACCTCTACGTCACTTCCTTTACCTCTGAAAATCATTAAAAAATAATGGTCTCCAACAGTCAAATGTAGCCATTGTCTTCAGTATATCAAATGTAGCCATTGTCTTCAGTATATCAAATGTAGCCATTGTCTTCAGAATATCAAATGTAGCCATTGTCTCCTATAATATGGCGGAGAGCTATTAATAGAAATATTGGGACTATATTTATCTTTTTTAAGGACAGATTTCATAAAAATTTAATAAAAGATACGAGTCAATGTGTACATGTAGGTATATGGAGAAAGATGTATTTTGTCAGCTATTTGTTAATTCTTAGTTAATTTTAGACAGCAAATTGGACTTGAAAATGGAAAAACAGTTTCGTAATTTTATTATGCTAACAATTTTAAGAACATTGTGATTCGACTTGATTTATGCTGTAAAACATTGTTCCGCTAAAATGTAATCTAAAGATAGAACATTACTCTTTGAGCTATGACGTTTTCCGGTCTTAGAAATGATCAACCCTTATCGATCAAATGTTGCCATTGTCTCCTATAGATCAAATGTAGCCATTCTCTCCTATAGATCAAATGTTGCCATTGTCTCCTGTAGATCAAACGTAGCCATTGTCTCCTATAGATCAAATGCAGCCATTGTCTCCAGTAGATCAAATGCAGCCATTGTCCTCAACCAGATCAAATGTAGCCATTGTCTTCGCCAGATCAAATGTCGCCATTGTCTTGACGGCCGATCAAACATAAACACATACTATTTGGACCATGCTGTTCCAGTTAGAATTGAATTCTTTTCATTTGACTGCCACGCACACAAAGTAGCAACAGCCGCGCACACAAAGTAGCAACAGCCGTGCACATGTTGCGATCACGATATGCGGGGCCGAAAATACGCCATCCGCACGTTGGACGAGAAAACGGATAGTTTATGTTCGCCCCCAAATGCATATCATTGATTTCTTGTTGAAATAAAAAAAAATTAAAAATAGAAAGAAAAAAAAAGAGGAATCGAGTGTGTGTGCGTGTAAAAAAAAAGGGGGGGGGGTTGACAAGCGATGAATGGAGACTCGAGGCATGAATGGTGACGAAGTATCGAGTATCGTCACGGACGTGGAAGTAATCGATACCAGGACGCCAGTCATGCGGGTCATTTAGTTTGAATAGATAGGTCCAGTATCGAGCGCGTCACGGCAACAGATAGCTGAACCAGGTGAATCAGATATAGTCCAAGGTTTAAGCATATTTTTTTTTATACACAACTCATTCATTTCAAAGCAGCCGAGGCTTAAAAGAGTGTGTTGTTTGAGTTTATGGGGGTGGGGGGTCCACTTAATAACTTAAACGGGGACGAAATATGTCACCATTTTTTATACTCCGCCCCCACTCCCATAATAATAAAAAGAGCTATTATAAGAATTAAAGATAGCATATTCAGAGTTGCCGTTTATGTACAGGCCTAGCGAACATACGCATGTTCACGGCGAGCATATTAAATAACATACACACAGGCCGATAAAAATAAATGAATTGACATAAATGCGTGACATACACAAACGCCTCAGCTGACTGTTCCCTCTAAGCTGCGCGGCGGCGCAGGTTTCTCACCAACGCCACGCAGCGGTTTAGAATTACCGCGCAGCAAATTTGGTAAAATATTGCACACACAAAGATGGATGCTGAGCAACTTTGCCCACGGACCAACGAACATCAGCGGGAGCATTGCTCAGTACTGAAATTACTTTGCAAGCATATATATGTAACGACTCTACTTCAACAGATATCTTAAGATAATAAGTGGAGCTGTAACGACTTATCGGCAGCCATTAATAATGAGTGGTAATAGTATAACTTATTAGAGGACCTTAATAAGGTGGAATACTTTAACTTAACAGAGTACTTTAATGTCAAGTGAAAACGCCACCACGTAAATTTCAAAAGACCACCTCGCATCTTAGGTAAAAGAAGGTGAAGGATGTTTGTTTATGACCTTTACCCTTGGAATGATTTTTTTAAAAAAAGTTTTAGAACCGCTACTTCCACCACCGCATTTACACACACACACACATACGCGCGCAGTTTTAATCTTTACACGGCTATTTATGATATATACAAAAGACCATTCAGATGCGCTAGAAACCAACCATGCAATCCACACCACGTAAAGTCGACAAAAAGCAACGAGCGGTAGAGGGTAAAAAAATGGAGATATCAGAAGTAAACTGGGCCAGTTACCGTAAACCCCTTGTTTGTCACAATTTCATAAACATCATTTTTTTTTAATGATTACAAGTCCAACAACTAGCAAATACTTTTTTGCTCCACACTCAAACTACAGGCACATGTGGAGTGGGGGAGGGGGGAAATGGGGTTGGGGACAGCGTTTGAGACCTGGTGTGAGTGAAACATGTGGTGTTTGGGGGCCGGGGTGGGAGCGGCGCAGAGTGCTGTTGTGGATGCTCAAGGTCACTAATCGCAACTGTTGGGGTCGTTGCCTTAGTGCAGAATCATGCGGCACATCGGGCGGCTCATTAGAAGTGCGGTGCGGCGCATGTAGTACACGCGTGGGCAGGGCGCATATAAAATAACTAGGGTTTTTAGGGCGCCTACGGCGCCCACTTGGGCTGTGGGGCGCCTACGGCGCCATTTTTTTTTGGTAAAAAGCTCAAGTAACTTATCCGTGTATGATAAGTACGAAATATTAAACGTCCTGAAATGTGCACAAAGTATTTTTTATAACTAGTTTGTGCTGCGGCGCCGTGGCGCCCTCTTTTTTTCAGGGCGTCTACGGCGCCCACCTTTTTCAAAAGCCCACCTAACTTGTACTTGTAGGATAAATACGTAATATTAAACTTTCTTAAATGTACACAAAGTATTTTATAATAGGGTGGTTTTTTTTGGTCAAAAGTCCAAGTAACTTATCCTTGTATGATAAATACGAAATATTCCTGAAATGTACACAAAGTACTGTATGTATATAATATTTTTTTACAGTGCTAATCACCACACGATTTTTAAAGTAATTTTAGAAAGCAGCGCACCAAATTACTGCACCAAAAAATAACTCTTTGAGTAAATCAGCACTGTTTTACAACACAAATGCTGACGTCATAGGTTCGTACGTTGTTTGGTTAATGTTAATCTGGAAACCAAAAGGATTTAGCGTTAGGCCACAATCAGCGATAATTGAGCGTAAATATATATATAATTATTAATCCTCAAAACCTCTTTTTAAATCGTTTATATTAACTCGTGGTGTCTGTTTGTTTGAACCCTTGATTGTTTGCTTGCTTGATTGTCGGTCGCCAAAACTTTGGATCGATTTTTAACCCACTTCCTCGTAAGCTAGCGAGCTGAAATGTAGCAAGCAGTTTCGTGGCGATGATAAAAACTATGTATCAAAATTTCAGATCGATCGCATGTACTGTAATGAAATTGTCGCATGTACTGTAATGAAATTATTGAATTTTTAGATTATTTTATTTATTTCTATGTATCATGTTATTTTTTGAGATAGAGCGTCGCGGTGCGTATTATATTGAACAACCTTTCTGTCGCGCAATAAGGTGCGTATTTTATTGACAACACTTTTTATAATCATATTCCTGATCGGTGCGCATAATGTTAAACGACACAACTGGTATTTTGTATTTTTGGATGGTCTGGCGCTGCGTGTTATAATGAACATTCTTTTAGTTAAGTCTCGAACATAAAGGATTTATAGTCAAAAACTTGTTTTTTAGGTGTTTTTTTTATTACATCGCTCTCTTTTAAAAAATTAAAATATAAGCTAAAACTATGACGTCATATAATTTTAAAAAAATCTTTGAGAATTTTTAGAATTTTGCACACCTCCTGATGCGCGCCTTGTACTTTTATATATATTTATAAATATAAGCTCAAAAAAATAAAGACGTCATAGCGCTACGGATCCATACTCCAACCTGTGACTTGGCCTATTGTATTGTTTATGCGCCTAGGTTTTTCATTCATGCAAATTGTTGAAGCAACTAATCGTCAAATTATGCTTCGAGTTGCGTAGCACTTAATTGTCTAATTTTATAGACATTATGTGAGTCAAACGTGGTAGTGAGAACACAGGGCTATATGTTCATTATGGTTTCATGGTATGGTGGGTTACGGTTATTTATGCATGGTGGGTTACGGTTATCTCCTTGGATGGTGGGATACAGTTATCCTTGGATGGTGGGATACAGTTATCCTTGGATGGTGGGATACAGTTATCCTTGGATGGTGGGACACAGTTTTTTTTATATTGTGGGACACTTCTTGACGAGTCAAAAATGTCAGAACGAGGGTTATGTTGATATGCCGTTTGTGGCAAATCTGTGTACTGTATGTGTACTGTATGTGTACTGTATGTGTACTGTATGTGTACTGTATGTGTACTGTATGTGTGTGTACTGTATGTGTACTGTATGTGTACTGTATGTGTACTGTATGTGTACTGTATGTGTACTTTATGTGTACTGTATGTATGTGTACTGTATGTGTACTGTATGTGTGTGTACTGTATGTGTACTGTATGTGTGTGTACTGTATGTGTACTGTATGTGTACTGTATGTGTACTGTATGTGTACTGTATGTGTACTGTATGTGTACTGTATGTGTACTGTATGTATGTGTACTGTATGTGTACTGTATGTGTACTGTATGTGTACTGTATGTATGTGTACTGTATGTGTACTGTATGTATGTGTACTGTATGTATGTGTACTGTATGTGTGTGTACTGTATGTGTGTGTACTGTATGTATGTGTACTGTATGTATGTGTACTGTATGTATGTGTACTGTATGTGTACTGTATGTATGTGTACTGTATGTGTGTGTACTGTATGTGTACTGTATGTATGTGTGTGTACTGTATGTATGTGTGTGTACTGTATGTATGTATGTGTACTGTATGTATGTATGTGTACTGTATGTATGTATGTGTACTGTATGTATGTATGTGTACTGTATGTGTGTGTACTGTATGTGTACTGTATGTGTGTGTACTGTATGTATGTGTGTGTACTGTATGTATGTATGTGTACTGTATGTATGTATGTGTACTGTATGTATGTGTGTGTACTGTATGTATGTATGTGTACTGTATGTATGTATGTGTACTGTATGTATGTATGTGTACTGTATGTATGTATGTGTACTGTATGTATGTATGTGTACTGTATGTATGTATGTGTACTGTATGTATGTATGTGTACTGTATGTGTACTGTATGTGTACTGTATGTGTACTGTATGTGTGTGTACTGTATGTGTACTGTATGTGTACTGTATGTATGTGTACTGTATGTATGTGTACTGTATGTGTACTGTATGTGTACTGTATGTGTACTGTATGTGTACTGTATGTGTGTGTACTGTATGTGTACTTTATGTGTGTGTACTGTATGTGTACTGTATGTGTACTGTATGTGTGTGTACTGTATGTGTACTGTATGTGTACTGTATGTGTACTGTATGTATGTGTACTGTATGTGTACTGTATGTATGTGTACTGTATGTGTACTGTATGTATGTGTACTGTATGTGTACTGTATGTATGTGTACTGTATGTGTACTGTATGTATGTGTACTGTATGTGTACTGTATGTGTACTGTATGTGTACTGTATGTATGTGTACTGTATGTGTACTGTATGTATGTGTACTGTATGTGTACTGTATGTATGTGTACTGTATGTGTACTGTATGTGTACTGTATGTGTACTGTATGTGTACTGTATGTGTACTGTATGTGTGTGTACTGTATGTGTACTGTATGTGTACTGTATGTATGTGTACTGTATGTATGTGTACTGTATGTATGTGTACTGTATGTGTGTGTACTGTATGTATGTGTACTGTATGTTTACTGTATGTATGTGTACTGTATGTATGTGTACTGTATGTATGTGTACTGTATGTATGTGTACTGTATGTATGTGTACTGTATGTATGTGTACTGTATGTATGTGTACTGTATGAATGTGTACTGTATGTGTGTGTACTGTATGTATGTGTACTGTATGTGTACTGTATGTATGTGTACTGTATGTGTGTGTACTGTATGTATGTGTACTGTATGTTTACTGTATGTATGTGTACTGTATGTATGTGTACTGTATGTATGTGTACTGTATGTTTACTGTATGTATGTGTACTGTATGTATGTATGTGTACTGTATGTATGTGTACTGTATGTATGTGTACTGTATGTATGTGTACTGTATGTGTACTGTATGTGTACTGTATGTGTACTGTATGTATGTGTACTGTATGTGTACTGTATGTGTACTGTATGTGTACTGTATGTGTACTGTATGTGTACTGTATGTGTACTGGATGTGTACTGTATGTATGTGTACTGTATGTGTACTGTATGTGTACTGTATGTATGTGTACTGTATGTATGTGTACTGTATGTGTACTGTATGTATGTGTACTGTATGTATGTGTACTGTATGTGTACTGTATGTATGTGTACTGTATGTATGTGTACTGTATGTGTACTGTATGTGTACTGTATGTGTACTGTATGTGTACTGTATGTATGTGTACTGTATGTATGTGTACTGTATGTTTACTGTATGTATGTGTACTGTATGTATGTTTACTGTATGTATGTGTACTGTATGTGTACTGTATGTATGTGTACTGTATGTATGTGTACTGTATGTATGTGTACTGTATGTATGTGTACTGTATGTATGTGTACTGTATGTATGTGTACTGTATGTATGTGTACTGTATGTATGTGTACTGTATGTATGTGTACTGTATGTATGTGTACTGTATGTATGTGTACTGTATGTATGTGTACTGTATGTATGTGTACTGTATGTGTACTGTATGTGTACTGTATGTGTACTGTATGTGTACTGTATGTGTACTGTATGTGTACTGTATGTACTGTATGTGTGTACTGTATGTGTACTGTATGTACTGTATGTATGTGTACTGTATGTATGTGTACTGTATGTATGTGTACTGTATGTGTGTGTACTGTATGTATGTGTACTGTATGTTTACTGTATGTATGTGTACTGTATGTATGTGTACTGTATGTATGTGTACTGTATGTATGTGTACTGTATGTATGTGTACTGTATGTATGTGTACTGTATGTATGTGTACTGTATGAATGTGTACTGTATGTGTGTGTACTGTATGTATGTGTACTGTATGTGTACTGTATGTATGTGTACTGTATGTGTGTGTACTGTATGTATGTGTACTGTATGTTTACTGTATGTATGTGTACTGTATGTATGTGTACTGTATGTATGTGTACTGTATGTTTACTGTATGTATGTGTACTGTATGTATGTATGTGTACTGTATGTATGTGTACTGTATGTATGTGTACTGTATGTATGTGTACTGTATGTGTACTGTATGTGTACTGTATGTGTACTGTATGTATGTGTACTGTATGTGTACTGTATGTGTACTGTATGTGTACTGTATGTGTACTGTATGTGTACTGTATGTGTACTGGATGTGTACTGTATGTATGTGTACTGTATGTGTACTGTATGTGTACTGTATGTATGTGTACTGTATGTATGTGTACTGTATGTGTACTGTATGTATGTGTACTGTATGTATGTGTACTGTATGTGTACTGTATGTATGTGTACTGTATGTATGTGTACTGTATGTGTACTGTATGTGTACTGTATGTGTACTGTATGTGTACTGTATGTATGTGTACTGTATGTACTGTATGTATGTGTACTGTATGTATGTTTACTGTATGTATGTGTACTGTATGTGTACTGTATGTATGTGTACTGTATGTATGTGTACTGTATGTATGTGTACTGTATGTATGTGTACTGTATGTATGTGTACTGTATGTATGTGTACTGTATGTATGTGTACTGTATGTATGTGTACTGTATGTATGTGTACTGTATGTATGTGTACTGTATGTATGTGTACTGTATGTATGTGTACTGTATGTATGTGTACTGTATGTATGTGTACTATATGTATGTGTACTGTATGTATGTGTACTGTATGTGTGTACTGTATGTATGTGTACTATATGTATGTGTACTGTATGTATGTGTACTGTATGTATGTGTACTGTATGTATGTGTACTGTATGTATGTGTACTGTATGTATGTGTACTGTATGTATGTGTACTGTATGTATGTGTACTGTATGTATGTGTACTGTATGTGTACTGTATGTGTACTGTATGTGTACTGTATGTGTACTGTATGTGTACTGTATGTATGTGTACTGTATGTGTGTGTACTGTATGTGTACTGTATGTATGTGTACCGTATGTATGTGTACTGTATGTGTGTGTACTGTATGTGTACTGTATGTGTACTGTATGTATGTGTACTGTATGTATGTGTACTGTATGTGTACTGTATGTGTACTGTATGTGTACTGTATGTGTACTGTATGTGTAGTGTATGTGTACTGTATGTGTGTGTACTGTATGTGTACTTTATGTGTACTGTATGTGTACTGTATGTGTACTGTATGTGTACTGTATGTGTACTGTATGTGTACTGTATGTGTTCTGTATGTGTACTGTATGTGTGTGTACTGTATGTGTACTGTACGTATACTGTATGTGTGTGTACTGTATGTGTACTTTAGGTGTACTGTAAGCGCATTGTTGTAGCTTTTTAATGGTATTTACGGTGTGTACATGGTATATAGAGATCAGCCCCTCCCCGTGGGTCTACCTCAGTGATGGCTAACCTTTATTGGGGCCGCGTGCCCAAAATTTAACCAAAACCTCTTTAAGTATAGCAAAGTTCCAACACATCCATGAAACACCAAAAAATGGGGGGAGAGGGGAGGGGGGTCGGCTAAACTGGTCGGACTAAGGAAGTAATATTTTAGTCGCGTGCCGGCGGATGAGGTTCTGCGTGCCGACTGGCACGCGTGCCATGGGTTCGCCGTCACTGGTCTACCCCTTGGTTTAAACCCCTTCCCCCTGGTTCAGCTGCCTTTGATCAATGACACCCCCTCTCCCCTGGTTCAGCTGCCTTTGTTCAATCACACCCCCTCCCCCCTGGTTCAGCTGCCTTTGTTCAATCACACCCCCTCCCCCTGGTTCAGCTGCCTTTGTTCAATCACACCCCCTCTCCCCTGGTTCAGCTGCCTTTGTTCAATCACACCCCCTCCCCCCTGGTTCAGCTGCCTTTGTTCAATCACACCCCTCCCCCATATAACGCCCCCCTATCCCTCTCCTCACCCCCCACACACACATCCACACTCCACGCAATTCCCAAGGGTTGTAAATGCCCCGTGAGTAAAGACATGGCTGTTGTGCAACTCAACATTCTGCCGACGGGAACGAAAGTCAATAGTTATTACTATAGTGGACAAAATCTATTCAAGCTGAACAACTACCGTTAGCCAGCTGTAACGATGACGTAGCCAGCAATGGCGGTGACGTAGCCAGCAATAGCGGTGACGTAGTCAGAAACAGCAGTGTCGTAGTCAGCAGAGCGGTGATGTGGCCAGCCAAAAAAACAGTAAAGCAGTCAGAAAGTCAGAAGTCACAGTGGTCCAGGGAGGTAATAACTGTATCTTGTGTGGGTTTTTTTTTATCCCAGCAGTATGTTTGCAGATATCATATAGACAGTGTGGAGTTTGTCGCCCCTGCTAATCCTATCCAAATCCAACTATCCTTCGCTGATCCATATCAAGATTCAGCCCCCCACCACACACACATACACACACCCCACCAATCACATGACAGACTGGCACAATTTCACTGACCCGGTGACCGGGGGGTGGGGGGGTGACCGGGGGGGTGGGGGTGGGGTCACCAGGGTGAAGTGGACACTTGAAACTCCTCACTACACCAGGTTCATAAAAGGTTACATCAAGAGATATGTGTGTGGGCCTCACAAGCTGTGTGTGGGCCTCACAAGCTGGGTGTGGGCCTCACAAGTTATGTGTGGGCCTCACAAGCTGTGTGTGGGCCTCAGAAGCAGTGTGTGGGCCTCACAAGTTATGTGTGGGCCTCACAAGCTGTGTGTGGGCCGGAAAAGTTGTGTGTGGGCCTGACAAGTTGTGTGTGGGCCTCACAAGCTGTGTGTGGGCCTCACAAGCTGTGTGTGGGCCTCACAAGCTGTGTGTGGGCCTCACAAGCTGTGTGTGGGCCTCACAGGCTGTGTGTGGGCCTGACAGGCTGTGTGTAGGCCTGAAAATTTATGTGTGGGCCTGAAAAGTTATGTGTGGGCCTGACAAGTTATGTGTGCGCCTGACAAGTTATGTGTGGGCCTGACAAGTTATGTGTGGGCCTGACAAGTTATGTGTGGGCCTGACAAGTAAAGATGACCCACTATGGAGATGGAAAGACGACCCACTATGGAGAAGGAAAGACGACCCACTATGGAGAAGGAATGACGACCCACTATAGAGAAGGAAAGACGACCCACTATGGAGAAGGAAAGACGACCCACTATGGAGAAGGAAAGACGACCCACTATGGAGAAGGAAAGACGACCCACTATGGAGAAGGAAAGACGACCCACTATGGAGAAGGAAAGACGACCCACTATGGAGAAGGAAAGACGACCCACTATGGAGAAGGAATGACGACCCACTATGGAGAAGGAAAGACGACCCACTATGGAGAAGGAAAGACGACCCACTATGGAGAAGGAATGACGACCCACTATGGAGAAGGAAAGACGACCCACTATGGAGAAGGAATGACGACCCACTATGGAGAAGGAATGACGACCCACTATGGAGAAGGAAAGACGACCAACTTTGGAGAAGGAAAGACGACCCACTATGGAGAAGGAATGACGACCCACTATGGCGAAGGAAAGACGACCCACTATGGAGAAGGAAAGACGACCCACTATGGAGAAGGAAAGACGACCCATTATGGAGAAGGAAAGACGACCCACTATGGAGAAGGAAAGACGACCCACTATGGAGGGAGAAGGAAAGACGACCCACTATGGAGGGAGAAGGAAAGACGACCCACTATGGAGGGAGAAGGAAAGACGACCCACTATGGAGGGAGAAGGAAAGACGACCCACTATGGAGGGAGAAGGAAAGACGACCCACTATGGAGGGAGAAGGAAAGACGACCCACTATGGAGGGAGAAGGAAAGACGACCCACTATGGAGGGAGAAGGAAAGACGACCCACTATGGAGGGAGAAGGAAAGACGACCCACTATGGAGGGAGAAGGAAAGACGGCCCACTATGGAGAAGGAAAGACGACCCACTACGGAGGGAGAAGGAAAGACGACCCACTATGGAGGGAGAAGGAAAGAAGACCCACTATGGGCAATGAAATAATCCCAAATATTAAATCCTATTTTAATCCTAGTTTGTTATCCTATATAATAAAAGGCAGGTTTCTGTCCGTTCTGTCCCGTCATCTATAGCGATTGGTCCCTCAAACACACATGACTCCTACAGCCAATCATATTGAACACGTTTACGTGGACGTTCAAAACGAGTTATTTTTGGTGCAGTATTTCTTCCAAGACTTTATTTTGAGTTATGCGCGTTGGGATTTATAGTCAAAATCTCTGTTTTTACGAGTTATTTATTTCA
This sequence comes from Ampullaceana balthica, assembly GCA_944989445.1. Classification (NCBI taxonomy): domain Eukaryota; kingdom Metazoa; phylum Mollusca; class Gastropoda; family Lymnaeidae; genus Ampullaceana; species Ampullaceana balthica. The sequence goes on along the minus strand of CALYLW010000260.1, from coordinate 961,677 downwards.
ACTATAATGAATAGTATTTTTGACGTGATGCACATGTAATGCCGGTCGAGACGGCTGTTGGAGGAGAGTTACAACATGCCACCGAACGGTGGCGGAACGTCCTTGGACGGGCTTTGTTACTGGTATAACATAACAGACTGGGCAAGAATTCAAGTCTGGCAAAAAAAATCAAATAAAAAAAAATAAAAAAAATTTATATTTGACAGCCGCATCAAAGCCACTGTCACCCACCAAGACACATAACCCACTCCAGTCAGCTCCCCCCCCCACTACACACACACACACAAAAGCACAACACAACACCACCACACATCATGCACGCACGCCCTACACACAGGTCACGGAAAAAAACACCCACAGTTAAAAGCTACAACCCCCGCCCCAGCCCTCCTTCCCACCCCCACCCCCCCGGGGCCAATAAACTCCCCCTACTTAGATATCCACAACACCACACACTTCGTGAGGCGATCATTAAAATTTCAAAACGGCATTCGCTGCCTCGCCAAAATTGAATATGGAGCAAAGCCCTCAGATAAGGCCCGCCCCACCCCCTTTTGTGTTGGGGAGAGAGAGAGGGGAAAAAACACACACATGCAAGCATTTGGGCGATACCTAAGATTTGCATCAACCAGGCCATGCCAACAAAAAAAAAGGGTCACGTTGGGGGGGGGGTGGTTGGCCAGTATTTAAAATAGAAAAATAGAATCACCTCTTAACTAGGTCACGGCATACGACAGGCCAGGGTGTAGTAAAACACTTATGTTCCCGAGCTGTTAGTGGTACAGCTTGAATGTGAAACACTTTAGGGCGGTGCTGGAAAACTCCGGTTGTTTGGCATCGTACAATTGTACAGCAACGCTGTCACAGGTTGTCAATAGGTAGAGTGTGCATTGTATGACAACGCTGTCACAGGTTGTCACTAAGTACAGTGTGCATTGTATGACAACGCTGTCACGGGTTGTCACTAAGTACATCGTCCTTAGTGGACACTCACCACAAACATGGACACTCACCACAAACATGGAGACCTTTTATTTTTAGGATATTTAATAAATCCTAGGTTTATCCCGAACGTTAACCCTATCCCTAATTTAGAAAAAGACGAAAGTAAAAATTTTGTTCAATGAACAGTAGGGCTGTTATCGATTAATTTTAACTTAATCGTTAACTTTTGAAAAAGAAAAATTAACGATTAATTCATCGTTAATTTCGATTAAAGCAAAAAATAGAAATTTATGACGGCATTAAACTGAACATTTCAAGGGAAGTAACAAAAACAGGTAATTGATTTTTTTTAGTTTATTGAGTTATTTCCCTTCTCTCACAGACATTGAAAATTAAGAATATTTTGAACTAAATTTTATGACAATATGTTAATACTTGATCGGATGTTTGTGCTGAAGGTGGTATGTCAGCGATGTATTTGATCCTTTAAAAGAAAATTGTTTATGGCAGTGAACACAGTAAACTTTTTCACCATCTTCAACTTTGCCATCCGCAGTTAGCTTTAAAAATATTTTTTTTTGCCTCAACTTGAAAGTTATATGTTTAAATTTAACTGCACTGATGCTGTCAGCCTTTTTATACGCTTTTATTTAAGTCACAATGTTTGTATGTTGTATCCATCCATCCTTCCTTCAAAACTTGAAACGTAAAATTATATCACTTCTGATGGTCCTAGAGATCTAAAAATTTTACCACAGGCAGATCTTGGATGACAATGCATTGTATCAAAATTTCAGATCGATCGCATGTACAGTATTGAAATTATTGCATGTTTAGTTTATCTATAGTCTATATATAAGCATCGGTACCCGTCTGCTTTGTTGACATCCATGAATTCACCACGTGAACATATCACCGTGGTATAAAACGTTGGGCGGGCGCTTATGAGGTGTTTGGTATAAAAAAAAATAGTGGTAAAAAAGATGTGTGGGCTTCAGACGTGAATTTTAAAGAGTTTTTATTATAAGTATAAGTTTTAAAAAATAGCTGTAAAAACAAAGTTTTTGACTATAAATCCCTTATATATGAGACATAACTAAAAGTAGTGATTATGTTAAAAGCGTGTCCTTTTTAAAAAAAAAGATTTTTAAAATATTCTTATTATTATTTTAGTTGACGTCTGCCAGTCCACATATATTAATAAAATAAATTATAATATTACGCGGGAGAAGTTTGTACGTAAAAAAGTTTATAAATTATTAATAATTATTAACAGTTAATTATTTATTAATAAAAGTTTTTAAAAATATTATAAATATTTTCTATAATTTTAATCGAATTTTTATCGATTAAAATAATTTTAATCGATAAAAAATTTAAACGATTCATCTAGAAATTAATCGTTAATTTCCGCAGCCCTCAATGAACAGGCGTCATTCCGATTTCCTGATCTCTAAATACACGCCATTCAAGATTTTGTTGTCTGTTGTTTTAAAAATATCAATTAATAATCTTCTGTATAGAAGGAGCGTCTGTAAAAGATAAGATAATTCTCTCAATAATCCTAATTTACGGAGTGCCGAATCAATTAAGCTTTGTCAACTTCGGTCCGATTGGTAACAACGAGTTGTGGCCCCTTTGACCACAAGGAAAGGGCACCCTACATAAATGAACATTATAAAGATGCAATATTCGTGACGTAACTTAAGCTAGGTTGGTGGTCAGTTTTATGGTAATGTGAGTTTTATATAATATACAGGAATGGTGAAATTTTTTGCTCAGAAAATGCATGCTAATGTAGGCAGAGGCGTCACTATAGGTTTGGGTCACACCCCCCCTGCGATAGCTCATGGTGTCCCACCCTCACGACTTTACCCCATAGACCTCCCCCGATCCCGCCGGAGCAAAATAACGGGGGAAAATGGTGTTTGGAATACATCCATGTTAAATTAAATGTACTTGTGTCTACTGTCAAAAATATTCAATGCTCTCCGAAAAAGAATGGATTACCATTACCATAACACACTCACACGCACACACACTCACACGCATGCAAATACACGTTTAAACCGAGAAGCCCTAATCTGTTTTATGTAGGAATATCGCCGTCAGGTAAGCAATCACATTTGAAAACCACAATTAAAAAATATTTTAAAAAACCAAGTTAATAGAATTCTAAGAAATGTTTGGTGTTTTGAAGCCTTTGTAAACCTTTTATACTTAAAGATCCGGCGAGTCTAGATTGACGTCACAGAAGGCGTATTTTTGTTGTGTGTTGTTTGTTGTTTTTTTTTGGTACTCTACATGCACAAAAATTGAACTCTTCCTTTAAGAGGGCGCAGCGCACGCATTGCAACAGATGCACGCAAATTAAAAAAAAAGTGTTAAAAAATAAATGTGGGTGTTCACTTTGCAGGCTTGAACTATTAAAACGGGCGTGATGGGGGCAATGTTCCCTCTAAGGTTCGTCGGTCCATGTGCAAAGTTAAAAAAAAACCAAAAAAAACCTCGTGTGCAAAGTTGCGTAGCATCCATTTTTTGTGTGCAATATTTTACAAAATTCTCCGCGCGATAACTCTAAACTGCTGCGCGGCGTCAGTCACATATCTACGCAGCCGCGCTGCTTAAAGGGAACATTTGGTATTGGGTGGTGGCATTCCTGAAATATTCTGTTCACGATAAAAACCTGGTGTTGCGCTTCTACCAACCTCAAATATTCTATTCACCAGTAAGAGAACCCTATGCTGGTGCGCTTCTACCAACCTAAATATGCTATTCACAGTGCGAACATGCTGTTGCGCGCCCACCACCGATCGTTGAGGCGCAGCGGTGATCTGTCAGCTTGAACCAAAACCTTGGATTTAATTGGATCACCTTGTGAAAGACGGTTTAATTACAATACATGTAGTCACAAGGATTTTTTAAGCGTAGTTTGTCCTTTCTAAAGGCGGCCTTGTGGGGAGTTTCATATTTCAATTCAATCTGCTGCGGTCGGTTGATAAAAGAGGGGGGGGGGCGCGGTCTGCTCGGTGGATTAGTTTAATGATTGAAGATGATTGTTGATGTATATCAGGGGTCTCCAAACTTTTCTACCGGAGGGCCACATTAACTGTCAAACATAAGTTTGGGGGCCAACTACACACAGTTCTGTGGTAAACCATAGGTGAAAATAGTATGTTTTTATTTTGAGATTAAAAGGTCTCCAGGGGCCAGATGAGAGGGCCTCACGGGCCGCATCTGGCCATCGGGCCGTAGTTTTGAGACCCCTGATGTATATAGATGTGAAGATGATTGTTGATGTATATAGATGTGAAGTTGATTGTTGGTGTATAGATGTGAAGATGATTTTTGATGTATATTGATGTGAAATTGATTGTTGGTGTATAGATGTGAAGATGATTTTTGATGTTGAACTATAAAGGGGACGTGATGTGAACTATAAAGGGGACGGTTGATGTTGAACTATAAAGGGGACGGTTGATGTTGAACTATAAAGGGGACGGTTGATGTTGAACTATAAAGGGGACGGTTGATGTTGAACTATAAAGGGGACGGTTGATGTTGAACTATAAAGGGGACGGTTGATGTTGAACTATAAAGGGGACGGTTGATGTGCATATATGATGATAATTGTTTATTTCTGATGATAAGACGATTAGTACAGGAAGATGATTGTGAAGTGTAAATAAGAAACTGATGTGAAAATCTAATGTTTCTTGATGTGTAAATCTGTTGTTTCTTGATGTGTAAATCTGTTGTTTCTTGATGTGTAAATCTGTTGTTTCTTGATGTGTAAATCTGTTGTTTCTTGATGTGTAAATCTGTTGTTTCTTGATGTGTAAATCTGTTGTTTCTTGATGTGTAAATCTGTTGTTTCTTGATGTGTAATTCTGCTGATAGCCGAGTTCCAAGCCTGGCAATTTGATGACTCAAACAATGAGATGACTCTGCTGCACTGCTTGTATTACTGTTTATTGATTAGTCCTCAAGTGGGACCAGCATTTCTTCACCAATCCTTGTTTCTTCAAACTAAAAAAACAACGTTTCTTCTTTTTACATCGCCGCGTCCCAGAGTCAGAGGTTCAAAGAAATTTTAAGTGGCACGTTTATTTGGGCTGCGGATATTAACGATTAATTGATCGATTAATCGTTAAAAAATTTTAACCCATTATTTTAATTTGATTGATTAAAATTCGAATAAAATTTAATAAAATATTTTTTCCCCTCCAATTTATTAATAGTTTAAATATGTTTTGTTACTTTACATACTTTCTCCTAATATTATTATTTATTTACAACGTGCATACGTAAACAAAAAGGTTTTTCTTCCTTATTTCTTGCATAGGAGAACGAATTTGCTGTGTTACGTCACAAAAAGTGGGAGTCATGGAATAGCCGAGACTTAACCGATTTCGCGAAATAATGAATCGCAAGTTAAAGGGATCTATATATGCGGTTTAGAAATATAATTATTCGATCACCATCTTACCAACACACACATCAGCACATCCACCACTAAAAACTGAATCAACCTAATAACCATAGCCGTTATAATAACCATTAACCACCATAACCACCACAACCACCGTAACCGTCATTTCCACTATAACAAACATCGACTGTTATAACCACCGTAACCGTCATTTCCACCATAACAAACATCCACCGTTGTAACCACCGTAACCGTCATTTCCACCATAAGAAACATACACTGTTGTAACCACCGTAACCGTCATCTCCACCATAACAAACATCCACTGTTATAACCACCGTAACCGAACCAAACTCAACCAATTGGAAACATTGTCATGAGGAAGGCGACCAATAAGATACACCAAGAGAAGCAGTAAAAGGCGGACACAAAACTCTGGTACTCAGTGACAAGAGTATTATGTGACAGATTATTGTGTGACAGCGTATTGTCTGACAAGAGTATTATGTGACAGATTATTGTGTGACAGCGTATTGTCTGACAAGAGTATGTGAAAGAGTGCTGTGTGACTGACTATTGTGTGACATCGTATTGTGTGACAGACTAATAATGTATGTCCAGGGTAGAGTGTGACAGACTTTTATGTGACAGAATATTTTGTTGCTAATTGTTGTGAGATGAGCAGAAAATGTGTATAGTTGAAATCTTTGTTTTCAATGATTTTTTGTTTGTTTTGTATTCTTTAAGAACAACTTGTCTCTGTCATCATTAGTTCCACTCACACAGCTATGTTCTAATTCCAAGCTTTGATTACAAACATCAAATCCCAAACTTTGTTCAGTTCCCAGCTTTGATAACAAACATCAAATCCCAATCTTTGAGTTCCCAGCTTTGATCACAAACATCAAATCCCAATCTTTGAGTTCCCAGCTTTGATCACAAACATCAAATCCCAAACTTTGTTCAGTTCCCAGCTTTGATCACAAACATCAAATCCCAATCTTTGAGTTCCCAGCTTTGATCACAAACATCAAATCCCAAACTTTGTTCAGTTCCCAATTTTGAACACAAACATCAAATCCCAAACTTTGTTCAGCTCCCAACTTTGATCACAAACATCAAATCACAAATTTTGTTCAGTTTCCATCTTTGATCACAAACATCAAATCCCAAACTTTGTTCAGCTCCCAATTTTGAACACAAACATCAAATCACAAACTTTGTTCAGCTCCCATCTTTGATCACAAACATCAAATCACAAATTTTGTTCAGTTTCCATCTTTGATCACAAACATCAAATCCCAAACTTTGTTCAGTTCCCAATTTTGAACACAAACATCAAATCACAAACTTTGTTCAGCTCCCATCTTTGATCACAAACATCAAATCACAAATTTTGTTCAGTTTCCATCTTTGATCACAAACATCAAATCACAAATTTTGTTCAGTTTCCATCTTTGATCACAAACATCAAATCACAAATTTTGTTCAGTTTCCATCTTTGATCACAAACATCAAATCACAAATTTTGTTCAGTTTCCATCTTTGATCACAAACATCAAATCACAAATTTTGTTCAGTTTCCATCTTTGATCACAAACATCAAATCCCAAACTTTGTTCAGCTCCCATCTTTAATCATAAACATCAAATCACAAATTTTGTTCAGTTTCCAGCTTTGATAACAAACATCAAATCCAAAAAAAATGTATCCTTAATCAGTCCTTGAATCAAGTGCACAATAGATCTGCCTATGTAGGTCACGCTATTGATCGTTAGATCCATGCGGCCTTTGTCTTCGAGCTTTTTGTTTCCCGACATCGTGTTTTGAATAAGTTGTACGTACAACATTTAAAGAAGAAATGGGCGGGTGGTGGTGGGGGAGGGAGGGGGTGGTGGTGGGGGAGGGGTGGGGCGTGGTGGGGGAGGGGGGTGCCATTCGCCAAAGAAAATGTCTTCGCATTGGATCATTTTTTAAACAGATGTCTAACTTTGGCACTTGAACTAACAAGGAGTAGAAGAAGACATTCAATTTGTGGCCTCTACAAGTTCTTCGTTCTATTCTCACACAGTTTACAAGTTCTTCGTTCTATTCTCACACAGTTTACAAGTTCTTCGTTCTATTCTCACACAGTTTACAAGTTCTTCGTTCTATTCTCACACAGTTTACAAGTTCTTCGTTCTATTCTCACACAGTTTACAAGTTCTTCGTTCTATTCTCACACAGTTTACAAGTTCTTCGTTCTATTCTCACACAGTTTACAAGTTCTTCGTTCTATTCTCACACAGTTTACAAGTTCTTCGTTCTATTCTCACACAGTTTACAAGTTCTTCGTTCTATTCTCACACAGTTTACAAGTTCTTCGTTCTATTCTCACACAGTTTACAAGTTCTTCGTTCTATTCTCACACAGTTTACAAGTTCTTCGTTCTATTCTCACACAGTTTACAAGTTCTTCGTTCTATTCTCACACAGTTTACAAGTTCTTCGTTCTATTCTCACACAGTTTACAAGTTCTCGGTTCTATTCTCACACAGTTTACAAGTTCTTCGTTCTATTCTCACACAGTCTACAAGTTCTTCGTTCTATTCTCACACAGTTTACAAGTTCTTCGTTCTATTCTCACACAGTTTACAAGTTCTTCGTTCTATTCTCACACAGTTTACAAGTTCTTCGTTCTATTCTCACACAGTTTACAAGTTCTCGGTTCTATTCTCACACAGTTTACAAGTTCTTCGTTCTATTCTCACACAGTTTACAAGTTCTCGGTTCTATTCTCACACAGTTTACAAGTTCTTCGTTCTATTCTCATACAGTTTACAAGTTCTCGGTTCTATTCTCACACAGTTTACAAGTTCTTCGTTCTATTCTCAAACAGTTTACAAGTTCTTCGTTCTATTCTCACACAGTTTACAAGTTCTTCGTTCTATTCTCACACAGTTTACAAGTTCTTCGTTCTATTCTCACACAGTTTACAAGTTCTTCGTTCTATTCTCATACAGTTTACAAGTTCTTGGTTCTATACTTACACAGGTTACAAGTTCTTGGCTCTTTCTCACACAATTTACAAGTTCTTGGTTCTGTACTCAGTGTTTACAAATTCTTGTTATAATCCCCATACTCTAAAAAGGGTTAAGGTTAGTTGAAGTAAATGTCAGATGTTACGAAAGGAGCATTCATCATCTCACCGCTCATTTGAAGACCATTCGCTGTGCTGGATTGACAGGAACTTCAAGGATAATAGTAGCGTCAACGTAGTGTCTTTATGTAGCCAACAATACGGCACAGCAGAAGTTACAATTGCTTTTACCAAATTGGTGGCGCGTTAAACGCCTTTGAACGGTGAGTGCGTAGATCTATCATACGTCATCAAGAAACTTTGAAGCAGAAGAGGAAAAAAAAGGGTAACATTTGTGAAGCGACCATTATTGCAAACGTGGGCTATTCAAGCCTAACAGCTTTAGCCGCGAGAAGATGTTGTTCAAGGTCGCATGTGGAGAGGAGAAAATGTGTGAGGGTGGAGGGGAGGGGGAGGGACAATAAAAGACAACAGCAGACGACCAGGAAGTACCTATAGAAAGGTCGCCATCGATCGACCAGCGTGTTCGATTGTTTGCGAGGGTTCGCGAGGGCCGTGTGATCGCTCGTGTGTGAGTTAACGTACGACCGGGTGAGTGAGCCCTGGTCTAGTGTGAAAGTCACTTTTGCTGATAAGAACGGATGTAGCTGACAGCTGGGCAAGGGCATGATGGGTCAGTAATGACGTCCTCAGGACCCGGTACGCAACGTCACAGAACAAAAGGGGGGAAATTTTTCGCAATGCCCGTTCAAATAACATCGGCTTCAAGCACCTCGGCGAGGAAGTAGACGAGAAAACGGCCGTCGATGACGGACACAAGTGAAGAGTTTTGTGAGATGAAATCGTGTCCACGTTGAAATGCGCTGTCTAAATATTATTTCGTTTCCTAGGTCCTAGATCAAACTGAGCTGAGTTGTCATTTTTAAGTGACGCTTTTTAAAAAACAAAATCTTCCGAATGCCGTTTGATGCCAAGCGATACAGTCCCCTCACCTGTGCCGGGTATGAAGAATTGCTTTCAATCATAAACTTGCACAAACAGCATTGCTATAGAACCGTGAAGCAAGTTGATTAGTGTTTTGTAACAAAAGCGGATGTACGAAGAAAAAAAAAGGGGGGGGGGAAGAATCTATGAATCTATGACAAGCTGGTGTTATTGAATGTTGTTGGAGCTACAATAAAAAAAAATGATTTAGAGGTTCAACATAACTTGGCCGGCGATTTTCTTCCTCCTAGATTGAATTTCTTTGGTGAGGAATGCGGTGAGGTCTTCCGTGAATTCTGTAGTGAGGTCAGCGGTGAGGTCTTTCGTGAATTCTGTAGTGAGGTCTGCGGTGAGGTCTTTCGTGAATTCTGTAGTGAGGTCTGCGGTGAGGTCTTTCGTGACTTCTGTAGTGAGGTCTGCGGTGAGGTCTTTCGTGAATTCTGTAGTGAGGTCTGCGGTGAGGTCTTTCATGACTTCTGTAGTGAGGTCTGCGGTGAGGTCTTTCGTGAATTCTGTAGTGAGGTCTGCGGTGAGGTCTTTCGTGAATTCTGTAGTGAGGTCTGCGGTGAGGTCTTTCGTGACTTCTGTAGTGAGGTCTGCGGTGAGGTCTTTCGTGAATTCTATAGTGAGGTCTGCGGTGAGGTCTTTCGTGACTTCTGTAGTGAGGTCTGCGGTGAGGTATTTTGTGAATTCTGTAGTGAGGTCTGCGGTGAGGTCTTTCGTGACTTCTGTAGTGAGGTCTGCGGTGAGGTCTTTCGTGAATTCTGTAGTGAGGTCTGCGGTGAGGTCTTTCGTGACTTCTGTAGTGAGGTTTGCGGTGAGGTCTTTCGTGAATTCTGTAGTGAGGTCTGCGGTGAGGTCTTTCGTGAATTCTGTAGTGAGGTCTGCGGTGAGGTCTTTCGTGACTTCTGTAGTGAGGTTTGCGGTGAGGTCTTTCGTGAATTCTGTAGTGAGGTCTGCGGTGAGGTCTTTCGTGAATTCTGTAGTGAGGTCTGCGGTGAGGTCTTTCGTGAATTCTGTAGTGAGGTCTGCGGTGAGGTCTTTCGTGACTTCTGTAGTGAGGTCTGCGGTGAGGTCTTTCGTGAATTCTGTAGTGAGGTCTGCGGTGAGGTCTTTCGTGAATTCTGTAGTGAGGTCTGCGGTGAGGTTTTTCGTGACTTCTGTAGTGAGGTCTGCGGTGAGGTCTTTCGTGACTTCTGTAGTGAGGTCTGCGGTGAGGTCTTTCGTGAATTCTGTAGTGAGGTCTGCGGTGAGGTCTTTCGTGACTTCTGTAGTGAGGTCTGCGGTGAGGTCTTTCGTGAATTCTGTAGTGAGGTCTTTCGTGACTTCTGTAGTGAGGTCTGCGGTGAGGTCTTTCGTGACTTCTGTAGTGAGGTCTGCGGTGAGGTCTTTCGTGAATTCTGTAGTGAGGTCTGCGGTGAGGTCTTTCGTGAATTCTGTAGTGAGGTCTGCGGTGAGGTCTTTCGTGAATTCTGTAGTGAGGTCTGCGGTGAGGTCTTTCGTGACTTCTGTAGTGAGGTCTGCGGTGAGGTCTTTCGTGACTTCTGTAGTGAGGTCTGCGGTGAGGTCTTTCGTGAATTCTGTAGTGAGGTCTGCGGTGAGGTCTTTCGTGACTTCTGTAGTGAGGTCTGCGGTGAGGTCTTTCGTGACTTCTGTAGTGAGGTCTGCGGTGAGGTCTTTCGTGAATTCTGTAGTGAGGTCTGCGGTGAGGTCTTTCATGAATTCTGTAGTGAGGTCTGCGGTGAGGTCTTTCGTGAATTCTGTAGTGAGGTCTGCGGTGAGGTCTTTCGTGAATTCTGTAGTGAGGTCTGCGGTGAGGTCTTTCGTGAATTCTGTAGTGAGGTCTGCGGTGAGGTCTTTCGTGACTTCTGTAGTGAGGTCTGCGGTGAGGTCTTTCGTGAATTCTGTAGTGAGGTCTGCGGTGAGGTCTTTCGTGAATTCTGTAGTGAGGTCTGCGGTGAGGTCTTTCGTGAATTCTGTAGTGAGGTCTGCGGTGAGGTCTTTCGTGACTTCTGTAGTGAGGTCTTTCGTGACTTCTGTAGTGAGGTCTGCGGTGAGGTCTTTCATGAATTCTGTAGTGAGGTCTGCGGTGAGGTCTTTCATGAATTCTGTAGTGAGGTCTGCGGTGAGGTCTTTAGTGAACTTAGTGTGGTGAGGTCTGCGGTATCAAACAAAACCATTCAACTCCGGCTTCCGAGCAATATCCGATGAATAAAATATTCTTTTTTTTAAAAATCCTTTATAATAACTTGTGGTGTCTGTTGGAGCCCTTGCTTGGCGAAAAAACTTTGGGATCGATTTTAACCCACTTCCTCGTAAGCTATCGAGCTGAAATTTTGCAGGCCGATAAATTTCAGATAAATCGAATGTACCGTAATTAAATTAATGAATTTTTAGATTATCTTTATTTATCTCTATGTAACATGTTCTTTTTTGCTATAGTGTCGAGGTGCGTATTATATTGAACAACATTTCCTGTCGCGCAATAAGGTGCGTATTTTTAAAACATATTCCTGATCGGTGCGCATTATATTAAACACGTTTTACGACACATAACTACAATGTTGTATTTTTAGATTGTCTTGCGCTGCGTATTATAATGAACAATCTTTTAATTATGCCTCCTATATAAAGGATTTATAGTCAAAAACTTGTTTTTTTTACGGTTTTCTCAAATTTATACTTGTATTTTGCATTGAGGGTTTGCTAGGTAGCCTTTTCAGTCATTGGTTCAATGTCTTTTCTTTTCTTTTACTTAAAAATACAACGAATTTTTTGAATATCCTTTTTCCTATATCCCGTGTCATTGTTTGTGTTTGTTTTTTCTTTCTTTTTATTTTACATAAATATTTTACGATATAATATGTTTCAAGAATTTAAATATTACTTATGTAAGTACGTATTTTATGTTATTGTACTGATGAAGGCATTAGCCGAAACGTCTACTGTTTTTTTATTACTTGGAGCAATGACTTATGAAATAAACATTTAAAATAATTTCATCTGTACTGTGATCTAACGATGTATGTAGATAAGTACGATACGAACCCACCGATAGAGTCATCGAATAAAGATCACATTTATTGATCAGAAACTGAGTGATTTTTGCCACCCACACACAATAATGCTCCACACATCTCACAACCTCCACCCATTACAAGCTCCCCCTCCCACACAATAATGCTCCACACACCTCATAACCCCCACCCCTTACAAGCTCCCCCCTCCCACACAATAATGCTCCACACATCTCACAACCCCCACCCCTTACAAGCTCCCCCCTCCCACACAATAATGCTCCACACATCTCACAACCCCCACCCCTTACAAGCTCCCCCCTCCCACACAATAATGCTCCACACATCTCACAACCTCCACCCATTACAAGCTCCCCCTCCCACACAATAATGCTCCACACACCTCACAACCTCTACCCATTACAAGCTCCCCCCCACACACAATAATGCTCCACACACCTCACAACCCCCACCCCTTACAAGCTCCCCCTCCCACACAATACGATCCTCACCCCTGCTGGTTAAACACTTACAAAACGCCCCGCATTCCCAATGATACAGCTGTGGCTGACAAAAAATACGCCTCAATGCCATTGTTCTTCAAACGCAAAGAAAAACCCATTGCTATCTGGTCCAGATGTGACACACCATAGAACAAGATGTTAATGGGCGAGTTTTTGCTGCTAACGGTACAAGAAGAGGAACTCGGATTATGGCCCCTGATCAGAATATCGGATTATGGCCCCTGGATAGAAACTCGGATTATAGCCCCTATAAAAACTGACCGAACGGAAGAATAACTGGAGATTGCAATAGACCGGTCAATTCTTAGCGTCACGTGGCATTTTAAAAAAAAACTGCACCCTTCAAGAGTAAGCTGGCCATCAAGATCAGCTTAGGTCAACCTAGGACATGTTTGGCAATTATAAGACATGTTTGGTCAATATAGGACATGTTTGGTCAATATAAGACATGTTTGGTCAATATAGGACATGTTTGGTCAACATATGACATGTTTGGTCAATATAGGACATGTTTGGTCAATATAGGACATGTTTGGTCAACATATGACATGTTTGGTCTATATAGGACATGTTTGGTCAATATAGGACATGTTTGGTCAACATAGGACATGTGTGGTCAATATAGGACATGTATGGTCAATATAGGACATGTATGGTCAATATAGGACATTTTGGTCAATATAGGACATTTTGGTCAATATAGGATATGTTTGGTCAATATAGGACATGAATGGTCAATATAGGACATGTATGGTCAATATAGGACATTTTGGTCAATATAGGACATTTTGGTCAATATAGGACATTTTGGTCAATATAGGATATGTTTGGTCAACATAGGACATGTTTGGTCAATATAGGATATGTTTGGTCAATATAAGAGATGTTTGGTCAAGCTAGGACAGAGTTGGTCAGCCTAGAGCAGACTAGATTAGCCTAGGAATGGTTTGGCCAAAACCCCCATGCACATCCGGGTTCCACACAGAAGATCACACGATGATTTCACGCCATAAAATAACAAAAAAAACTTGTGAAATTTTCCCTTTCACTGTATAAAAAATTTAACAATAAAACACGGTCGGAGCTCATAAATCGTATCTTTTCTGAAAGCAACATGACATACATCATCCAAACATTGTTACCATATGCCAGGACCCTAGATCAACTTTACCAGCGCCTTATAAGTATGCATGATAGCTATAGTACATGGCTTCTCAGACGTTTCTCAAGCGAATACCCCATTCGTTGAAAAACAAAAGCAAAACGTTGGTTAAATTATAAATTTATTTTAAAAATTTATAAAAAAAACAAAACAAAAAAAAACGAATTAATATTAAAGTTCATGTCATTAGCGAAATATTTTGTCATTTAAATTTAAGCTTAAGGAAACTTAGAGAAAAAAAATGTAATAAATAATTTTCAAAAACTTTCTCCCTCTGTTGCTTCAGCCCCTGAACTACCAATAAATAGCGTTTTATCCAATTCAAGATCAACCCCCCCCCACCCACGGGCTTGAAACTTGTACAGGGGCCGTCCATAAAGTACGTCACGCTCCAGAGAGGGGAGGGGGTGTAAGAAAGTGTGACAGTTTGTGACAGAGGGGAGGGGGGGATCCTGCCATGTGTGACGTCACGGTGTTTTATATTAAATTTTATTTATTTAATTAATTTTTTAAAAAAAATTGTTCGAAATTGTGACGTACTTTTAGGGGGGGGGGTCCGAGATTTGTGACAGTTTGTGACAGGGGGGAGGGGGGAGGGGGGAGTTAAAAATGGTCAAAAATAGCTTGACGTACTTTATGCTACAGTAGTAACATGATATCCAAAAACATGAATATCTTTAATATAGTGAAAACTATTATGTCGGGGGGTATTTGTTTTCTTGCCCAGTTCAAGACGGTAAAACTAAAAGTAAAGGAGACGAAGACAATTTTGTCACCCACTGCCCTGTCACTAAGTACCCCCCACCCTTTCATCTAGTGCCCTGTCACCCCATGCCCATTTTGCCTCCGTCTTACTTCCCCCTGTCATTGCGTGACTCTGTCGATCATAGTTGCCCCCCGCCCCCCCCCCACCCGGTCTCTTGGACACAGCCATTGTTGCTGCCTAGGTCTTAGAAAGTGCTTCCCACCTAACCTATGGGTAAATATGTCAAGTTCATGGTCGTATGGAGGGAAAATTTTGACCTGAGCCCTGCCGAGTCGTGAGGAAAAAAAGGCGATCTTGGAACACCTTGGCTATTCATGTTTCATAAGTTGACAGGTTCGCTCAGACTTGATATTTGTTTACTAAATTGTTTAAAACAGATTGGGGAGAAAAGAAAAAAAAACTGTCTCGCAGAAACGACGACCACTTATTGAAATTAAAAATTGTGGATAGTTCAGACGAGGTGAAAACCTTGTTACGAATACATGGGCCGGGGTCCGCGTGGACCTGAGAGTTGACACTCGCGTCCCACACAGATCACACAAGTTCGTGCCTTCTTCGGTTTCCCGACGATGGACGTCAACCCGACCTGGAAGTTGCACACCGGCCGTTGGATGTTCCGGTAGTGTTACCTTTGATTCATTAGGATTTAATAAGGCGTTCTGGAACCGGCTTCGTTTGCCGGCCATACTGATGGCGCGCGAACAAACTCAATAGCGCACAGCCAGACCAACGGCGGTACAGTTTCCTTCATCACTCACGAATCGGTTTATTAATAGAGCAGGTCTTCAATATTCTATGATGTGCCGAACGCCGGGAAGATTTAAATTTAAAGAGAAAAAAATGTGTTTACAATATTACGATGAATTTGAAAAAAAAATAATATTCCGTTTGTCATTGCATAAATGATAAATGCTAAGACAATATATTTTCTTACTTTATACATAATAGTATTAATAGATACAGACAGCTCATTATATACAGAAGATTATTGCGTTATATGCTTATGTCTTGTCTTGTAATTTTAATATATTTTTGAATATGTAGGTAGAGTGTTCGTATTCCTGGCTTGTTCAGTTACCCATTCGAAGCCCGAATTCCAGACGGGAAGAAAGAGGATTTGTATGTGTTTGTCCTATGTGTTTGTCCTATGTGTTTGTTCTATGTGTTTGTTTTATGTGTTAGTTCTATGTGTTAGTTCTATGTGTTTGTTCTATGTGTTTGTTCTATGTGTTTGTTCTATGTGTTTGTTTTATGTGTTTGTTCTATGTGTTAGTTCTATGTGTTAGTTCTATGTGTTAGTTCTATGTGTTTGTTCAATGTGTTTGTTCTATGTGTTTGTTCTATGTGTTTGGTCTATGTGTTTGTTCTATGTGTTTGTTCTATGAGTTTGTTCTATGTGTTTGTTCTATGAGTTTGTTCTATGTGTTTGTTCTTTTGAATGGAACAAGAAAAGATTATTCATCCAGAAGTCTATCTGAGTGCCCTGTTAGATAGTTGCGTGAAGAGCCATAAAAAATATATATTTATAATAGATCCGGCTCCTGCAAATCCGGAATCCGGCCATTTTTACAAATCAGTCTCCGGCCAGGTTTCACTTTATAAATCCGGCTCCGGAAACATTTGAATCCGGTACACCCCTAGTCTGTATACATGTCAAGACCAATCATGAATATACAAGCGCATAAGACAAAAAAAATCTGAAGAAATCAAGGGAAGCCATATTTTCTGTTTTTTTTCCAAAAGCTATGCTGTATGCAGTCTCTTGATTTTGGTGGTATATTTAGTTGGTTTTTTTAATGGTTTTTTTTTAAATTCACCCCTCG
Source organism: Ampullaceana balthica (assembly GCA_944989445.1). Taxonomy (NCBI): domain Eukaryota; kingdom Metazoa; phylum Mollusca; class Gastropoda; family Lymnaeidae; genus Ampullaceana; species Ampullaceana balthica. Next base: position 944,946 of record CALYLW010000260.1, on the reverse strand, counting down.
TGTAGCTGCCTCTGTCTGGTTTTTTTAATGAGGGTCCACTAATCTAAAACAAACAAATCCCCTGTCATGGCAAATGGGTGTGTTTGCAGTAAATGACGCTATTAACTCATCAATTTTTTATTTTTTTTTATGCCGCTCCGAGGTCATGTAGGTAGTGGACCATGGCAAGTAACACTTTTCTCACTTTCCCTCAATTCACCAAACATTCACTCACTCAGCTTCACTCTCTCAAACTCTACCTCACTCTTCCTAGCTCGCCCTCTGTTCTGCCTCACTTATTTTTTTTTAAACCATACCCCCCCAACAATGTTCCCTCTAAGGTTTGTTGTTCCGTGTGCAAAGTTGCACAGCATCCATTAAAAAAATATATATTCCCCAAACATTCCCCAAACCAACAACCTGCAAATGGATTCAATGAACGTGTTCAAACCGTACAACTTTAAACCATGGTACAAAAAAGTTTTAAATCAAAGAATGATTATTTTGAATGACAACCTTCAGTGTCCATTGGCTTGATCATAAGTCAAGAGTTCAACAAGAGCAGAACTCAAATCACGTCAACTTTACTTTTCACGAAAATTAATTGACAAAAATTATTTGCTCGGAGTAATTGTTTCAATGTCTGTTTGTGTTAGCGAAGAGGACAATTTTACATTACATCCAGTAACAAAGTAAGTAATCTTCAAACAAAAATTATTTTGCCAAAAGAAGACAACAATTGTTGATTACATATAACAGCAAAAGAATTCCAAGGGCAGCTACTCACGACGTGAAACGAGTTTCGGTTGAATCTAGCGGTGGGTTAATGGGCTGCCGTCTTTGTAGCATGATAATCGTTGGTCGAAATGTCAAACGAACAATTCAAACGGTCCAATGGTGGTCCGTCTTTATTTATTGACCCCAAAGAGACTCAACAAATTGCTTATCTTCTACTTCTAGCGTCGTCCTAATTTTTATTTTATTTTATCGACGTCTGTCTGAAGTCGTTGAAAAAGTCTGTCCTCGTAAATAGCATTGGGAGTTTGTCGTAACTCTGAAAAGATTAAACCAATTACTTTGAATTTTGAAGAAGAAAAAAGTGTTTTCCTGGCACGTCTTTGTCTGGAGTGAGACCCGCGTTGTAAACGGGTTTTTAAATTGTTATTATTATCATTGTATTTATTATTATTATTATTATTATTATTATTATTATTACTGGTGGTGGTATCTGTTTGTTACACTCTACCATCACATGTTACAACTTAGCCATGACTTGACTTCTCAAATCCGTAGACTCCGATTAATTATCTTTTCACCTGGACTATAACCAACCTCTTACCAGAGCCGAGCGCTTCGGTCATTCAGGCCATCGGCCAGGCACTTGGGTCATTCGGGCCATCGGCCAGGCACTTGGGTCATTCGGGCCATCGGCCAGGCACTTGGGTAATTCAGGCCATCGGACAGGCACTTGGGTCATTCGGGCCATCGGCCAGGCACTTGGGTCATTCAGGCCATCGGCCAGGCACTTGGGTCATTCAGGCCATCGGCCAGGCGTGTTTCACGGGCCATAAAAAACACAACACACCATCTAAATTCAAAAGCTCTTAATTTTTTTTTAAAAAGCCAGACTACACATAAAACCTGGATAAGCGTAGGACGCAATAATCTTTTGTATAGGAGCGTCTGTAATAATCTAGCAAATAGTTTTCCCGGCAGACTCACATACATTTTCCGACCGCTTTGAGAGAGGTACCAAGTCGCCAGATGAGACTTTCGTGTTCTTATTTCCACAAGAGTGAATGAACGTTGATCATGAACTCAATCCGGAAAGCTAGCGGTTCGAAACCCCATCAAGGGGATACGGTGGTCGAGTGGCAGCGCGCTCGACTGGCGTACCGAAGGTCACGGGTTCGAATCCATGGGAAGCCAAGGATTTTTTTCCCCGGGGCCTAGGGCGTCCCACAGTCCACCACATCTTCTAGTTATGGAAATAAAAGGCGGCTGGGTAATGCGTGGAGCCCTTATAGCAGTAGCCTGTGAACGCTGCATCACTTGCCGAAATTAACTCCTGCCTTGCATCCAGAAAAAACAGCAGGCTGAAGTCGGAGACCACGGGCCGATTGGCGCAAAACTCGCCGGCAAGCAAAACTCAAATTGAGAACGAAGAAGAAGAAGAACCACATCAACGTCTTTAATTCTTACCTGATTTAATTTTTTGTTTTTAATTCATTTTTTTTCCCTTCATTTTATTGTAATGTCACAGTTCGTATTATGTTTTAGGGCTAAATTTCAAGGAAATTGAACAGCAACAAGTAGGCGAATATACCTTTCCGATCTCGGACTCGGAAAGATAGAAAAGACAAGAAAAGTAATTTAAAAAAAGAAAACGTGGTAAAAATAGATCAAATTAGCAGACGACACGGAAGATAGAAGAGTAAGAGGAAAGCCGACAATAATCTAAGATGTTCATAAATCCATTAAACTTACCGCTACTTGTGGAAGCTGTCATCATAGGAGACGCCCCTTGCCCCGCCCCTTGGCCACTGCCCGCCTCCATGGGTTGCCTGAAGGTCACGTGTCCTGTCAACGGTTAAGCTGATGTGGTAGTGACGTCATTTCTGAAAAATGTTCAAACAAAAATATTATTTTCTTCAAATATTTGCGCCAGACTTTGATCTTTTAAGCAAGTCGGTAAACAAAATATATAAACCTAAACATAAACGCGATATCACCCTAGAGCAGTGAATGCGAACCTATGCCACGCGTGCCGTCTGTGGCACAGACGGCACGCAGAGCCTCATCAGCCGGCACGCAACTTACGTATTATTTCCTTAATCCAACCACTTTGCTGGCACTTCGTGTTGGCACTTGGCTATATATAAGTAGGTTTTAATTGAAATTTTGGGCACGCGGACCCCAAAAAAAGTTTCGCCATCACTGCCCTAGACAGAGCCTAGAACTAAACGCGGCATCCTCCTAAACCTAAACACAATATGACCCTAAACCTTAATACGATACGCCACTAGCCCCATTCGAAATATATCACCTTAACCATAACACAACACACGACATGACCCAAAACACAAGAAGACACCGCAACCTAACCCTAACCCTATCACGATATCTACCTAACCGTACCTCAAGATATCACCGAACATGTCAACAACAGTAACAATCGTCCAATCTTCATACATAAAAAGAATGACAGTCATCGGTATCGTTAAGACGTTGTGTGTGTATGTGATGGTGGGGGGCGTGCTGTACAGCGTGACTGATAATGTGAGTGATGGGGAGGAGGGTGGTGATGGGTGGGTGTGAGGGTGATGAGTTCAAGTCATGTGACGACTGTCCGCCAGGGCCAACGATAGACTTTTACTTGTGACAGACTGTCACTCGTGACAGACTGTCATTAGCCAGCCGACCATCTACCTATCTCAGGGAGGACTGACACGAATGTGACAGGGAATTGACTAGCGAGCCAGACTAAGAGCATTATAACCCGGGACCCCACTCTTTGAACAGCGGTCCAATCATGGACCTCACACTTCAAACATTGGACCTCACACTTTCAACATTGGACCTTACTCTTTGAACAATTGGACTTCACTTTTTGAACACTGGACCTCACTCTTTGAACATTGGACCTCACTCTTTGAACAATTGGACCTCACTCTTTGAACATTGGACCTCACTCTTTGAACAATTGGACCTCACTCTTTGAACATTGGACCTCACTCGTTGAACATTGGACCTCAATCTTTGAACATTTGACTTCCCACTTTGAAAATCGTTCCCATCATGTACTTCACACTTTGAACATGTCTCACCAGCGACCAATGAACAAATAGAACAATACCTGGGGAAAAACCTTAACCACAGTTTTTCCTGCAAGCTTGACAATTTTTCTCATGGCACGCAATTTAGTATCATGATTCTTTTTTTTTAAATAAGAAGTTTCGATATCACAGTGATTTTATTTAACTACGGTTATCTGTTCAGATTTTTTTAACATGCCGCTCCTCTGACATACACAAAAACAGACCAACCAAGAAAACCAAAAGAACAAATTTGAAATAACAAACGCCGCATTTTAATAAACATTACCAAGTTTCAGAAAAATAAAGCTCCGACCTTGATTTCTGTCCGATCTGTTCCAGGAAAAAAAACGTATGTTTTGAGAACCGCTTTAGTTGCGTGAGTAACTAACCACTGATGGACTAATGTTTCAGATCTGTATAGAGGCGATGTGTACTTACAATGTACCCCCAGACTGACAAGACGGTGACGTCAGTGGACAGTTCATTGAGATGGGATTATAATTTGACTCACCATACACACACACACACACACACATACACACACACACAAACACAGAATATCAGGGACACATGGTTATTTAAGTTATTATGATGCGGTCGACTATAACACAGACACGTTTGATGTATCGTATGGATGCAGACATATACACCAAACGTACGATGTAGCATAACACACAGCGAATGTGGGAGTAGAACAGCTAAGGGCTAAGGTGAGGTGCATCACAGATGCTAATGATGGCGATGTCTTTCATCTATAGCGCTAACACCATCCCTGCTTGACTAGCGTTATCGTTGCGCCCTCACGTTCAAAAACTCTCTCCCATAAAATATTAAAAAAATCAATTTTTTTTCATTAAATTTGATAAAATACAAAATACACAAAGAAATTGTGCAATGAAAACAATAAATTTGAGCTTTATTTTTTAAAATAACATGGCAGTAGACGTTTTGGCTAATGCCTTCATCAGTTGTCAAACTTGTTCAAAAGATTCGGAGTACTGTTCGACCATTTTGGTGCTGCTGATTCGAACGTTTAAGGACTTCGTCTTGCGCCCATCACCCAGAGAATGTGGGGTGTACCAAAGCTAAGGTGGCGTCTAGCACAGATAATCTAGGGTGTGGCTAATAGAATATAGGATGTAGCACCTAGCATAGTGATGGCGAACCTATGGCACGCGGGCCACAGTCGGCACGCAGAGCCTCATAAGCCGGCACGCAGAGCCTCATAAGCCGGCACGCAGAGCCTCATAAGCCGGCACGCAGAGCCTCATAAGCCGGCACGCGACTTAAATATTACTTCCTTAATAAAAACAATTAAGCCAAATCCCCATTGTCGGGATTCATTGGCGTGTTGGCACGTTGCTATATACAAGTGGGTTTTGGTTTGAATTTTGGGCACGCGGCGCCAAAAATGTTCGCTACCACTGATCTAGGGAGTTTAAGAGTAGCATGGCAAATGGTTGTAGCACGGCGAAGGTGTGGTGTAGCATGGCGAATTTGTGGTGTAGCACGGCGAAGGTGTGGTGTAGCACGGCGAAGGTGTGGTGTAGCACGGCGAAGGTGTGGTGTAGCACGGCGAAGGTGAGGTGTAGCACGGCGAAGGTGTGGTGTAGCACGGCGAAGGTGAGGTGTAGCACGGCGAAGGTGTGGTGTAGCACGGCGAAGGTGTGGTGTAGCACGGCGAAGGTGAGGTGTAGCACGGCGAAGGTGTGGTGTAGCACTGCGAAGGTGAGGTGTAGCATGGCGAATGTGTGGTATGGCGACCAAACTTGAAAATTGAAGACTTAGATTTGTTCTAAATGTTCTAATAATTGTTATAATGAACGCCATAAATGGTCACTCTATTTATTTCTATAATAAAATATAAAAAAATGGTTACATTTAGACTAGCGCCCATTCAACAAAACTTAACCGCTTCAACCACATGCGCCAAACTCCCTCACCTACACACACACACCCGATATGTCGATATAGATTCGATGTATGACGTCAATACCACCTTCTTTCCCCCCTACACACCCAAACGACTCAAAGTCAAGATTACCTGATTTTTTTTTAAAAACGTTTTTGTTCGATAACCCTCTAATATATATACATGTATTATATATCCTAGTTAAAAAAGTAAAGTCACTTTTTTCAAAGGGTCTAATTAATACTTTCATAAAAAGTAAATTAGCACCCTTAAATATAAATGCGTTGGATTTTTTTTTAATGTAAACGCTTATCTCCCTTCAAGTTTTTTTTCCTCCCTTGAAAATTCTGTATTTTTTATTTATTTATTTTTTCAATAACTTATATTTTTGATACATGTTCTTTTCAACAGGTTCTTCCAACGGGTCTGAGATGCGTTTAGTCCTTGACATTTGGAATCACCACCATATAATTCGTTCCATCAATACGTCACATTGGTTTCACTTTCCCCAATAACAAAGTCTCGTCTGCTAGCCTTTTATTTCCATGTAATTCTCTAACAAACCAAAGTAATCCCCATGTCAGTTTGCCTACCATCCAAACCAAAGTAATCCCTAAAGTCAGTTTTCCTACCAACCTAAACAAGTAAATCCCCAAGTCAGTTTGCCTACCAACCTAAACAAGTAAATCCCCAAGTCAGTTTGCCTACCAACCTAAACAAGTAAATCCCCAAGTCAGTTTGCCTACCAACCTAAACAAGTAAATCCCCAAGTCAGTTTGCCTACCAACCTAAACAAGTAAATCCCTAACTCAGTCAGGAAAGACTAACACGGTAGCGCCGTACACACCAACCAACCGCCGTGCTGTACTAACGGGCGGACGACTATTGATCCGACTACTGCTGTCAACATTCGCCGACCCACAACGCCGTTATTTACTAAATCACCGCATCTCATGGCAAGGCCATTCGTGGGCATTACATGGGAAACACTTGGGCTTCAGGTGGGCATTAAATGGGCAACACGCGGGCTACAGGTAGGCATTAAATGGGCAACACGAGGGCTACAGGTGGGCATTAAATGGGCAACACGCGGGCTACAGGTGGGCATTAAATGGGAAACAGCGGGCTACAGGGGGCATACAGGGCAACCCGGGCTACAGGTGGGCATTACATGGGCAACACGCGGGCTACAGGTGGGCTAAACGTGCATTGAACCTCAACATCGTTGTAAAGGGATCAAAAACGGTAAATAAATGAGAAACACTACGGCAGCACATAGATTCAACATTTAAAATTTAAGTCATACACAGGCTAGATATGGGTTAATACACAGGCTAGATATGGGTTAATACACAGGCTAGATATGGGTTAATACACAGGCTAGATATGGGTTAATACACAGGCTAAATATGGGTTAATACACAGCCGGGAAATGGGTTAATACACAGGCTAGATATGGGTTAATACACAGGCTAGATATGGGTTAATACACATGCTAGATATGGGTTAAGACACATGCTAGATATGGGTTAATACACAGTCTAGATATGGGTTAATACACAGCCGGGAAATGGGTTAATACACAGGCTAGATATGGGTTAATACACATGCTAGATATGGGTTAATACACATACTAGATAAGGGTTAATACACAGAAGCTAGATATGGGTTAATACACAGGCTGGAAATGGGTTAATACGCAGGCTAGATATGGGTTAATACACAGACTAGATATGGGTTAATACACAGGCTAGATATGGGTTAATACACAGCCGGGAAATGGGTTAATACACAGGCTAGATATGGGTTAATACACAGGCTAGATATGGGTTAATACACATGCTAGATATGGGTTAATACACATACTAGATATGGGTTAATACACAGAGGCTAGATATGGGTTAATACACAGGCTGGAAATGGGTTAATACGCAGGCTAGATATGGGTTAATACACAGACTAGATATGGGTAAATACACAGGTTAGATATGGGTTAATACACAAACTAGATATGGGTTAATACACAGGCTAGATATGGGTTAATACACAGGCTAGATATGGGTTAATATGCAGGCTAGATATGGGTTAATATACAGGCTAGATATGGGTTAATACACAGCCTAGATATACACAAACTAGATATGGGTTAATACACAGCCTAGATATACACAAACTAGATATGGGTTAATACACAGCCTAGATATACACAAACTAGATATGGGTTAATACACAGCCTAGATATACACAAACTAGATATGGGTTAATACACAGCCTAGATATACACAAACTAGATATGGGTTAATACACAGCCTAGATATACACAAACTAGATATGGGTTAATACACAGCCTAGATATACACAAACTAGTTATGGGTTAATACACAGCCTAGATATACACAAACTAGATATGGGTTAATACACAGCCTAGATATACACAAACTAGATATGGGGTAATACACAGCCTAGATATACACAAACTAGATATGGGTTAATACACAGCCTAGATATACACAAACTAGATATGGGTTAATACACAGCCTAGATATACACAAACTAGATATGGGTTAATACACAGCCTAGATATACACAAACTAGATATGGGTTAATACACAGCCTAGATATACACAAACTAGATATGGGTTAATACACAGCCTAGATATACACAAACTAGATATGGGTTAATACACAGCCTAGATATACACAAACTAGATATGGGTTAATACACAGCCTAGATATACACAAACTAGATATGGGTTAATACACAGCCTAGATATACACAAACTAGATATGGGTTAATACACAGCCTAGATATACACAAACTAGATATGGGTTAATACACCGGCCAGATATACACAAACTAGATATGGGTTAATACACCGGCCAGATATGAGTTAATACACCGACTAGATATGAGTAATACACCGTCCAGATGTGGGTAATACACCGTCCAGATGTGGTTAATACACCAACTAGGTACGGGTTATACATCGGCTATGTTCAAAAGGATTCAAATGTCCAATACGTTTTCCATATGCTAGAAATCTAACGAATCAAATTGTAGGGCATTAAAAAGAAAAACATTACACGAAATGGTAAAAAAGGTAACAGAATTTTGTTTAAAAAGACATTGCATAGGCCTGAATAGAGTGTGAAAAAATATGTCCTCTATTTTAGTACTTCTTTTTGTTAATGCGTGTCCGCTGTGACCTTTGGCCGATATGTTCTTGTTTTGTTGCATCCTTTCTACGGATCAATCTTGTCCTCAAAGAAAAAATATTCTATGATTGCAGTCATACCCTACTTGGATCACCTTTACAGTGACAGTATTTATTACATTCTTAGTAATTTACTTATAAGGATATACTGAATAATGTCAAGGGATCGCACGATAGCATTATGTAATTAACGACTATCGACTAAGCACTGTCAAGAAGTGATATTACAAGTATGTTACACGTTATTTATTGCACCACAAACCTCTCAAATGTTACCGTATATACTCGTTCTATAGCCCGTTCGTTCATAAGCCGACCCACCCCTCCTCTTTTTGGTACAGAATAGTATAGAAAGTGTGTAACCCGCTCGTAAGCCGACCCCAAAGAGTTGCCAGGATTTATTTAATTGTTTGGTTTGTTTCTTTGGTAAACAGTATCGAAAGCGCGTGCATTGAAATTCGTTGTTGAAAAAATTTGTAAAACAAGTTATTAAAACATTATAGCTTTTGGTCGAGCAGTCGAAACTTATATAATGTAGACAAGGGCCGTGATGATCTACAATAACAACACCTATATTCAATTTACGTGCAGAAATCACCTATGACCCGCTCATATGACCGACAACATTTTGTCTATAAAAAAAGTCGGCTTTAGAAAGAGTATATACGGTATTTTGGGGCACGGCTTTAGAACGAGTATATACGGTATCTTGGGCACGGCTTTAGAACGAGTATATACGGTATTTTGGGCATTTGAAAACTCAGCTGTTGCTGTTTCTTTTTTTCTCTATCAATGTATATTTATAACAATGGGTCATTTGAAAGAACAAACAAGAGTACCGGTTCCTGTAAGACAGGAGTTAACGAACTTGTTGGCCGGATATCCCAAAATATATAAATTGCATGTTGACGTTACACCAATAGTAGCAGAATCTAGAGGATTTTATAAAGCCCCCAATGAGTCTGCATTACCCCCCAAGAGTTCCTTTTTTACCCCATATGGGGTAATGTACCCATGTTCGTTTTGACCCCTGCTGTAAGGTCTGTCGGGCTTGAGAGTTTTTGATAAATGGCATCCGTGAGGCGTAGATAGTTCACAAAACAAAGGTAAAGAGTGTGAATCTGCGCACACGAATTGTCAACTAAAGTCTCCCAAAATTAATCGAGAATAAGAGAAATCGGCTGTGCCGAAATAATAACTTTGAACCTCAAGCTTAGTATGACGAGGATTCAACAGTGTACGATAGAGAAACAATTGGTATGCTAGAGATTCCAATTGTGTATGACAGAGGAGGTATAACGATGTATGATAGGGGTAAAACTGCGTATAAGATACAACTGTTTATGATGGGTATACAATAGTGTTTGATGAAGATTTAAATGTGTATGATAGATGTATAAATGTATATGATAGATATAAATGTGTATACTTGGGATGTAAATGTGTATAATGAAGATATTAGTGTGTATGATAGAAACGAAGATGTGTAATAGAGGTATAGCTGAGTATGATTGTGGCATAATTGTGTATGATGATTACAAATGTGCAAAATTGACATCAAAAAGTGTATGATAAATATATATAAATATGTTTAATAGAGCTATTAATGTGAATAATACGGATATAAATGCGTATTACGAAGTTGTAAATGTGTATGACAGGTATAAATGTGTATGATCGGGATTTAAATGTGTATAATAGAGATATATACGTGTGTATGATGAAGATATAAGTGTGTATGATAGAGATGTAAATCTGTGTGACAAATGTATACATAATTTTTGTATATACTTACTCTTCGTAACGCAACTTCTTCAACTTGAAATCATATATGACAAAATATTTAAAATCTCTCTCTCTCACACACACAAAAAACACACAGAGAAAAAAGTTTATATTATTTTCCCTAAGAAACAATGTGACCTATGACCTGGTTGTTGCAGAGGTCAGTCCTGCCAGGAACAAGGCGGGGATGGATCCGATTATGTACATCCCGCATGATGTGTGTGAGTGATTGGGACACCCCACATGTGTGTGAGTGATTGGGACACCCGACATAATGTGTGAGTGATTGGGACACCCCACATGTGTGTGAGTGATTGGGACACACCACATGCGTGTGAGTGATTGGGACACCCCACATGTGTGTGAGTGATTGGGACACACCACATGCGTGTGAGTGATTGGGACACCCCACATGTGTGTGAGTGATTGGGACACACCACATGCGTGTGAGTGATTGGGACACCCCACATGTGTGTGAGTGATTGGGACACCCCACATGTGTGTGAGTGATTGGGACACTCTACATGTGTGTGAGTGATTGGGACACCCGACATAATGTGTGTGAGTGATTGGGACACCCCACATGTGTGTGTGTGGTATGGGACACACTCACTGGAGTTTGGAAACTGGACACACTCACTGGAGTTTGGGAACTGGACACTCACTGGAGTTTGGGAACTGGACACACTCACTGGAGTTTGGGAACTGGACACACTCACTGGAGTTTGGGAACTGGACACACTCACTGGAGTTTGGGAACTGGACACACTCACTGGAGTTTGGGAACTGGACACACTCACTGGAGTTTGAAAATTGGACATTGTGGTGTGTCAACAAACTGAAACCCAAATGTTCCAACTCGACATGGGACACGCATTATGGTGACCCCTCAGATCTAATCTATGACTTTTAACAGAAGCAGGACCCTCTGGAGAGCCAGTTGTAACCCAAAGCATTCGTTCGAAACGGCCCGTGATTTGTCGGCCTTTAAATAGGCAATAGATAACAGGATCCTACAAGAGAAATAGATTCCTACTTCGCAGTGCTGCTTATCACACACATGATATGCACATATGGATATACGACCAGGGCCACGGTGATAAGTCGGCCTGGGGTAAGGGGAGATTAGCATATCGTGATAAGTTGTATTCGACAACTAACTCTTTTAGATTGGTTTCCCATGTGACAAAAACACAGTTAGCTGATACAGTGCGGCGACGGGATGTCCTTGGTGAGTGCATGGATACAATGGCGGCGTAGCTAGGGTGCTCGGAAACAGAGGCGTAGCCAGGGTGCTCGGAAACAGAGGCGTAGCCAGGGTGATCGGAAACAGAGGCGTAGCCAGGGTGCTCGGAAACAATTGCATCACCGCTAGGGTGCTCGGAAACAGTGGCGTAGCTTGTGTGCCCGGAAACAGTGGCGTAGCTTGTGTGCCCGGAAACAGTGGCGTAGCTTGTGTGCCCGGAAACAGTGGCGTAGCTTGTGTGCCCGGAAACAGTGGCGTAGCTAGGATGTTCAGAAAAAAAACAATGGCATTATAACTAGGGTGCTCGGAAACTTTGGTGTCATAGTTGGGGTGCTCGGAAAACTTCGGCGTCATAGCTAGAGTACTCGAAAACAATAGCGTCATAGCTAGGGTGCTTAGAAACTGAGGCGTAGCTAGGGTGCCCGAAATCGGTGACGTCGTGGGCAGTCGTGGCTAGGGTGCTCGGAAACTAGGGCGTCAGAGCCAGTGGGATGAGCCTGAATATGACAGGGGACACGGTCCACAAGTCAATTGGACTTGAACGTGACACTGTGACGCCAGTACATATCAGTCGGAAAGATAAAACTCCGTCGTTTTTTCGATGTAAATAGTTGAGCAGAAACTTGAACATGTGGTCACGTTTGGTGACTGTTGCATCAACGTTAGTCAAGAATGTTAAGTCCTCGGCTGTGTTTTTATTTTATTAATATTAAACAAACAAATATTGAGATACGTGAAGACTCTTCAATAACAGCTCCACGTTATCAAAATGATCTACACATGTATCAAAGATCTCAAAGAACTCCGGATTTAGGACATTAAAGAATGGAAAATAGAGCACTGACGTCAGGGCCTCAGAGACCCAAAACATACCTCAAAATATAATTTGAGACCTTCTGAAACCAAGAAAAGCAATGTGATTGCTGTGTATCTTACACAAATGCATGTGTGCACTTTCTTGATGGATGTGTGGGCAAACATGTCAATGATGGATTATAATGGATGCTCATATTTCATGGATGACTCTGTTCATTTCATTGATGAGCAATTACATTTTAGCAATGGATGTGTCCATTTGATACGTGCATGTGTCCATTTGATATGTGGATGTGTACATTTGATACATGGATATGTACATTTGATACGTGGATATGTACATTTGATACGTGGATGTGTACATTTGACACGTGGATGTGTACATTTGATACGTGGATGTGTACTTTTGACACGTGGATGTGTACATTTGACACGTGGATGTGTACATTTGATACGTGGATATAAATGTGTAATTTTCTGCAACACATCAGTCATCAAACAGGATTTAATTATTTTGAAATCAGTCTTTAAATTGACCTCACGCACTGATTCACTGAAAGCCTTTTTACCCCATCTGAATCCCTGGACATAGAAGTCACTCTTTAAACTGAAATAACACAAGGCACAACACAGGACATGACGTAACATCCACACATCCATTGACTTTGACATACACATTAGGTAAACACAGAAGCGTAACTTGGGTTTTCCGCGCCCTTGGCTAATTCATTTTTGGCGCCCTTAGAGAAATAGGTAAAATACTAAATTATACATAATGAATTGATTATTGAAGGATCAGCCCTCGGCGCCCTTGGCAACTGCCCCGATGCCACGTCGTTGTTACGCCTCTGGGTAAAAATTATCTGGGTTATATAACCACAACTCCATTTCAAGTGAACCTAACCTTCCCTCAAAACAAATCAACTCATCTAATTCCTTGTCACATTCAAATACATTTGTTGTTTATCTGTTCAAAAATTATTTTTAAATCCGTTCAAATCTCGTCTTCTTTCAACAATGAAACAATCAGCCTGAGTCTGAGCTAAACAATGTTTACATAACCAAGCTTACCATGACAAAAAAATATCCATTTAGGCGTTATTTCCGCAATAATAAATCCACACACAGTAGCTGTCAACTCCGATGTCCTATAAAAAATCCCCACCCTAAAGACCTTCGTTAACATTAAAGGTTTAGAAATATACTTTACGCACTGGGAATTCCTAGCGTAAAGTTGAAAAAAAAATGTTCCCAGATAAGGCGACATGTAGGCATGCTTAGCCCAGTTTTTTTATTGGTTGTAGTCCAAAAAAATATATATGTGTGTGTGTAGCGGCTGCAGTGACAAGTTTAGGGCCGCGGGGCGGAAGGATGATATCTGGACCATTCTGATCCATAGTACAGGTGTCGCGGTTTCGCTCTCGCGGGGGGTGACAACATCTCCTTATCCGTGACCAGGGCCTGTGACGTCATGACCTAAATACGGGCAGGCGTATGAATACTCCGTGTACAGCGTAAGCCTGGTGTACATATCGTGTTTACCCAGCTCGTGAAGTAGTGACTAGTTCCCCGCAGTAGTTTAGTGGACGTACCCACTCCCGGTAGCACGCAGTTTGCACCAACAGACCTTGACCCAAATTTACCACTTCTCAGATACATTTTTTATACAGCCCCCCCCCTTTTTTTTGTTGAATACAGTATTACATGCGTATTCAATCTCCAGCGGTTCTGTCTCTGTAAGTCATTGGACCATGACGGAGCGACGAATATCCTACGGGTTTAGGGTGTCACGGTAATTGCGTAACTAGAACGCCATGAAGCAAAAATAATATAAGATGAATAAAAATAAGTTTTAAAAAAATAATTTTTAAGGAAATAATTTTCAAAGTCAAAGGGAGAGAAAAATTTGGGAAAGGAAATAAATACATTTCTTAAATATTTTCTAAACCACAAATTGGAACAATTTTGAATTATTTATAATTAGTAATTGATAATATTTATAACACACAATTATTTTTGCTGTGTAACCAATATATATTAATATTTAATTGTGCTATAACATTATTAAATTGATCGTATTTAATAGACCGTGAGAAAATTACGTTTTGATGGATCGTATTCAATGTATACGAACAAATAAATTTATATAGAATTTTCCCCATAAATTTTAAAGTAATAGTTTTCAAGAAAGAGAGCAAATTACATTTGAAGGGAGATAAAGGGTGACACTTTTTTTTTCCTCACATTTTTTTCAATGTATGAATTATAACATTAAATATTAATTCTTATAATGACTTATTAATTATAATTAAAACATTGTATACTTTTAATCTGATATTCCCTTTGCTTTTTCACACCAACAAAATATATAAATGTGCTACAATAATTTAAATAATAGTATGAATTAAAGACCATGAGAAAGTTACGTAAAGACATATAAGGTCTTTAATAGTACCGTCCATGTTGCAGTTTGTTGCTCTGCAATGAGGAATTTCATATCAAGATATTCATATTAAGTAATGAGGAATTTGCTAAAACGTGGAACATATTTACCAAATAAGTTATATCTAAAAAAAACAATATGCTCCTATTCCAACTTATAGTTGTGACAATTTCATAAGACCAAGCAATGGTGGACCCGTCAATGGTGGACCCGTCAATGGTGGACCCGTCAATGGGACCCGTCAATGGTGGACCAGTCAATGGTGGACCAGTCAATGGTGGACCCGTCAATGGTGGACCCGTCAATGGTGGACCCGTCAATGGTGGACCCGTCAATGGTGGACCCGTCAATGGTGGACCCGTCAATGGTGGACCCGTCAATGGTGGACCCGTCAATGGTGGACCCGTCAATGGTGGACCCGTCAATGGTGGACCCGTCAATGTCGGGGAAAAGTACAATTATGTTCAATTTTTTAATGTTTGATGTATATTAGTGAAACTGAAAAGAAATATATAATAAATATATATACGTCGTGAAAAAATATTTAGTTGACGGTTATTGAACGTAGAATAAAAATAAAAAAATTTAGATCACATTAGTGGTTTCTTTATTGATCTCAGTTGAAGTCAGGTTCGAACCAACGTGGGACAAAAATTCCACCACGATCATCTGTGTGTATAAATCGAAATAATATTGCTTACAAAAAATATATTTAACTTGCATTCTGGCTTTCATAATATGTTTAGTGAAATACCTCCTGATACCCTTAGACAATGTCGCGATGGCCTAAATATCTTAACATCTTAAAAATTTCTCGTTTGGATTTCGGGCGTGGAATGGGTTTCCTTAACAAACTAGGAACAACAACACACTAAGACAGTAAAAGGCCTGTCAACGGGTACCCGTTGCCGTGCCATTGCCCGGGTAGTAAAATTGCGCCCGGGTACCCGTGAAAATGTTGCTGCAATGGCTATAAACTGCGGCTCTTCTGTGTTCACATTTCGGATGGCCAACAATTTATCAAATTAAAACGTTTCGTTTGGAAAAAAATATGCTGTGAAATACGTTTAACACTAAAACGCTTAAAAAGAAATAACTATAACTGTTAACGGGAATAAAATACGGTCCTGACAAAGTACTATGTATTTTGAAACACCTTTTTTTTTCTTGGAACATGAAACAAAAATGGTTGAACACATACAGGTTTTGTTTCTTTGAATTGGTAAAATAAGGAATATAGACCGCAACGACCGGAATTAGAAAGGCAGGAAATGACAAAAATTACATTGGCTTTGAAATACTCCGACAACTGTGAGTTACCAGTTGATATTTGCCAATGTTGTTTATCCAATTCCCCCTCTACCCGCTTCTTAATCCACTCCTATTCCCACCATACTTTAAAAAATAAAAAATAAACTCTTTATTGGGTTTTAAAAAAAAATAGTTCAGGCCATCAATGATTTTCACTGTAATTTTTAAAAAATTTGAATACTGGGGGCTTGGTCCACTCAGTGGGGGCAAGTCTCGGACAAGTTAGGTTAATTACAACAGTTGTACAGCAATGAACTAGAAATAACTCGCCTGATATCATACATTACCGCCCCTTATCTTTAAAACTTTGTTAACCCACCCACCCCCCACACCAAAAAAATAAATAAATTAATTAATATAATAAAATACAAAATTATTAAATTCACTTCGGCACTTCTATGCTCATTTTTTACACCACTGTACTATAGTAAAATTTCAATGTCATCATTTTTACATCACTGATTCATTACATCTAAATTTGCATTTCCATAATAAACAAAGAAGTGTACGGCTAATAGCAGGCATGACGGGAAAATTATGAGGCGTTTCGAACGGGTGCCCTTTCAAAATTTTGAAACTTTATAACTGTAACTGTAACAAAAAGAAAGACTAGACTTAAACAATGAATAAGAGTAGGGCGCAATGATCCTGTGTATAGAATCCGAGTTTGTAATATTTAAAATTACATAAGAGCAAAATTTCCTCTACGTTTCGTTCACACATAAATTAACGCGAGTGCAATTATTCATTTTTTTACCCTGTGCAAAATTTCACATTCTTTAAACACGCATAAATTATCTTATGAAAATACGCTGCTCTAAACTGCTCCGCGGTATCTGGCCCACAGCTGCGCGCAGCTAGAGTGAACATTGCACAAGAGACTGTTATATTTGAGAAAACCTTTCAACTCTTCCAACGAGGACATAGTCAGAACTCTTGTCAACGGCAGAGGAGGTGGGGAAGGGAAGGGTTTCTGATGAAGATCACCACAGTGTCGATGTTGAGACCGAAAGCCCGTAGGTCATGCTTGGAAACGGGTTTCGTCGCTCGCGTGCCCACTGGGCATATCTCTAATACGCCCGTGGGGATGTGTGTGAGATGGGGCAACTAGAGCAAGTGAAGAAAATGGGTTTTGAGATTAACAAATTCAAAGTGATGACGCAAACAGCAAGGTGAGCAGAGAGAGAGAGAGAGAAAGAGAGAGAGAGGGAGAGAGGGGGGGTCAAGACAAGCCCCTTCACCGCACCGAAACTGGTTTGTGTATAGTGCCCTCCGTTTGTCGATCAATCGGGTACCGCGAACACGAGCGGTTCGAATGTTTTAGTCGCTGGGCCTCCTGTACTTTCACATTGCAACACGCATATAACCCGATATTGAATTTTGTTAAAACTTGGCCATTGAAAAGTCACATGACCGTCTAGTTTGGATCATTGATCTATACACCAACGCCCACTCCATTGGCAGTTCGAGGGGCGCGGCTGAGGCAAGGCAGGGCGCCATGGGTCCACGTGATTGATGTCAAATTTTGAGAATTTTAAAGCTCTGTGACCTTCAATTCTTATATTGACATAGAGCTTTATAATTCTCAATGGACGAAATATTGCACACACAAAAATATTGCTGTGCAACTTTGCACGCTAGGAATTTTTATTTTAATTTGAACACAAACCAACGAACCTTAGGGGCCGTCCATAAAGTACGTCACGCTATTTTTGACCATTTTTAACTCCCCCCCTCCCCCTTGTCACAAACTGTCACACATCTCGGACCACTTAAAGTACGTCACACTTTCGAACAAAAATGTTGTTTTTTATTAACAAAATAATCAAAATTTAATATAAAACAGCGTGACATCACACTTGGCCGGAACCCCCCCCTCCCCCTGTCACAAACTGTCACACTTTCTTACACCCCCTCCTCCTCTTGAGCGTGACGTACTTTATGGACGGACCCTTAGAGGGAACATTTGCCACAGACTACAGTTAAATCTTCGGAGTGACTTTTAATTATGGCAATATTTCGGTTCTTTATATTTTTCAATAACAAAAATTCATGAATTGCATAGAATTTATTATTTAACGCCTGGATTACCTTCCATCCCTTGCTGGATTACTTTCCAATTCAATTCCTCGAATAACATACCGATTATTCATGCGGATTATCAATACAATTCAATAACTGGATAATCATCCTATCATTAATTTGAAGTAATGTCCTAGTTATGTTTGCACTTGTCACGTGTGTTGATTAGAAGGTCAAAGGCCAGCCTTTTCAAAACTGAAACTGGCTCTTATTCCTCTTCTGCCATTGCTCCATCTCGAGTTGAACACACCCAGAGCGTTTCCGCCAAGTCTTATCTAATCATACAGACGCTCGTTCTATACAGATGATTATTGCGTCCTACGCTTATCCGCGGTTTTTGTCTAGTCTTGCATTCTAATTAGAGTTTTGAATGTTGATAGTGTGTTGATTTCCGTGGCTAGTCCGGGCAACCCATTCCACGACCGAATGCCAGCCGGGAAGAGAGAGGATTTGTATGTGTCTGTTATTGCGAATGGAACAAGATATAAGTGTTTTGATCCCTATGTCTTTCTTATTTTTTATCATAATTACTTTTAGACACACGCATAATACCACATAGATAGAATCAGACGAAAACGCCGCACACCGGCGCCCAATATCAAATAGTAAAAACAGACACAAATCAGATCAGACACAGCACGCCGTAAGACAGACATGAGAAGTACTGCCATGACAGCAATACAGACTTGATAGCAATATAGCCTTGACAGCAATAGCCATGGCAGCAATAGGTATGACAACAATAGCTATGACATCAATAGCCATGACAGCAATAGATACGAGAACTTGCTGAGGAAGTGAGTTTATTGATTTTCCAGACGGCTCAATGGGCAACAATTGTGGGGTGAGACAGGAACTGTGTGTGAAGTAGTGTGAACAGGTAACAAACGACATGAACTGTGAGTGAACAGGTAACAAACGACAGGGACTGTGTGTGTGAACAGGTAACAAACGACAGGGACTGTATGTGTGAACAGGTAACAAACGACAGGGACTGTATGTGTGAACAGGTAACAAACGACAAAGACTGTGTGTGAACAGGTAAAAAACGACAGGAACTGTGTGTGAACAGGTAACAAACGACAGGGACTGTGTGTGAACAGGTAACAAACGACAGGGACTGTGTGTGAACAGGTAACAAACGACAGGGACTGTGTGTGAACAGGTAACAAATGACAGGAACTGTGTGTGTGAACAGGTAACAAACGACAGGGACTGTGTGTGAAGTATGAACAGGTAACAAACGATAGGAACTGTGTGTGTGAACAGGTAACAAACGACAGGAACTGTGTGTGTGAACAGATAACAAACGACAGGAACTGTGTGTGTGAACAGGTAACAAACGACAGGAACTGTGTGTGTGAACAGGTAACAAACGACAGGAACTGTGCGTGAACAGGTAACAAAGTTGCCGAGGTGAGTTGCGTAACGATAAGGTGACGTCATTAGATCAGCTAGGCCAGTGTTGTGGATTTTTTTCTTTCTTACGTTTACAATGAGAAATGCTCATTTGGACACAGTTTGACAAGGTGGACTGCCCTATTGGACACAGTTCATAATTTGACCACTGTCTTATTGGACACAGTTCATGACTTGACCACTGTCCTATTGGACTCATTTCATGACTTGACCACAGTCTTATTGGACACAGTCCATGACTAGTTGACTGTCATAAGGGGGCATCGTTCTTGACCAGGCGACTGTCTAATAGTACATTGTTCATGACTAGTGTACTGTAAAATGCTATAGGTCAATTTCCCACATTAAACTTTCCTTTCGCTAAATAGTTACATAGCAACACATCAGGCATCAATACAAGACCGACGTATTTCCATTGCCGCTCTATGTGTTTATATACAGCAAAGAGGAGGGCAGTGGCGTAGCTAGGGTAATGTGCGCCCGGGGACATGACACAAATTCTGTGCCCCTTGTCGGACGAGAGGCGTAGCTAGGGTATGTGCCCCGACATGACACAAATTCTGAGCCCCTTGTGACATTGAAATTTTACGGTTTATATTGTTCATTTTCGAAGCATCTAGTATTTTAATGAAATAGAATACAGAATAATATTTCTCTATGCGGTTGTAAACAATTTATTTGAAAAAAAACTCTACTAATTATACATGACTCGAATAGACATAGTCTACAAAAAATTGATCCTCCTTGATTTGAATGGCGCAAACTCGTCAATCACGTTGTCAAAATTAATATTCTCACGTGTTTCTCTTTCGATGCTAAGAAGTGCAAGATCACTAAGACGACTTGTCCCATTGATCACGTAAATTAGACAAAATAAGCATTCTGTTTGCTGAAGGACCGATCACAGTTTCAGTTGAAACAGCAGTTGTCAGAAGTATTTGAAGTGAAATGCGCAGATTCGGAAATGCTTCATCTCCATATGAAACAATAAAACAAAGAAGATCCAAAAGAGTTTCCGGTAGAACTTCAGTCCGGTTACTGAGCAGCATTTTTCAGTCTCCGGTTTCTGTGCACAATTCGTGACCATTGACGTCAGTGTCGTATAAATTAGCAAAATCTAAGCAATTTTAACGAAGTGTATCTACTTTTGTCTCAGCAAGAAGAGTTTTGACGTCTAGTAAACTTCCAAATTTGTTGTATAGGTTTTTAGACGTAAAACCCGTATTAATATCTCTTTTTGGAGTCTATCAATTACGCTGTTCATATCACGTGAAATTTCTTATGCAGAAAGTCCTGCATCTCTTGTTAATTCTCCAGGCATCCTCCTTCTGTCAACCTCGATTCCAAAAGTTGTGCATATTCTTTTCCATTGTCTACCGCAACCTGGCTCAAATTATCACGAATGTTGACAATTTCTGACTCAAGCGATTCAAGATCAGATGCTGCTTCCTTGAAATTCACAGTAGGATTCTGCAACCGTTTCTGGACACAATCAATTTTCCCAAGTATGATGTGCCAGAAATGTAACAAAAATAGGAAGTTAAAGTTTAATATACATACCAGCAAAGCTTCTGCATCACATCTGGTGTCAGGCGTCATATTTTTATGTTCTAATAATTTTTCCAACAGCCCTACCAGTTCATCTAGTCCTCATAGATAGCTTTAACAGCTTCTGATCGTGCACTCAAACGTGTTTCAGACTCCCTCTTCATTGTGATGGGCACAACTCTTTTTAATTATTCCCAACGAGTTGTTGAACGAGAGAAAACAAAAATGTATACTTTCAACTGTTCCAAAAAACATGATAGTAACTGGATCATGTTTATCTGAGTATACTCTTGCTAAGTTTAAGCTGTGGTTGTCACAGTTGATGCACGATGTTCTGTGATTTATGTCACATATTCGCTGTATGTCCAGTCATTACAGCAGCATGGTCATAACATTGTGACCGACAGTCGGCTAATGGTGTGCTATTAGATTCCAGTTTCTCTAAGATAACTCTTTCAAGGCTTGCTGCGTCTTTGGAATGTATCTGTACAAAACCTAAAAATGATTATTTGATGGTTACTTTTTTAGTTTGAAAATCGACATCCAAAAATCTGATGACTTGAGAAAACTGTTCCCGGTGTCCTAGATCGATAGTTGAGCCAAGTAAGATACCGTAGTACTTGTTTTTTCTGATTTCACTCAACAGCTGATTCCTTACAGTCAATGTAAGTAGGTGGATAATTTTATTTTGGATTTCCGGTGAAAAATAAGATACTGAACCTGGATTATATCGGGCATGTTGTAGATGTTTTTCTAACAGTGTATCATATTGAGCAACAAGTTTGATCACAGAGAGACAGGAAAGAGAGGTGGTGTCTGCTGTTTCATATGAAAGGAATCCAACTTGCTTTGACATACCGATGGAAGCCCGTGAGAGGAGAGACCTTCCCTCCTCTCCCACACTTAACGCCCTCCACATTGGGATTGGGGAAGTAAGATTTTTTTAAAGAGTCACAGCATGCAGCAAAGGGACGTGAATTAACCTTTCTGTAAGCCAGTGGTTCTCAACCTTTTGAGATTCAATAACCACTTGAAAAATGTGTGTCTTAGCTACGGACCACTACTAAATATTGTGCTACTGCCGTGCTGGAACGTTAAATATAATAATACTGTGTATATAGCTAGCTATAAGTAATATACATGTTAGTTAGTAAAACTATACTAATATGCTACGATTTGCGTGCTCCAAAAACAATTTTGTAATGGCTTTCTTTTGTAACGAACAAATGTCATTTATATTAGTCTCATAGTCTTCTTATTTAATTCTACTTGCTTACTATAAAAAAACACTTTAATTCATAAATAGTAGTTTGTATTAAAATGACTGCCGTATTAGTTTATTTACTACGAACGATGTTTTGTTTTTATTTTAAGCAATGCAGAAAATCCATTTTCGCAAAGTTGCAAAAGGTAAACGTATTTTAAAAGCTATCTGAGACAGTTAGGAGTACTCAAAGTTTCATTGAGCCGACTTTCTGATGCAACATATTCAAAGTGGTATCGCTGGTCAGTTCAATGAATTGGTTTAATTACGATGTTGGCCATTTTTTTTATTTGATGAGTGAATGTGTGCGAGATTAGGACTGGACACCCACGAAAAACCACTGAACGTTAAAAATCACAAAAGTAGAATTTAAATTGGTTCTGCATTGATTTAATATGACCAGAAATCAAATTTATCAACAATTTGTTTATTTATTTCAGCATTTTCTGGTTTCTCGGTGGTTTCGTACAATTGTTCAAACATCTCAAAGGTACCTTGAAATAATCTTCTTGTCCAAAGAGTAAGATTTTTCTGAGAGTAATTAAATGTGTCTGCTTTCCTTGCCGAGTTGAATTAAATTTATTGAGTTCTTCAAAAATGTCAGCCTAATAAGCCAGAACAGCAACCCATAAGCTATTGTTCAAATGATCAACAAGCTTTGAGTTTTTTCTACAAGAAACTCTCTTACGTCATCATGTTATTTAAACAGTCTGATTACCAGCGAACTTCAGTTTACATCAGCAACTGTTAATTTTCAAGATTATATTCGAACATAAGAAATCAAAGAGACGAGAATTTAATAGACGAGCCTTGATAAAATGTAAAAACTATTTAGGCAAGATTAAAAAGATATTTTAAGTCTGCGTTAATTCTTTAACTTGCTAGTCTTTCCCGATGAATCATACAGTGCGTAAATTTCATGCTTTGCTCACGGACCACTGGTGCTCTGCAGACCACAGGTTGAGAACCACTGCTTTAAGCTACTCCATTTTCTTGTTTTGGTCATTTTGGTTGGTTTTAGTGTCGTCTCTGTCTACTCTATTAATTTCTATTAATAGAATCGCCTTTGCCTCTTACTGCTTCCCTAGTCTCATTCCCAGCAACTCACTGTTTTTGTTTTGCCATCAGAAATTCATCATTGCGGATGTGTCATTTATTTATGAGTAGAATGGTGCCCCATAACGCTCAATGGGGGCGCCAAAATCATACTTGCCAAATGGTTTGTAATGAAGATATTTTAGGAGCTCCAAAATTCAATCTTGCAAACGTATTTGGGATACAATAGTTTACATCAAAATGAAATTGAGTAATGAATTTTAACACCCATTTTGGCGCCCCCTAACGTGGCGCCCGGGGACATATGTCCCCCCCTGCCCCCCCTCGCTACGCCACTGGAGGAGGGGGCAAGGAGTCGGAAGAGAAGGGAGGAGTGTTAAGAGAAGCATGAGCGGAAACAGACCAGAAAAGCGCGAGTGATCACAGGGAATGATCAGGGATGGGAAAGAGCAGAAAATGGGGGTGGGGGGGCAAGGGTGGATACATAGGGTTAGATACAAGAGAAGGGGAGAGGGGGGGGCAACGGACAGTTTTGGGATATAGTAACAGTGGGATATAGTAACAGTGGGATATAGTGACAGTGGGATATAGTGACAGTGGGATATAGTAACAGTGGGATATAGTGACAGTGGGATATAGTGACAGTGGGATATAGTGACAGTGGGATATAGTAACAGTGGGATATAGTAACAGTGGGATATAGTAACAGTGGGATATATCAACAGTGGGATTAATCAACAGTGGGATATAGTAACAGTGGGATATATCAACAGTGGGATATATCAACAGTGGGATAAAGTAACAGTGGCTTAAAGTAACAGTGGGATATATCAACAGTGGGATATATCAACAGTGGGATATAGTAACAGTGGGATATAGTAACAGTGGGATATAGTAACAGTGGGATAAAGTAACCGTGGGATATATCAACAGTGGGATATTGTAACAGTGGGATATAGTAACAGTGGGATATACTAACAGTGGGAACAGGGAATGCGTGGGGGCGGGTGTCAGTGGACCTCTTAGCTGACATTGAAGGGCCGGCCATTTCAAAGTAGGTCATATTTTCCATCTCGCTGACAGTGTGGGAAAAAAGAACAACAAAAAAAAACTCCACGGCGAATCTCAAACGATTGTAACAGGGGCGTTCTCTGATATATGTTTCCTGTTACGGGTACTTCCAAACAATATGCTGAGACCTACGACAGTCTCAGACGACCTCTACGTCATATATCCAATACAAATTGCCGTCATCAAGAAGGCCATTAAAATGTCTCATGAGCGAGATTCAGCCAGATGGAACCACGTCTCAACGACGCAGGTCTCACAAAATAGGGCGGTGTCGTTTTGTCACGCCTAAAATGATTGTTCTTATTCATGACTCTTGTTGTTCGTGATTGCTAGTCGTGATTGTAAAAATAAAAAAATATGTCAAAAGTTGTTGTTTTTTCCTGTAAGTTATCAGGTGAAATTCGGCACACATACCGTATATACTCGTTCTATAGCCCGTTCGTTTATAACTCGACCCCCCCCCACACACACACACACAGTTTTGGAAGAGAAAAGTATTAAAAGAGCATAACCCGCTCGCAAGCCGACACAAAAAAAATAATAATACGACAACTGAAACAAAATGGTACAATTTTTTTTATAACTAAAAGCTAAATTGGTCATTATGATTGTTTACTTTGTGCTGCCTATCTTTGTCTTTCTGCTCTTTCTTAGGCAAGAGTTACCCGTATTTTTAAAAAAATTCTTTGGTAAACTGTGACGAAAGCACGTACATTAAACATCGTTGTTAAAAACAAAATTTGTAAAAGAATTTATTAAAACGTTCACAAAAATAAATAAAATGATTAAATAAGGTAAGTGCAGATGTTTAATATATTAAAATATTATAGCTTCTAATAGAGCAGTCGAATCTTGTAGAATGTAGAAAAGGACCTTGATGATTTACAATAACAACACCGATATTCAATATCCAGGCAGAAATACTTTAATGACCCGCTCGTAAGCCGACCAGTGCTGCCAGCGCTAGGTTTTTCAACCTAGATCTAGGTTTTTTCGACCTTGTCTAGGTTTCTAGGTTTTTTATTTCAAAAATAGCCATAATCTAGGTTTTTCTTTAGAAAATGTAAATAAATTATGTTAAACTAGAAATATTAATAAATATGTGCAATTAATATCCTAAATAAATTCGATTTTTCAAAAATAAAATTAAATAGTAGGTGGCAACAGTTTTGTCTGTTACATTATGATAGCCTATATATATATCTATATCTCACTGAATTCAAAAGGTGGCGCTGCTGTGGTGCAATCTGTCTCAAGAAATCTGGTACACGATAAAACAGCTTGAATGAGCCACAATAATATTCAATTCCATTAAACAAACTTAACAGCTCTACCATTTTCTTCTCCCTGCGTTGAGAGAATATTCTCTTAAGTATGCATGGTACAGACCAGATAATCTAATACAACCCTCAGATAGACATAGTTATAAAAACACTTTTCCTATTCCTTATGGAAGAACAAACACATACAAATTATCGTTCTTTTCGTCCGGAAATCGGAAGTGGAATGGGTTGCCTGATCAAACGAGGGAAACAAACACTCTATCAACATTTAAAACTCAAATGAAAATGCAATACGAGACATAAACAATGGATAAAGTTAAGACTCAATAGAGGCCGTCCATCAAGTACGTCACGCTACAGAGGGGGTGGGGGGAAGAGTGTAAGACAGTGTGACAGTCTGTGACATGGGGGAGGGGAGTCAAGTGTGACGTCACGGTGTTTTATATTAAATTTTAATTATTTTGTTAATAGTAAAACATTTTTTTGTTCGAAAGTGTGACGTACTTTAGAATCCGAGATTTGTGACAGTTTGTGACAGGGGGGAGTTTAAAATGGTCAAAAATTGCGTGACGTACTTTAAGAATGTTGATAAGATTAGCATTTATACGGAAGATGACATGAGTAATGAATAAATGCAGATGTAAGTAGGCCTATATCCTACAAATTCGTATGTAGAACATACTAATACCTTAGGGGTCGTTCTTAAATGACGACATGCATGTATGGGAGAGGGAGGTTGTCACACTATTTTGAGATGTGTGACAAAGGGGAGGGGATGTGAAAGAACTGTGACGTCACATAAAAAAACAACGCGAAACTTTAAATGAAAGCTCCACTTAAATATTTGATTGCTTACAATTTATTTAATGAAGTTTCAAATGGCTTCGCGCGTAACGATATTAGACTGCAGACTCACACTTAATACATACATAAATGACAATAAAATGATTGGAAACATGCTTATTGTCAAATAAGAAATACGGCTTTTTTTGTTGGGGGGGGGGTGGGGGGCTTTGTGACGTCATAATATTTATTTTTAGCGTGTCTAGGTTTTTTCTTTCGGATCTAGGTTTTTTTGGTCGTGTTGGCTAGGTTTTTCCCAGAATTGTCACTGGCAGCACTGAAGCCGACCCCCCAACTTTTCCCCTTAGATTTTGTCAAAAAAAAGGTCGGCTTGCGAACGAGTATATACGGTATTTAATACCGTTAATGACGATACTTTATAATAGGAAAATAAGGATCATCGCCTGAATTAGCTTCAAATCTAAAGAATTGTTTCATTTACTCAGCAATTTTTACTATGTTTGTTTTTGTTTTTAAATTTATTTTATAATGGATTGCTTTCAAGATCAGGTGTTTTATGCGGCTTTTCTGTGAAATTCTATAATGGTCGATGAAACGGGTTGCCTTAAAATATCGTTTTTAATTAGGTATTAGCTGTAACGATTAAAATGGTAAACCAAGGAGACGAAAGGGGAAAACATAGACTAGAGCAGTGCTTCTCAAACTTTTTAGTATTGCGGACCGGCAGGAATTTTTCCATTGCACCAGGGACCGGTGAACTATTTTGCCTGTACTGTCCTGGTAGTGAAATGTCCTTTCTTGGTAACTTCTGCGGACCGGCATCGGATTGCCCACGGACCGGCAGCGGTCCGCGGACCACCACTTTGAGAAGCACTGGACTAGAGGACTAAAACGGAAGAACTATGTCGGGGAAGAGATGTGGAGATGACGCAAAACATATAACGCGATCCTACCACTGTCACGTGGGCAGTATCAATGCGATATTCAGTGAATTAAGTCACCATAAGTAGCCACGATGACGTATTAGGACACTTGGAAACGTGTGTGTATTATTTGGAAAGTACATGTTAAAAAACCCCAATAAACTATCTTCGAACTATTTAAAAGCACAATTTACTCTTCAAGTAAAGGCAAACATCTTCGTGTATGTTACTCTTCAAGTAAAGGCAAACATCTTCGTGTATGTTACTCTTCAAGTAAAGGCAAACATCTTCGTGTATGTTACTCTTCAAGTAAAGGCAAACATCTTCGTGTATGTTACTCTTCAAGTAAAGGCAAACATCTTCGTGTATGTTACTCTTCAAGTAAAGGCAAACATCTTCGTGTATGTTACTCTTCAAGTAAAGGCAAACATCTTCGTGTATGTTACTCTTCAAGTAAAGGCAAATATCTTCGTGTATGTTACTCTTCAAGTAAAGGCAAACATCTTCGTGTATGTTACTCTTCAAGTAAAGACAAACATCTTCGTGTATGTTACTCTTCAAGTAAAGACAAACATCTTCGTGTATGTTACTCTTCAAGTAAAGACAAACATCTTCGTGTATGTTACTCTTCAAGTAAAGGCAAACATCTTCGTGTATGTTACTCTTCAAGTAAAGACAAACATCTTCGTGTATGTTACTCTTCAAGTAAAGGCAAACATCTTCGTGTATGTTACTCTTCAAGTAAAGGCAAACATCTTCGTGTATGTTACACTTCAAGTAAAGGCAAACATCTTCGTGTATGTTACTCTTCAAGTAAAGGCAAACATCTTCGTGTATGTTACTCTTCAAGTAAAGGCAAACATCTTCGTGTATGTTACTCTTCAAGTAAAGGCAAACATCTTCGTGTATGTTACTCTTCAAGTAAAGGCAAACATCTTCGTGTATGAAAATAAACATCTAGTTATATGTTGTTGTCTTTTTATTTTGTTCAGAAATAGACAAGACAGCAGAGACAGGGAAACCTTAGACCCCATTTCTTACACTGAAACGTGCGTCAGTTTTGAAATTTAGGTTCTATTTAGAAATATTAGAATTAGGTTACAGCGCCGCAGTTCCACAATTAACATCCAACGCCCTCTTTAAAACGCGCTTTCTAAACAACTCGCCTACATTACGCCAAGGGTCAATGTAAAGGACATAACAAGTTTAGGTAAAGGTCAACAAGTTCACGTAGGTCAAAGTTTGAAATTGAGATGCGCGACCACCCCCCTACCCCCTCCCAATCCCCTAAAGGGTATAGGGGGGGTGTCGTAAATATGATGGTGTGATATTCAATCTACAACAGAGAATTGTCTAAACATACGACTTTATGTGTCTTAATTGTTCACTTTACTAACACACGACTTTATGTGTCTTAATTGTTCACTTTACTAACACACGTACTCTTGTGTGTCTTAACTGTTCACTTCACTAACACACAAATTGTATTGTTAAATTATTCACTTTACTAACACGGTGAGTTCTGTGTCTTAATTGTTCACTTTACTTACACATTAGTTCTGTTTCTTAATTGTTCACATTACTAACACGACATCATCTCTCACAATCAATCATGTTACTAACAACATGCATTCCGAGTGTTCCAATCGATCGATGTACTCACAAGTGTAGTATACGGGGGGTCCTCGAGTTACGACGGCGATCCGTTCTTAAGAAGCGTCGTAACCCGATGACTCCCTGTATAGCTAAATATTTTTTAAATTTATTTTATAGACGGAGATACCAAGAGGAAAAAAGTAAGAAATCCATGCGACTCAATCGTGTGTCTGTTTACTGTTGACACAGCTGTAAAACAAGAACAGGAACTCGGTTGTTTGTTTTAATCAAATGTCGGATACATTAAGAATTTCTAAGCGAGATGTAAACACACACACACACACACAAACAACAACCAAAAAAAACAAAAAAACATTTTTTTTACTCACAGGGGACAATGGCTTTACTCACAGGGGACAATGGCTTTACTCACAGGGGACAATGGTTTTACTCACAGGGGACAATGGCTTTACTCACAGGGGACAATGGCTTTACTCACAGGGGACAATGGCTTTACTCACAGGGGACAATGGCTTTACTCACAGGGGACAATGGCTTTACTCACAGGGGACAATGGCTTTACTCACAGGGGACAATGGCTTTACTCACAGGAGACAATGGCTTTACTCACAGGGGACAATGGCTTTACTCATATGGGACAATTGCTTTACTGACAGGGGACAATGGCTTTACTGACAGGGGACAATGGCTTTACTGACAGGGGACAATTGCTTTACTCACAGGGGACAATGGCTTTACTCACAGGGGAAAATGGCTTTACTGACAGGGGACAATGGCTTTACTCACAGGGGAAAATGTCTTTACTCTCAGGGAATAAAATGCCATGTCCACCACCACCACGAGTGCCTACGTCACAACATCGAATTGTAAAAAATAAACAATTTCAGCTCTTAAATATCAGTGTTAAAATACAGCTCAATTAACACTTTAAATTTAATTATAATTATTTATAATAATGGGTTTTTTTCTATTCAAAAAATTATTTATGCGTTATCTAAAAGAACATTAAAAAAAAATTTCCAACACATTTAAAGAAGACTGGACTAAAGACAGTAAATCTAATGGACGGACCCACTAAAGACAGTAAATCTAATGGACGGACCCACTAAAGATAGTAAATCTAATGGACGGACCCACCAAAGACAGTAAATCTAATGGACGGACCCACTAAAGACAGTAAATCTAATGGACGGACCCACCAAAGACAGTAAATCTAATGGACGGACCCACCAAAGACAGTAAATCTAATGGACAGACCCACCAAAGACAGTAAATCTAATGGACGGACCCACCAAAGACAGTAAATCTAATGGACGGACCCACCAAAGACAGTAAATCTAATGGACGGACCCACTAAAGACAGTAAATCTAATGGACGGACCCACTAAAGACAGTAAATATAATGGACGGACCCACCAAAGACAGTAAATCTAATGGACGGACCCACTAAAGACAGTAAATCTAATGGACGGACCCACTAAAGATAGTAAATCTAATGGACGGACCCACCAAAGACAGTAAATCTAATGGACGGACCCACTAAAGACAGTAAATCTAATGGACGGACCCACCAAAGACAGTAAATCTAATGGACGGACCCACCAAAGACAGTAAATCTAATGGACAGACCCACCAAAGACAGTAAATCTAATGGACGGACCCACCAAAGACAGTAAATCTAAGTTCGACAGGACGCAAAGTCACATTTATTTTCTTTTACGTGTCAATAAAATTTTAACATCTTTTTGCATTTTTTCCATTATATGTGTTTTTCTCCAATATAGTAGTGATGTGTGCAGAGTTTCATGAGGATAGTTGTGTATGACAAGTTACATGGAAAATGTTTAAGTTTAAGTATCCCCAAGTTTCACAAGAGATGATTATGTTTGCCAGGTAGTTGAAATGAAAGTACTAATCCCACACCACCCCCCCCCCACACACACACACCACAAACACACAAATTCAAAGTGCACACTGACATAATCCTAACCATATAATGTATAATACAAGTAGTAACTTGGTTGAAAATGAAGCAATTGGTTTTTATACTATATCATCTTATTATAAACTCTGGAATAAATGATGGTGTGGGATGGCAACACGGAATGATGGCTAAAAATTGAGACATTTTGGCGCCATGCTGTTTGTATGTTTGTATAATACTGAGATATATACAGCCTCAGATGCAGTCTACCCCTATAGTTCGTCAAACCAGACTACCCCTAGTCCCTCAAACCAAGCTACCCCTAGTCCCTCAAACCAAGCTACCCCTAGTCCCTCAAACCAAGCTACACCTACCCTAGTTCCTCAAACCAAGCTACCCCTAGTCCCTCAAACCAAGCTACCCCTAGTCCCTCAAACCAAGCTACCCCTAGTCCCCCAAACCAGGCTACCCCTGGTCCTTCAAACCAAATTACCCCTGGTCCCTCAAACCAGGCTACGCCTAGTCCCTCAAACCAGGCTACACCTTGTCCCTCAAACCAAGCTACCCCTAGTCCCTCAAACCAAGCTACCCCTAGTCCCTCAAACCAAGCTACCCATAGTCCCTCAAACCAAGCTACCCCTTGTCCCTCAAACCAAGATACCCCTAGTCCCTCAAACCAGGCTACCCCTGGTCACTCAAACCAAATTACCCCTGGTCCCTCAAACCAGGCTACCCCTAGTCCCTCAAACCAAGCTACCCCTAGTCCCTCAAACCAGGCTACCCCTAGTCCCTCAAACCAGGCTACCCCTAGTCCCTCAAACCAGGCTACCCCTTGTCCCTCAAACCAAGCTAGTCCTGCTCCCAGAACCAGGCTTCTCCTTTACATCCAAAGCGATACATACAAGCAAAAACCCCAGGCTACCAACTAGTGAGTGAGATACTGTGGCTGGCTTGTCTGGTGTTACCACTGCCATCACAAAGTACTGTGGCTGGCTTGTCTGGTGTTGCCACTACGATCACAAAGTACTGTGGCTGGCTTGTCTGGTGTTGCCACTGCCATCACAAAGTACTGTGGCTGGCTTGTCTGGTGTTGCCACTGCCATCACAAAGTACTGTGACTGGCTTGTCTGGTGTTACCATTGCCATCACAAAGTACTGTGGCTGGCTTGTCTGGTGTTACCACTGCCATCACAAAGTACTGTGGCTGGCTTGTCTGGTGTTACCACTGCCATCACAAAGTACTGTGGCTGGCTTGTCTGGTGTTACCACTGCCATCACAAAGTACTGTGGCTGGCTTGTCTGGTGTTGCCACTGCCGTCACAAAGTGTGCGTGGACAGGGTGAAACTTTCAGTTAAACGAATTAGTGAGAAGCTGTCGATTCTTCCAAGGAACACAATAACAGAGTCATCAAGAAATACACGCCTGTAAATTAAGAACTACACATGAGACGAACTTTCTGTTTTCGAAGATGATACACAAAAGTTTATAAGTAAAGTATGTACGTATTTGTATGTTGAAGTTGTCTTGACGTCAAACATATCGTGGCGATCATGTTATATGCTCATTAGACATGGAGCAATATGCGTTCATTAGATATATAACATGTAACAATTATATATTCATTGGTAGTCTGCATACTCGTATATGAAGACGATAAAAGTATATTCCTAGTACAAGATATAAAATACAAACAAAATAGGCGAATCTTCAACAATGTTCACATATTTTCTTGAGACTTTGCCAGAGAATCATGTTGGTCTGTCAAATGGTTTTAATAGACCATAAACTTGTACAATATATCATTTTACACCAAACGTAAACAATACCCAAAAAATTACACCAGTGGTAAACAATAGAGATAAGTTTACACCAAAGGTAACGATAGAAAATATAAGATTACAGTAGAAGTGAACAATAGAGATCATTTTTCACCAGAAGTAAAATATAATTATCCATTTACACCAGAAGTAAACAATAATGATCAGATTACGCTAGAAGTTTGGACTGTCAACGGGTACCCGGACAATTACACGGGTTGTAAAATTGCGCTCCTCGAGTATCCGTGAAAATGTCGCAGCAATGTCTATACCCACGGTGGCTTAAGTGCGGCTCTTTTGCTTTTACCTTGCGGCTCCAGAAAAATGAATTAAAATTAAAACTTCGTTTAAAACACGAAAACGCTGTCATCTGTC
This sequence comes from Ampullaceana balthica, assembly GCA_944989445.1. NCBI lineage: Eukaryota > Metazoa > Mollusca > Gastropoda > Lymnaeidae > Ampullaceana > Ampullaceana balthica. The sequence continues at coordinate 911,237 of CALYLW010000260.1, read as the reverse complement.
ACCGGGAAACAAAATACAGTCCCGGCAAATTACAAAGAAGTTTATTATAAAGTTAACCTGTTTTCTCTAAACATAAAACAAAAAAAATGTTAAAACGCAAAAATAGTTTGGTTCTTTGAATGAAACAACGACAGGAAGCCAAGTTGTTTTTGAAATACACCGACAATATTGAGTTACCGGCTGAGACAATCAGATATTGTTACCTAAGCTCATCCTCACTCCACTCCGATCTCCACCATACTTTTTAAACGTAGATCAATCTATTATTGGCTTTTTTTTTAAAAAATATATATTTCAATTTGAGTCGTTCAAGGATTTTCAATGCAATAACAAAAATAAATGAAAGTTCTGTTATTATTTTTTTTTAATTTATTTTTTGTTGTTGTTTCGCTGAAGAGCGCACCTCGCACCCACTGAAACCATTACAAACCCACGCCCTTTCCATTCACTTGTGTTTCCTTTGTTCGTTAACATGGGTCGACTAAGAAGACCTATCAGTAAAAACTGATTTAATTTTAATAAGAGGTACAAAGTTGTCAGTCGTCAGTATTTAAAGTTAATAAATTAAATATGGTAGATACTACCACAGCCTAGCGCAATGCTTCTCAAACTTTTTAGTATGGCGGACCGGCAGGAATTTTCTCCATTGCACCAGGGACTATTTTCCCTGCACTGACAATTTTTCGGTCCTTTTTTTTTAGAACATCTGCCGACCGGCAGCGGATGGCCCACGGACCGGCACCGGTCCTCGGACCACCACTTTGAGAAGCACTGGCCTAGCGGACCATAACATTCAAGCTGTTGGGCCCGTATGACGTGTCTGAACGTTACGTCATTGATGTTGGCATTTTGTTTGAATTTTCAGTTTACTAAAGTTGTAGTTTAGGAGTATGATGAATGAATTTACAGCAGAAATAAAAGTTTGTAGTTCATTCAAGTTCACAATAGTGTGTTACTGAAAGCATGCCGTTGGCTACTGTGTGAAATAAGGTCCATGATGGACGGTGGCTAGGTTGAATTGCTTTGGTTATCGGTCATGACGGCGAAAATTATGCGGGCTTTTCGAACGGGTACCCGGGCAGCTTTTTTTTTCAAGAATATAGACAGCCCTACTAGAAGTGTATAATAGAGATCATTTTACACCAGTAGTAAACAATAGAGATCTTTTTACACCAGTAGTAAACAATGTAGATCATTTTACACCAGTAGTAAACATAGATCATTTTACACCAGTAGTAAACAATGTAGATCATTTTACACCAATAGTAAACAATAGAGATCATTTTACACCAGAAGTAAACAATAGAGATCTTTTTACACCAGTAGTAAACAATGTAGATCATTTTACACCAGTAGTAAACAATGTAGATCATTTTACACCAGTAGTAAACAATAGAGATCATTTTACACCAGTAGTAAACAGTGGGGATTTATAAACACCAGAAGTTAACAGTAGAGATCAGATTACACTAGAGGTTAACAGTAGAGATCAGATTACACCTGAAGTTCACTATGACAAGAGAGTTCAGTTGACGCCAGAGGCCATACGTTGATTCGCTTGTCAGATCACACGGCTTCGTAACATAGTATGTATTGTACATGTAGCAGCCTGTAGCACATGCACTCTGGCGTAGCTTAAATTAGTACCAGCCAGTCCGGCCAAAATGTTAGATTGTTAGCACAAAGGGGGCCAAAAGGCGGCTCTTCTGAGTTCACGTTGCGGCTCGCGTACAATTTATGAAAGATAACTTCAATAAGTTACAAGGATTACTGGAAGATTTCTAAGCTAGGTGATATGACCAATAGTGCTTCAATGCGGTTCTCAACCATTTTTAATATTTTTTTAATGGCTATCAGCGTCAGTTACTACAGGTCTGGCCACCCCTGTGTTATACGCTCTCAGTTACTACAGGTCTGGCCACCCCTTGTGTTATACGCCCTCAGTTACTGCAGGTCTGGCCACCCCTTGTGTTATACGCCCTCAGTTACTACAGGTCTGGCCATTCGTGTGTTATACGCCCTCAGTTACTACAGGTCTGGCCACCCCTATGTTATACGCTCTCAGTTACTACAGGTCTGGCCACCTCTGTGTTATACGCCCTCAGTTACAATAGGTCTGGCCACCCTCTGTGTTATACGCCCTCAGTTACAATAGGTCTGGCCACACCCCTGTGTTATACGCTCTCAGTTTTACTACAGATCTGGCCACCCCTGTGTTATACGCCTCAGTTACAATAGGTCTGGCCACCCCCTGTGTTTCGCTCAATTTCGCTCGAGCTACTACAGGTCTGACCAACCTTGTGTTAGTCGCTAGCTCCAAGTCAAAAAAAAACCAACGAATATGTCAAAATGACTGAAATTGAAAAGTCCACTGAAAAAAAGAGTACCCCCCAGGAGTGGATCTTATCACTCCACGTGCATCCCTCTTCATGTGCAGTGCAGTGTATTGAGTAGTTGTTAAAATTTTTTGCTGAGATAGCCACTTAACTAACGATAGTGTCCATTGCCGAGATAGACACAGTAACTAGCGTTAGCCTCAGCTGCTGAGGTAGCCACTGTAACTAAAGTTAGTCTCAGCTGCTGAGGTAGCCACTGTAACTAAAGTTAGTCTCAGCTGCTGAGGTAGCCACTGTAACTAACGTTAGCCTCAGCTGCTGAGGTAGCCACTGTAACTAACGTTAGCCTCAGCTGCTGAGGTAGCCACTGTAAATAAGAAATAAGAATTATAATAAAATATGAAAACGCCACACAATTTAAGTTAGATTCACCCCGGAATTTCGTCTATGCTGTAATTCAGTGACAACTCGGTTCAAGTCCTCAGACAAGTCCTTCAAATGTTGGAAATAATAAGTATGTACATGTATGCCTCGATTTAATAATCCATCAAAATCATTAGGAACTGGCAATGGCATGGGTATTATCATAAGTCAAGCCATAACTTTTACCTAAACTTTGTTGACAAGCAATCGGGACTGACTTGACACACTTAGTTAATCGGAGTGGTTATCCCCAGAATTCTGTGGCTATTCGGACCCATGGTCTCTATACTTTAAAAAGCTGAAAGTCCATCATCTCTTCATGGCCGCATGGTAGAGTCAAGGGCAGTTGACGTTGATCAGGGTTCGATTTGCGCTTGTGGAATTATTTTTTTCCCCTCATAATTTTTAATTTTTTTTTACAGTGTTCAATTTTTAGATGGGGTAATATTTTTCAATTTTTCTATTTAATTAAAAAATAAAATTCTATTTTAAACAGTTTGTTATTGCATAATATTTAAATGATTCACGTTCATCCCACTGCGTTGCGACCTTGGCCTTGGTAGCGGCGCAATTGACATATACTGCCGATATTGCTAACACTACTAGTAATACAACTAATAATAGTACTAATACCCTATCCTATATTATCATATATATATTTACGCTCAATTACGTAGCCTAACGCTAAGGGACATCACTCTGCTTTTTAAATTAAATTTTGCGTTGTAAGCAGTGCTGAATGACTCAAATAGTTATTTTTTGGTGCAGTAATTTGGTGCGCTGCTTTCTAAAATTAGTTTAAAAATCGTGTGGTGATTAGCACTGTAAAAATTATTATATAAATGCTTTGTTTAATTTTCAGGAATATTTCGTATTTATCATACAAGGATAAGTTACTTAGGCTTTTGACATAAAAAATAAAAAATAAAAACATTATAAAATAATTTGTGTACATTTAAGAAAGTTTAATATTACGTATTTATCATACAAGGACAAGTTAGTTGGGCTTTTGAAAAAGGTGGGCGCCTTAGGCGCCCTTAAAAAAGGTGGCGCCGCAGGCGCCACGGCGCCGTAGCTCAAACTAGTAAATAAATATAATGTCAAATATTCTCCAATAATACGTCATGGACTCCTATCCTATATATATATATATATATATATATATATATATATATATATATATATATATTATATAGATAGATATAGATATATATGATAAATATATTAGCCTATATCATGTATCCAAAACGCAATGAACTTTACTTATACCAGTGAGCTGGATAAAAATAGCACAGTGGACTGAACAGAGTCTAAAATATAAACTTAAAATCATTATGAAAAACAATAAGGCTGGTACTGTTTTCTTATTCAGGTCAGATATAATTATTATAATCAACTTGAATTACTTGATATACATGATAAAATGATATAAATAATAATAATGCTCAAAATTAACTTTGAGAATAGTTCACTGAATTCTCCCATCAACGTCGAGAGTCATTCGCAGAATTCTGGGGATAACGTTGAAATTTATTCGCAGAATTCTGGGGATAACGTTGAAATTTATTCGCAGAATTCTGGGGATAAAGCTTTCCTTAGTTAATTATTGGCATCAAGTCTAGAATTAATACTTATTTTTATGAAGACTTTATGACTCGATAAACTCACTATTCACACTCACTAATAAGGTATGCTCATCAACATTGCATGTAGATATTCGTAAATTAAAGAGTGTAAATAGTTTAAAATAGCTTAAAACTATAACAATAACATTCGTGTGATTTTTGCTTAACAGCGATCCGAGAATAACGATAATGATAAAAACAAATGATGAAGACCAATAAGGACTATAACTTTACTATATAACTATAACTATAACTTAACTAAACTATAACTATAGCCATTAAAGAAGTGAAAATAATAACCCCACTCTCCCACTAAAGAATATTTTTAATACATGAATCCATGAACATCGGAATGACTGCTCACTTTCACGTCAACGTAACGTCATAACTAAATTTGGCTCATTGGCAATTTGGCTCAGTTCCATCCATTGCCATTATCGCTGTGACCGTGTGACCAGTTCCTCAAACTCAAAGGTTCATAGCCATAGCTCACCATTTCCCCACATGCACGAAACACCAGCCCATAAACCACAACAACCAAAAGAAATCCTAACGCCCAGGCTGGCCCAGGTACAGTTAACAGGGACTAATTAACCCCACGCCCACGTCGCTACTGTGCTGACGAAGTTCTCCACAAACCACACACACATCATGTACAACAATTGTATAGTAAATGCAGTATGCAGCAAGTACTGGAGCACGTGAACGAATAACCTGGTGTGAAGTTGTGTAATGTGCTTTCCAGCCAGTTATTGATTGCCATCTACACTACAGTGTAACCACTAACAGTCGCTCTCTAACTCAACACGCTACTTATAATTTATTGGTATACGATGAATAACCCAGATAGATGTTGGTCGGCATGCCGATCCCCTGGTGTGTAGCAGTAGCAGCACGACTTACCGTGGTTGAGGAAATACAAACACACCTTGGCGACACACCGCGTTGATCAAACACAAGAAAATCATGTCCGCTTGCACCGAACGAAGAAGCACTTCCCATTAATTTAAGTTTCCAAAACAAGCACGGCAAGAAACAACTGCATGCGAACGGCCGTCCGGGGCCAGTCGGTTACATCCACAAACTCGCCGTCGAGAGTACTTGGATTGGCGGCCAATCCCCGAGCAACAGGCCGAGGGCAGAGCATTGAAACACAACTAACATGCCTATCTCAAACTATTATACACACATTTTTTTTTCTTCTTCTCCTCTCTCCCTCCTCCTTCATCGGCCACACTCTTCTGCTTACACAACTGTTGTGCCGCGGAGTCCACAGGAGAAACCAGGTCACAGAGAAATGGAAGGAAAGGAAAATTTAAAGGGGGAGAATAATAAAAAAAACGAAGTGCCTCGGTGAGGGCCCAGCTTTAAGACTAAATATTTTAAGGAAACAAACTGTAAATACAAACTGCTATTGATTCCATTTTTAAATGTAAAGTGCGCATTGACTTGTTGAGAAATCCAATATGGCCTTTAGTTCTAAGGTGCTCGGCGTGTGGTTACGGCGAGAAAACAAATTACTTGTTTGGAACACGACCAGTCGATATGTACGATTTTTTTTGCCAGTTTGTGTCATGCATGCTTCCAGTCCAAGAGGCTGGATAAAAAAAAAGGCGGCCCTTGGGGGGAGGGGGGGTGTTGGGGGTGGGGTCAGATAATAAAAAATCCAAAAACGTAACATAAAGAGCAGGGGCGGACGATGGGAAGGGCCGCAATGACCTTCCCCCCGCCCAATAACTTCATCCACCCCTTCCCTTTCCCCCACCCACCCACTTCTTCCTCCACTGCCAAAACCACGTCATAAAAATTGGAGGGGTAACGACGACGTGAGAGAGGGGAGAGGGGGTCTGGTGGGTGGTGGAAGGTCGACGAGCAACATACAATTCTCAGAGCGGGTACCAGGCAGGCGAACGAGCCGCCGTTTAAAAAATAAAACAGGGAGGGCGGGCTTGGGTTTTTTTTCCTCTTTCCTTTGGGATTTGACAGTAAGGGGTGGGTAGGTGGGTGGGAGGAGCAATACCAAGCGACCTAACGAAAGTACCAGGGAAGGTGAGGGCACTCGGGGCGAGGTGCCGACCGGGAGGGGAGGTGAGGGGATTGGGGGGGGGGACACATTGTGTAACTTCTACTGGTGATCCGCTGACCTAAAAACCCGCTCGCACCCATCGCCGGCCCAAACGAACGCCGCGTGGACTGGAGCCACCACAGCGAGGTGTGGTCCTCGGGTCTATTTATAGTAACGGTCAGTCACTGCTACACCAAGGCTTGCGTTGTAATGCTGTTGAGCCTGAGGTGGTCAAGACACTGGGGGTTGTGGGGGGTGGCGCTGGTGGTTGCGGAGGGCCTTAAGTAACGGCTGGTCAGTGAGGCGGATGTGGTAATGGTTGCTGTGGCTGTTGTAAACTCGTTACTGATGTTGTAATGGTGATGTGGCTGATGTTGTAATGGTGATGTGGCTGATGTTGTAATGGTGATGTGGCTGATGTTGTAATGGTGATGTGGCTGATGTTGTAATGGTGATCGGGCTGATGTTGTAATGGTGATGTGGCTGATGTTGTAATGGTGATCGGGCTGATGTTGTAATGTTATCTGGATTTTAAATTTATTATTTACAGTGCAAGATATGCAACCACCCTCATTAACCGCAAAATGAAATAGAAAGTAGTTACGCCCCTGTTTTGTACTCTAACTGAACTGCGTCCCTTTGAGCGTAACGGCAAAAAAAATATATATATATTTGTATAAAATTTTTTATTTGGTCGAGCTGCTAGACGAGGACATTAATTTTATCTACTTCAACTTCCGGAAAAATCCATCGTACTATTTAGTAGGTTGTTGTCTGCGGTCGACATACAAAACCATTTACACTGACAAGACTTTGTCTGTCTTTTGGGTGGTTTGTTTGGAGTGACTGGTGGCTTTGGACTTTGGGGTGACTGGTTGGCTTTGGGGTGACTGGTTGGGTTTGGGGTGACTGGTTGGCTTTGGGGTGACTGGTTGGGTTTGGGGTGACTGGTTGGGTTTGGAGTGACTGGTTGGGTTTGGGGTGACTGGTTGGGTTTGGGGTGACTGGTTGGGTTTGGGGTGACTGGTTGGGTTTGGGGTGACTGGTTGGGTTGGGGTGTGGGGGCGGGAGGGTAAAAATATTGATGTCATTTTTTAGCTGACAACTTTTTGTTTGTTTTCTTACGCACATAAAGTAAAGCGGGATTGAAGGAGCGCACACACACACACAAGCACACCTGAACATTCTCGTATATAACAGTAGGTCAGTAAGGTTTTCCGCAGCTTGATGAGAATATTATTTTAAATTATCAAGTTTTGAAGGGTTTTTAAAGGAAACCGGAGAAAGAGTAAAATGCCACTTCCGGTTAGCGAACATCTATCAAAAGATTATCGAAAAATCTACGTATAGGACCTGATTCTTAAAAATGAAATTTCATCCACTTAACTGAAGCGGTACTCAAAGCTATCGTTTTCACGCACACACAGACACACACAACACATACACATAACATACACAGATACAGACTAGATTTTAAAAAAAAACTCAGGAAGGTGTAAAGCGTCCAGATTTGTCAAAATCTCGTTTTCTATTTTCACTATTACAAATACTTCCCTTATACGAGATAGTAAAAATTGAAATTAAAAAATCAAACAATTTAAATGTTGGTGTCGAGATTAACACAGCGTGGTCTTCGCTGTAAAATCTCATTGTGTGACGTAATTATTTGAGCAATTTATTGTTTGTTGTTGTTTTTTTTAAATAGCGAAACTTTAAACTCACTACTAAAACATTGGGGCCGCATACCGGACATTTAAACAACGGTCTTTGTGCTACATAGTTGTGATACACTTACTAAAGCAATCTATATATATAATATATTGGGCTGTTAACGATTAATTTAAATTTAATCGTTGACTTTTGAAAAATTAACGATTAATTAATCGTTAATTTCGATTAAAGCCAAAATTGAAATTTATGGTGTCATAAGTCCCGTCCATAAGTAACATTTCTTAAAATACTCGTCGAAAATCGAAATAACACTGGAATGTCTTCTTTATATGACATCTTTTAACCAACAGCGCAAACAGACAAGTGTATTGACATTATTTGGTTCAAGTGATGAGCGGGTCTTGCTGACGATATAACAAGCCGAGCTGACTCTCCATGTCCAAAGTATAGACAACGTGGCTGAGTGATTTGATCAGCCACAGGGAAGGGGGCTAGCGCACCACCCTTACATCGTCTCTAATGACCCCTCTCCAAATAAACATTCTCACCACCACATACATGTCATACGAAAACAAACATACACTCCCGACTCCCGACATACGCACACCAACACACACATCCAAAATATGCACACCAAAACACACATTCAACATACGCATACCGACACGCACACTAATCTACATACGCACACCAACACTAACACCCGACACACGCACACAAACACGCACATCGAACATGCGCACACTTACATCAACCATACAACACGCCCATCCATACATATACAACAACGACCCTGGTTCACACGATGGGAACGATACCTTTGAAATGACGTCATCAACCCTCGGGCACCCCTCTCCCTTCGCTCAGAACTCATTGATTTTATGTTTCAAGTCGGGATTTTCTCACCTTCTTGACTGCAGAGACAATAAGCCCCATGCAGGTCACGCAAACTCTCTGCGATGACGTCATAGTACCCATATTGGTGGAGACCTGGAGTCACAGATATCTGCGATACAATTGAACTTGAAGTATTCAGCCCCCCCCCCTATACAAGCCATTTAATATTTGATTAGTCTGCTTATATTATACACCGAATGTATGTTGGAGATGGTTTGTTTGGTTTTTATAGTTTGCATGGATGTTAAATGGTTTCTTTTGTAGTTACCTTGTATACTGAACGTGAAAAATATTACACTTAATTGCGAATACTGGACTAAAACTTTAGAGGGGTGCGGGACAAGTACCAATGAACACCCAACATGTCCTTCTTCCGGATAAACATCAAACTATGTCCAGTTGTCCGTCTTGTTAATGAGAAGTATCACCGCCATTCAAGTTACTTGGTAGTATCGCAACCACCCCAGTTACTTGGAAGTATCACCACCACTATATAGGCGTGTCAATGGGATCCCGGGTACCCGTTGCCGTGCAATTACCCGGTAAGAAGCCGTATGAAAATGTGACTGCAGTGTCTACACTCTATAATACCTGTGATGGCGAATCTTTTTTGGGGCCGCGTGCCCAAAATTCAACCAAAACCCAGTTATGTATAGCTCAAATGCCAACACTACAATGAAACCCTAAAATGTGGATTTTGCTTGGCTGGTTTGATTAAGGAAGTAAATTTTTAATCGCGTGCCGGCTGATGAGGCTCAGCGTGCCGACCATGGCACGCGTGCCATAGCTTCGCCGTCACTGCTCTATTCCAACGGAGGCCAGACTGCAGCTATTTGGTGTTCACATTGAGGCTAACTAATAATATCAAATTAAAACTTTTCGTTTAAAAAAATACATGCTGTGAAATACGTTTAACACGAAGACGCTTAAAAAGAATTATCCGTCAAATGGAAATAAAATACGGTCTCAACGAACTACCAAAGTATTTTGATACATCTTTTTTTTTCATCGGAACATGAAACAAAAATCATGTAATTCAAAAAGATTTTGGTTCTCTTAATGTTTCAATGACAGGAAGACAACTTGTCTTCGAAATACACCGACAACATTGTATTGTTTACCTATCCCCCCCCCCTCCACTCACCACTCCTATCACCACCATACCTAAAAAAGCACCCCATCTAGGAATTTTTTATTTTTTTAAAAATTATATTTGTGTCTTTCAAAGATTTTCACTGTAATAACAAAAATAAATGAATTTTTTTTTAAAATCAGGACAAAAACATAGGTTTGAAAATGAAAATAATTTGGCCTTGATTTAAATTTTAAAAGTTGAAGGGAGCGATCGGGTTTGTAAATGGTTGGAGGTGTAAACTGTCACATACCCCCCCCCCTCCCAAACAGGTGTCGGCACGCTGAATGACGCACCTGGAAGCCGTTGAAACGAATTACAAACCCGTACCTTTTCCATTCACTTATGTTTCTTGTCCTCTTTAACAAGTGTACACTTCTGGCAGAAAAACTAGTTTCAACAAGACAGTATTTAAAGTTCGTAATTTAAATCACCACATTTCCAGTTACTTGGAAGTATCACTACTAAGAGCTGTCAATATTGTTTGAAAAAATGCTGCCATCGGGGTATCAGTCCAAATTTTCGCCGTCATGACCGCCACACAATTCAACCTAGCCACCATCCATCATACACCTCATCTCACACAGTAGATAACGGCATGCTTACAACAACACACTATTGTGAACTTTAATGCACTACAAAATTGTATTCCTCCTGTAAATGCATTCATCATTTTTCATACTCATAAACTAAAACTATAGTAAACTGAACATTCGAACAAAATGTCAACAACAATGACGTAAAGTTCAGTCAGGTCATACGGGCCCAGCCCCTTGAATGTTATTGTTCGCTAGGTGGTTTAACTATTTTAATACTGACAACTTTTTACGTCTTATTAAAATCAGTTTTTTCTGCTAGATCAGGGGTCGGCTAGCGGCTCTTTCCATGTCAAGATGCGACTCTCCAGTTCCATGCGCAAATAGTATTAATTTTTTTTCTTCAAAAGTCATGTTAGTGGCTCTTAAAAAAATGGTAACTGTTGTAAATTGTAATTTTTAGCTCTTCCTCCCAAAAGGTTTCCGACCCCTTTGCTAGGTTTTCTACGGGTGTTTACAAACACAAGAAACAAAAAGGGCGCGGGTTTGTAATGGTTTCAGAGGCTGCGAGGTGCGTCATTCAACATGCCGACACCTTTAAAGAAAAAAAAACGTAATTTATTTTTGTTATTACAGTGAACATCTTTGAAGGACTGAAATATACATATGTTTAAAAAAATAATAATAAATGAGGTCCTTATAATGGTTGGTGGAGGGAGGAGAGAGGTAGAAAAAACAACAACATTTGACAGGTAACGCAATGTTGTTGGTCTATTTCAAAGAAACGTTGACTTCCTGTCATTGATTCCTTCAAAGAACCAACATCTTTTTTGTTTTCAACTTTTTTTTTGTTGTTTCATGTTCAGAGAAAAAGGGTGTATTGAAGTGTGGCGGGACCTTATTTTATACATAAGTGTTTTGCTGTTAAACGTACTTCACAGGAAATATTTCAGACGAAAAGTTTTAATTTGAAACAAATTGTTCGCGAGCCGCAATATCAGCACAGAAGAGCCCCAGTTTGGCCACCGTTGGTATAGACCAGTGATGGCGAACATATGGCACGCGTGCCACAGTCGGCACGCAGAGCCTCATCAGCCGGCATGCGACTAAAATATTACTTTCTTAACCTAAACAAACCAGCCCAGCCAAACCCAACCCCAATTTTTTGGGTTTCATGTGAGTGTCGGCACTTTGCTACATAAATAAGTGACTTTTGGTGGATCTTTGGGCACGCGGCCCCAAAATGGATCGCCCCCACTAGTATAGACATTTCAGCTACATTTTCATGCGTACCCGGGCGCAATTTTACTAGCCGGGTAATTGCACTGTAACGGGTATATTGGTTCCCGTGTAGCCCTTTGACAGGCCTACACTACCATCCCAGTTACCATAAAGTCCCAGTGACGTTGACTACCAGGAGCTCTCCTGTGGGGCCTGTATTATAGTGTGAACAACTTGTCCACGGGCCAAGACGCCTGGGACAATAAAGTGTCGAGACAGTTGAGATATATGGATACTGAATCCTGGAACACGTAACTCACTTACTGCGAGCCATTTGAATTTGGAATCTATTCGTCGTGTTGTTGAGCGGGACTCAAGCGCGTTGATGGTCCTGTGTCAAGCGTGTTGATGGTCCTGAGTCAGCGTGTTGATGTTCCTGTGTCAAGCGTGTTGATGGTCCTGAGTCAAGCGTGTTGATGGTCCTGTGTCAAGCGTGTTGATGGTCCTAAGTCAAGCGTGTTGATGTTTCAGTGTCAAGCGCGTTGATGGTCCTGAGTCAAGCGTGTTGATGTTCCTGTGTCAAGCGTGTTGATGTTCCTGTGTCAAGCGTGTTGATGGTCCTGAGTCAAGCGTGTTGATGGTCCTGAGTCAAGCGCGTTGATGGTCCTGAGTCAAGCATGATGATGGTCCTGAGTCAAGCGCGTTGATGGTCCTGAGTCAAGCGTGATGATGGTCCTGTGTTAAGCGTGTTGATGTTCCTGTGTCAAGCGTGTTGATGGTCCTGAGTCAAGCGTGTTGATGGTCCTGAGTCAAGCGCGTTGATGGTCCTGAGTCAAGCGTGATGATGGTCCTGAGTCAAGCGCGTTGATGGTCCTGAGTCAAGCGTGATGATGGTCCTGTGTCAAGCGTGTTGATGTTCCTGTGTCAAGCGTGTTGATGGTCCTGTGTCAAGCGTGTTGATGTTCCTGTGTCAAGCGTGTTGATGTTCCTGTGTCAAGCGTTTTGATTGTCCTGTGTCAAGCGTGTTGATGTTCCTGTGTCAAGCGTGTTGATGGTCCCGAGTCAAGAGTATCTGTGGTACAGTCGTATATAATTGAGATGGTTTGTCAAGTTTAGAAAATCGTTCTTTTACAAATCTAATTGTTCACATAAGAGGAATGCCTCTTCGTGACGTCATACAAAGTTTATCTTAACCCGGAAGCGATAAGGTATTCTGAAAATAAGTTTGGCAAATTCATCGGAGCCTGGGGTGTTGGGAAAAAAAAATCCACCAGTCATGAGCCTCTTTTTATCGGTTATGGGGAATAAAAAAAAACATTGACTTTTAAGAAAACTTTTCAAGAAATATGTTCTACTTTGTAGGCCGTCTGCACGCGTCAATCTTCGAGCAGATGAGATTTCCAGGCCTGGTGTACATACGGTGATTGGCGGGCACTAGTGTTGAGCAGGCGATGTCCAGTGGCCGAGGCGTCATAGGGCGACCAACGCTGATGTTCGATGCACACAGCTTTCCCTCCCGGTCTCGCCGCCCATCTATACGTCGTGTTGTGTTGGTGTTTTTTGTTGTTGTTGATGTTGTAATGTTGCCGCGGACGGTTTAAATGGAAAAGGGGGGGGGAGTCGTCACAGGCCGGGAGAGGCGATCTCATTGGACGGCAGATGGCCGGACTGCGAGGGAAGATGGAGACGATACCGAGCGGGAAAACTGGACAGGGGGAAGGGGGTATGCAATTTATTAGAGTAAAACAATACAAGAGGTGTGTTAGGTCTACTGACGGGGTTACTGGCAGATAGACAGACACTCGGACTCAGCTCCGTGGCAAGGGACAACGGAGGTTCCACTCCGTGCCACCAGTCTGATTTAAACAGTGATATGTCCGCATTGTTAGTGAAAGAACTACACGATTAGTAACATGTCCACGTCCACATGTAAGAGAAGTGTCGCCATTGTGAAATACCCTTAATTGTAAAGTAACGTCCGGGTGAATATAGAAATGTCGACAAATGTAGTGTACTGTTCACCTCGAATACATCAGTATTCGGATACGCGAGACTGTTTGATGCTGAATACATCAGTACTCGGATACACGAGACGGTTTGATGCTGAAGATACGACATGATACAATACTGGTACATTCGTCTCTAGTAATTAGTACCATTAATTGGCTATCAACTGGACTCCATGCAGACTTTCGGACAGTTGCTTAGAAGCAGGCTGGTACTGCGGCCCGTGCGGTGTCATAGGGTTCAGATTTGTGCATGAGGAGTGCAGATTGGTGCACGAGGGGTGCAGATTTTTTCACGGGAGGGGTGCAGATTTGTGCAGGAGGGGCGCAGATATGTGCACGGGAGGGGTGTCTTTTATTGAACGGTGGGTGACTAGAAGAGAAGAGATGGGCAATTAAAAGGGACAACAGATCAACGATGGTTTACTAGATTAAGTTATGAGTATAAGAGAAAGCTGTCTGAGAGCCCCAGACCAAACAGAAACCGTTTAATGACAACTTCTCTACACCTAAAAATTAAAATCTTCTCTTCTATCTGATCTATACAGACGAACCTTCTATGCAGAAGATAATTGCGTCCACAGACCATGACAGATGATCTGTTGGGAGGTGATGCAGCGTTCACAGGCCACGGCTTTGTGGGTTCCACGCATTACCCAGCCGCCTAACTAGTGTTAGGTACCCATTCGGAGCTGGATGACTCAGGGACGCCCAAGGCCCCGGGAACAAATCCTTGCCTTCACAAGGCTTCGAACCCGTGACCGTCGGTACGCCAGTCGTGCGCGCTGCCACTCGACCACCGCGCCCCCTAAATGGTCGAACATGATATTGAAAAGCCAGGTCAAGGCAACCATATATTCTAAAGGTGATCATGTTTACATGACTACAATTTTAAGTTCGTGAGAAATTGACACTCTGTATTTATAGGTAGTTCTTCAAGACACTTTTCATTTGTTTTGTTTTGTTTTTTTGTTTTCAGCATAAAAGTGTTTAGATTTTTTTTAAATTTATTAAAAGTTAATAACTTTCCTTCAAATAACATGATCCACCCCCCCCCACCATCTCTACCATGCTGGTATCAGTCAGCCATCATCTCTTGTTCACTTGACTCCGACCTCCCCTCATCCCTAGCCAACCCGCGCCCCCTAAATGGTCGAACATGATATTGAAAAGCCAGGTCAAGGCAACCATATATTCTAAAGGTGATCATGTTTACATGACTACAATTTTAAGTTCGTGAGAAATTGACACTCTGTATTTATAGGTAGTTCTTCAAGACACTTTTCATTTGTTTTGTTTTGTTTTTTTGTTTTCAGCATAAAAGTGTTTAGATTTTTTTTAAATTTATTAAAAGTTAATAACTTTCCTTCAAATAACATGATCCACACACACCATCTCTACCATGCTGGTATCAGTCAGCCATCATCTCTTGTTCACTTGACTCCGACCTCCCCTCATCCCTAGCCAACCCGACGACACACACACACACTTTGACACCATTGTGACGGCCGAGAATTCTACCACCGTATGTCAGCCGGGTATCTTGTCGTAACGTGAGAACTAAGGGCAGGTGAAATGCTTGTACCATCCAGGGGGGTTGGGGAGAAGGGGGGGTGCCCAGTGTTCAGTGACCCTCACCTCCCCCCCCCCTCTTCGATGTCCCTAGCCCGTCATTGTCCGGACGGCCGTGACGTGAATGTTTGGAGGGGCAAGATGTCATGGGAAGATTTGAGCGAGAGAGAACGGTCACTGACCCCATGACGAACTAGCGGTGAGTTAACATGATCGTCAATAACAGGAGTATTTTAACTTTAAAAAATAAATAAAAGTCACATGACTATTATTTGTCATTTATTGGATAGCTGCCTTTTTACTTACCTGGAAATTGTCATCGGTGCCTGCTGAGGCTGAACTCAAATATCCTGTTTGATGAAAACTACACGTGGAATATTATAGAAATTTTTATAATTTTTTAAAAGCTCTTATGATTTTAGTGCTGAACCTAAGAAACTACTATCCAAACTGTTAACAATTTAGCCACCAAAAAGAACCCCAGATATCACGTTATATAACATATTTTTTAAAAAAATTGTTTTATAAATTTTTTAAAAAAATTTTGTTTGTACTTCAAAGGATTAGGAAACAAGGGACTTAACAAGTATGACCTACAATCACACAGGTTTTTAAAGAGAAACTTTTTGTTTAAATTTCATCACAAGATTTGGAATAGGACGTTAAAGTTCGCGCTTGAACGCATCGTGACGGTATCTCTAGCGGGGCTGCTGGGAACTGGGAACTATTGTTAGTTAATACTTAAGAATATATTTTAATCGATTAATTTTCCTCATTCATTTGAAATATAAGCAACAAAAAAAAAGAGATTTAAAGATGAGATAACACAAATTAATATGGAAAGATAAGAGGAAAAGATGAGATGGAAAGATGAGATTTATAAGATTAAATGGAAAGGTGAGTTTAAAAATTAGTTAAAAAGATAATATTGATAGACGATATTGAAAATTGAGATGGAAAAGATGAGATGAAAAGATAAGTGCACCAGATCATATGAGATATGAGACTATAATATGAGATAAAAGTTTACATGGAAAGATGAGATAAAAATATGACACAAAAAGTTGAGATGGATCTATAAGTTATTTCAATATGCTTGATCTGTATAGTTATCTGTATATTTATCTGTACATTTATCTGTATATGTATCTGTATATCTGTCTGTATATTTATCTGTATATTTATCTGTATATCTGTCTGTATATGTATCTGTATATTTATCTGTATATCTGTCTGTATTTTATCTGTATATCTGTCTGTATATTTATCTGTATATTTATCTGTATATTTATTTGTACATTTGTATGTATATTTATCTGTATATTTATCTGTATATTTATCTGTATATTTATCTGTATATTTATCTGTATATCTGTCTGTATATTTATCTGTATATTTATCTGTATATCTGTCTGTATATGTATCTGTATATTTATCTGTATATCTGTCTGTATTTTATCTGTATATCTGTCTGTATATTTATCTGTATATTTATCTGTATATCTGTCTGTATATTTATCTGTATATTTATCTGTATATCTATCTGTATATTTATCTGTATATTTATTTGTACATTTGTATGTATATTTATCTGTATATTTATCTGTATATTTATCTGTATATTTATCTGTATATTTATCTGTATATTTATCTGTATATTTAACTGTATATCTGTCTGTATATTTATCTGTATATTTATCTGTATATTTATCTGTATATTTATCTGTATATCTGTCTGTATATTTATCTGTATATTTATCTAAATATTTATCTGTATATCTGTCTGTATATTTATCTGTATATTTATCTGTATATTTTATCTGTATATTTATCTGTATATTTATCTGTATATCTGTCTGTATATGTATATGTATATTTATCTGTATATCTGTCTGTATATCTGTATATCTGTCTATATTTATCTGTATATTTATCTGTATATTTATATATCTGTATGTATATTTATCTGTATATTTATCTGTATATCTGTCTGTATATTTATTTGTACATTTGTATGTATATTTATCTGTATATTTATCTGTGTATTTATCTGTATATTTATCTGTATATTTATCTGTATATTTATCTGTATATTTAACTGTATATCTGTCTGTATATTTATCTGTATATTTATCTGTATATTTATCTGTATATTTATCTGTATATCTGTCTGTATATTTATCTGTATATTTATCTGTATATCTGTCTGTATATTTATCTGTATATTTATCTAATATTTATCTGTATATCTGTCTGTATATTTATCTGTATATTTATCTGTATATTTTATCTGTATATTTATCTGTATATTTATCTGTATATTTATCTGTATATCTGTCTGTATATTTATCTGTATATTTATCTGTATATTTATCTGTATATCTGTCGTATATTTATCTGTATTTTTATCTGTATATTTATCTGTATATTTATCTGTATATTTATCTGTATATTTATCTGTATATTTATCTGTATATTTGTCTGTATATCTATCTGTATATTTATATGTATATTTATCTGTATATTTGTCTGTAAATTTATCATTTCATTTATCCGTATATCAATCTTTATATGTTCTGCTCATCCAGAGACGATAATAGTAATCGATTTTATCCCCAAAAAAGTTTTGTAGACCGACTGATGGAATTTTTTTTTCCTTCACCCTGAATAAAATAAATGGAAACATCCAACATTAATGGAATCGTCCGCTCACTCCTCGTTCACAAACACACAAAAAACAGTCCCCCACCAATCAAAGCCCCATTGCCGTTCCTCAACAAAAATAGAAAGGGGAAAAAAAGTCCAGGCGGAAGGATATCGGACGTCTGGCTGCATGTCTGAGTGGGCAGTTCAGGGCAGAAGTGGGGCGGGGTGGAAATGGCGGATGCATGGGACACCCAGACCAGATTTATCGGCAATGAGGATTTTAAACAACACAATTGTGTGTGTTTGTGTGTGTGGAGGTCTTAGTTTCATAAATAGGGCTTGTCATTTCGCAGACCGGAAAACGTCATTACTCATTATGTAACGTTACTATTTTTAGACATTTTAGTGAAACAATTTTTTTCTGCATAAATGCAGAGGAATTAATGCGTTCTTCAAATTGTCAGCATAGTAAAATAAATAAACTGTGTTTTCTCGTTCAGGTTCAATAAGATGTCTTAAATTAAAGACGAATTAACAAATAGCTGATAAGATACTTCCCTCTCAATGTACCTCCATGCAACATATTGACTAGTATCTTATATTACATTTGTCCACCTTAAAAACTCGGACATTTCTATTAATAGATTTCCGCCATCATATGACAAGTTCAATAGGGTCTGTGTTATGTTGTCTTCCAGTTGTAACGTGGTGACCAGATGGGGCTGTGACAAGTGGCCAAACGAGCCCGAGAAATGTTGCCAGATGATAGACGTGACATATGCGACCACATTGAATTAAACGCTAATGCATGAGTGACATTATGTCTTTTTTACACGCATCTATTTACCTTGCTCTGACGGTCTGTTTGTTTCTAAACACCTTGTAATCGATATTTCCCCCATTTTTCGTTTCGGTTCAGTTCAAGCTTTGCATACATTTCTGCTATTGATAACAATATTTTAATAAATCATAGCCATTTAATAACTTCCATTTACGTAGTTTAATTAATTAGGTTTAAATGGAATAATACTTATACAGGGCCGTCTTAACGCATAGGCCCGTTGGGCATTTGCCCGGGGGCCCACGAGCATAGGGGCCCCATGGGAATATGTTTTATTTATATATATTATGTATATTTATTTTTTAGTCCTGCGGAGGGGGGGGCACTCTTTCTTTGCCCGGGGGCCCAAAATGATGTAAAGACGGCTCTGTGCTTATATAGTTATTTTTCCTAATACTTTATGTGGCCGTTGTAGCGTATCGGTAGAGTGCTATCCTTCTGATAGAGCTCGATGCCAGTAGTCGACTACGAGTAATATTTAATTCTCTTTCATTAAAAAAAAATTTGTAAAAATTTGTAAAAAAAAATCAAACTTAGTTAAAGTGATGAAAAAAAATATATGTTAAAATTTATTTCAAGTCAATGGTATTAAAAGCGTTTCTAAGTTTTGAGGGTGAAATTGATCACTTTAAAGATATTTGAAATAGGGCTGCGGAAATTAAAGATTAATTAATCAATTAATGGACACATTTTAATCGATTACTATTTAATTCGATCGATTAAAATTCGATTAAAATTTCAGAAAATATTTCTAATATTATTTTTTCCAAATTTATAAAAAAAAATTATATTTTTTTGTTACTTACATACTTTTCCCACGTATTATTATTATTTATTTAGACGTGCATACGTAAAAGAAAAGGGTTTTCTTCCTTATTTCTTGCATAGCAGAACGAATTTGCTGTGTTAGCGTCAAAAAATTTGGGAGCCATGAAATCACCGCGACTTAACCGATTTCGCAAAATAATGAATCGAAACTTAACGGGATCTATATATGCGTTATTTAAATATAATCGATGAAATTTTTCACGATTAATCGAATCAATTTTGTTTTATTTCAGTACCAGCCCTAATTTGAAAGGCTAAAAAGAACATCAAAAAACAATTTATATGTAAATAAAAGCGAGGCAATCGTGTTTATAAAATAGTGTATTCTTTATCTCTAGATGTATGATGATTCCATGTACAGCGAATTCTCCTTTTTTGAAAAAAAATTTAAATGTGAACTATAGTTTTACTCTCCTTTGCATTTCCTGGAAGATTACTGTGACGTGATCATCAACTCCACATTGAAAAGATCAAGGTGACATCTGCTTGAATAGATTTCAGATGCGGCATGACCGCCCTACGCTTTCATCCATGTCTTTTTTAAAAAAATGGAATTCGCCCGGGTAGTTGGAAAAACAACACCATTATTTTCTTTCATTTATGGTCTCGTGATAACAAAACCAGGTGCTTTAGAAACGTTTTATAAATATATATATATATTATAAATAAACAGTAAACTTTGATATAGCTTTAACGAAAATTGTCTGGACATTCATTTAAACCTCGTTCTCAAATGTCTCAGCTCACATACTTCTGTTTGTTTTCAGGTTTATTTGTGTGCATCAAAGAATAGCGAAGAATGGGTAAGGAGTGAGACCCGCTGTGTTAATTTGCGCCTCAGGTTCCCGTTATCAAAGAGCACAAGGCGCGCGGCTGAAGTAGGTCAAACAATCCAGATCTGCTGCTGTCTAAGGGCGCGTGCAGCATGCGGCCCCCAGGTACCAATAAAACACACACACACACGCATGGCAGGTAAACAAACGACTGAGCTATCGGAGAACTCGTGCCCTGCAGGTAACAGAAAGGCAGGTAAGTTCCCCAGGTCGACAGGGTTATGTACTGCTAGCAGCCGACCCACCGATCAGTGAGTGGGATCAACGGGGCAGAAATGAGGGAGTGGGAGAGGGGGGGGGAGTAGAGAGGTAGTCTAGGTAGTCGGCGGTTCTCAAACGCATGACATGTCAGCAAAAAGCATGGCCCCGAAACCTACAGTGTTTGTATTTTTAAAGACGATTTTGTTTTATTTGGTAAACTATGCTGACGGCTAGCTTCCGAACGAAAACTTTAGCAAACTGATGCGGCTCACTAAACAAAGTAGATCATAAAATAGAAGCGCACGAAAAGGTTAAAAACAAAACGGATATCGATATCATGCAGCACCACGAGTCGGGAAATCCCAGCCAGAAACGATCACTAATCCAGCAACGATGTCCTACCGAGTTGGGCTGCGATGAGAGGTTCATATAAACAAATGAATTGTGTGATGAACACAATGAACGTAAAGATTTGTTCATGGACAAAGAAATTACACACACGTGAACTTTTTCGGCTTTAATAGACACAAGAATTTAGATTAAATGTACATGATATATTACGTGATATATTGCATTATATATTACGTACTCTACCATGGAATAAATAAATATATAGAGGGGGGGGGGTGGAACAGAATAACGAAAAGAAGAAAGATGTTTACAAGTCTTAGTAATTAACAAAACAAAAAAAAACACAGGAAAGAAGAAAAGGAAGGTATTGATACAGCATGGTATTAGTAGTAGAGATAAAACGGGTTGGTCGAGATGTACTGCATTACAAGCAGGGTATTATCAACATGCCAGATGTTTTTGAACGTTTTTTGGTGTTGATACATTTAATACACTCTGTTTATGTTTAATTACATTTATTACACTCTGTTTATGTTTAATTACATTTATTACACTCGGTTTATGTTTAATTACATTTATTACACTCTGTTTATGTTTAATTACATTTATTACACTCTGTTTATATTTAATTACATTTATTACACTCTGTTTATATTTAATTACATTTATTACACTCTGTTTATATTTAATTACATTTATTACACTCTGTTTATGTTTAATTACATTTATTACACTCTGTTTATATTTAATTACATTTATTACACTCTGTTTATATTTAATTACATTTATTACACTCTGTTTATGTTTAATTACATTTATTGCTTTCTGTTCATTTTCAACTACATTTAATACACTCTTTTAATTTAATTAAATTTATTACACTCTGTTTATATTTAATTACATTTATTACACCCTGTTTAGGTTTAATTACATTTATTACACCCTGTTCATGTTTAATTACATTTATTGCTCTCTGTTTATTTTCAACTACATAAACTCTTTTAATTTAATAATTTACATTCTTTTAATTTAATTATTAATTTATTACATTCTGTTATATTTAATTACATTTATTACACTCTGTTTATATTTAAATACATTTGTTACACTCTGTTTATATTTAATTACATTTAAATATTTATTACACACTATTTATATTTTACTAAATTCGTCCCTTATACACTGTTGCATGATTGTCGTAACTATGTTCTTTGCTGCATAAAATATTTCAGTAATTAACACTTTTTACAACAAAAAAATAGTCTATTACAATTCTTCCACTCTGATTATATTTATTACATTCTTACTAATAGTCTTTTTTGTGTGTGAATCACTTAACTAATTTGTTTAAATTTTATTTAAAACTAAAAAAGAAAATAAAAAAATAATAAAACCTAAATATTGCTCTCGTGGGGCCGCAGATAAATATTTTAAGACCCTGTCTGTAATCTAGGCATTCGACCAACGAATATTCTTGTTTCCATGCGAAGCAACTCTGCCAGTTGTTGCAGCAGTGCACTTGAGAGTTACCCCGAGTTACGGTACAACTTGAACTCTCGTCGGATGCTACAATTGACGATCAAGTCCCAACAAAGTACATCAATCGTTAGCGATTATTTGTCCGAAATAAATAATTTGGGGCGTTCGAATATTTATATTTATCTCCACGCCCTGGAATTTCCCGATCTTCATTTCTCTTGGGGTTTTCCAGAACTAAAAATATTTATTTAAAAGACAAAAACAAAAGGCACTTAAAGATGCCTTTGCCCATCAACTTTCAATGATTTAGTCACTTCCGATAATATAACTCTGTGATGCCAACTATGCAAATTCTAAAGATTGACGTCGACTGGACTAAACTCACCAAACAGTTGGGGGCCCTCACCACCCCACAGCCGGAATAGATCTCCCAGCATACAACACAATCTGTTGAGTACACCCCCGCTGTAATAGAAATATTGTCATAATTTACAACCATCCTTGAGGCCAAATATTTAATTTTATTCTTCTGTCTCTAAAAGAGCAACTTAAGAACGCCTATAGAAAAGAAAAAAACTGGCTACTTCCGTGTATATAGCACAAGAGCGTGTACCATATCTGTAGCACAACAGCGTGTATCGTATCTGTAGCACAACAGCGTGTACCATATCTGTAGCACAACCGCGTGTACCATATCTGTAGCACAACAGCGTGTACCGTATCTGTAGCACAACAGCGTGTACCGTATCTGTAGCACAACAGCATGTACCATATCTGTAGCACAACAGCGTGTACCATATCTGTAGCACAAGAGCGTGTACCATATCTGTACACAAGAGCGTGTACCATATCTGTAGCACAAGAGCGACGCTGTGACCGTGTACCTATCTGTAGCACAAGCGAGCGTAGCAAACAGCGTGTACCATATCTGTAGCACAACAGCGTGTACCGTATCTGTAGCACAAAGCGTGTACCATATCTGTAGCACAACAGCGTGTACCATATCTGTAGCACAAGAGCGTGTGCCGTATCTATAGTAGAGTACAACAGCGTGTGCCGTATCTATAGTAGAGTACAACAGCGTGTGCCGTATCTATAGCAAAACATATCATACCATGTGTTTATACCATGTATTGTAAATTTCAATAAATTTAATTCAATATATATATATATATATATTATATATATATATATATATATATATAAACAGAGAGCTTTGAGATTGTGTAATAATTAAAATGTATATCCAGCTCTCACACTATTCTTCTTTTATTACCATTTAAATGAAAATGAAATACAAAAATATTCTAACTCCGCCTCTTGCATTTCATCCGTATAATATTGTCTATCAAATAAATACTCTCATACATAAAGTTTCGTACATTTAGAATTATGGACCTCATTATTTTTACATAAATTTCTATCAAAGTTACAACCTGTAACCTAATCGGAAAGGGAGATATCAATATTAAATTGAAACAATAGGATTTGTTTCGTTGCATTTTGTATGGCTTTTAATTTTAAAATAGCTGTGATCGTCAATGTTCAAGTATTTTCCTGAAATAATATATTGAAAATAAAAATTGTGTAATTTAAAAGATAATATAAAAGAGTAGAATATACATTTAATTTTCATGAGAAGACACAAAGGTAAAATGTGAATTTCTTGAGATAGTTAACTATTTTGAAAAGCTGGATATTCCATTTAAGTATTTACAATTCTTTTGCTGACATCCTACATAATAAAAGGCTATGTTCCGTGGGGTCATCGATAGCGATTGGTCACTCAAACACATATGACTCCTATATATTGAACACGTTTACGCGGTCGTTCAAAACGAGTTATCTTCGGTGCAGTATTTCTTCCAAGACTTTATTTTGAGTTATGCGCGTTGGGATTTATAGTCAAAAGCTCAGTTTTTACGAGTTATTTATTTCAACTATAATGAATAGTATTCTTGACGTGATGCACATGTATGCCGGTCGAGACGGCTGTCGGAGGGGAGTTACAACATGCCCCCGAACGGTGGCGGAACGTCCTTGGAGCTTTATTGGTCGTATATTCATAATAACAAAGTTTGTATATAAAAGATTGCCATTCTTGTATCTAAGCTAATTTAACATTTTGAATTTAACTTTGTTAAAATATCTGTGAAAATATAAATAAAAAAAAAGAAGAAGTGTTTTATAGCATTAAATTTATTTGAAAAAAGGGTAGTTTTTTTTCTTGCAGGCAGGATTAACTCAATCTTGAAAGTGTAATAGTGAACTATGGGAAGAGCAGATGGTTCCATGAACTAAATAACACATTTTATATGCACTTACCCACCGCCCACAAAATAATAAGAATAAAAAAAACAAAATAAAATTTAAAAATACTGAATCGAGAAAAATGTTTGCAATCATATAAATAACAATTAAAGGTTTCCCCGGCTTATGAGAGCTCTTCTGTCCTCAGAGGCCCCGCGACTTCCGCTTTCGTTATCATCCCACTCCAGCGGCCAAAGATATCGCCGCTCTGCTGCACCCGAGGCTGCTGCTTCCTTCCACCCGACTCCACCTATCAAAGTCGGCTCTCACTACTCCTCTCTCAACTGATCAATTTGATTCCACTCAATTGAACAACTCAGCCACATTTCAGCCAAGCATTCCCTACCTATGACCCTCTCTACAAGGAACACTCCCTTCCTGCTGAGACATAATAATTACCATCTTTGTGCATTTCATTCGCAAGAGTTTAATTCCGTTCTTTACCGGCAAAAGCTGTTACACTAATCGCAAGTTGGGGTCTTAAATTAAATGGATGCTGCGCTTCAATTTTTTAAAGCAACTAAGAATCTGATTTTTTAAAATGGAATTATGGTCCAATTTTAAACTGAATTAAATTCTTATAGGATGAAACGTCATTCTTTTTACGCGCTTTTATTTTTACACGCTTTTATTTAAGTCACAATGTTTGTATGTTGTATCCATCCACCCTTCCTTCAAATCTTGAAACGTAAAATTAAACCACTTCTGATGGTGCTAGAGATCTCAAAATTTTACCACAGATAGATCTTGGATGACAATGCATTGTATCAAACTTTCAGATCGATCGAATGTACCGTATTTAAATTATTGCATTTTTAGTTTATCTATAGTCTATATATAAGCATCGGTACCCGTCTGCTTTGTTGACATCCATGAGTTCACCAAGTGAACAGATTACCATGGTATAAAACGTTGGGCGGGCGCTTATGAGGTGTTTGGTATACAAAAAAATAGTGGTAAAAAAGATGTGTGGGCTTCAGACGTGAATTTTAAGAGTTTTTTATAAGTATAAGTTTTAAAAAATAGCTGTAAAAACAAAGTTTTTGACTATAAATCCCTTATATATGAGACATAACTAAAAGTAGTGATTATGTTAAAAGCGTGTCAGCCGTGTCCTTTTTAAAAAAAAAGATTTTTTAATATTTAATTATTTGTAGTCAAGAGGCAACCACATCCGGAGCCATTCGTTACCTGACGGACTGACGTAGGTTAGGCGTCAAAATAGCTGATTTTTTTTTAAACGTCATTTTTTAGTTTTAAAACTAGTCAAACGTTTGTGTTATGACCTAAATTCAGCGGCGTAACGAAGTGGGGGTACATTGGGTACATATATCCCCGGGCGCCGATGGACAGGGGCCCAAAATGGAGGTTTAAGACGCTACATTAATAAATGAAATAAATAAAAGTAAAAAAAAGATTTTTAAAAACCACGTTTTTATAAGTGGACTAAAAAAAAAGAAAATAATTTAAAACTGATAAGTTCAAGTGCTTCGATTTAATATGACTAAAAAACGTGGGGCGGGTGTCTGGTATAAAAATTAAAGATTTCTTATTTAGAAGGCAAAAGAGAGATCTATAAGTGAGAGAATGAGTGAACTGCATATGTTAATCCTCATAAGCACCCGCCCCACGTTTTTAGTCATATTAAATGCCGGCTAAACTTTGTTGGTAATTTTTTTAACTTGACAACAATTAAGATTATAAATTATACTAGATACGCCCCGCGGCGTAGCATACGCCGCAGAATTGCTCATGGATAGTGCAAAGAAAGGGGGGAAGAACTGACACCAATTACAGCACGAAGAAATCAAAACAACGCGGGTGAACGTCGTGGGGGGGGGGCACCGACGCACCACCCTTCACCACCCTAGCTTGCCAACCATAAACTGTAATTGGCCGACCCTAGCGAGGGTCAGCCATGTTGGCAAAAAGGGGGGGAAAAGAACAGGCACAAACACACAACTTTAAAAAAATTAAAAAATAAATGTTTTCGCTGGGGCTTGAACCCAGGACCTTCCGCGTGTATGGCGGACGTGATAATCACTACACTACGAATCACACGTTATTCTGTGAAGGAAAAACGCAAGTGAACGCAAGAACCATTGTTGGTCTCGAGACCACCTCTGCTTGCCAACTATAAACTGATAGGTCGGCCCCAGCGAGGGTCGGTCATTCGTCATGCTGAAGAAAGCACTTTTTAAACCATTGCGATCATTTAAACAAAGGTGACAACTTTAAATAGAATATCGCAAATATCCCACTTATTATGACGATGCAATAAATTAATGTTCGATTATCACCTTTTTGACGACGTCACTAACAGCTGACTCAATGCTGACTAAAATCTGACTATAGGCTGAATAAAAGCCGAAAAAGGCTGACAATAGGATGACTAAAGGGTGACCATCTCGCCACAGTTCAAAGCGGTCGGAAGTTGTGCTGGGCTCGAACCCATTTTCTCCTCATCTCTAGCGGCAAGCCCCTTGACCCGTGGGGTTGTCCGCGCCGTAAGACCCGTCCTATAAGAGCCCCGTATCTCTATCCTATCACGAAGATAGGGGCCTTTTGTGCCACCCTTTAACCCAACACTCCTCAGCGTACCTCATGATACAGCACCCACACCCACCCCCGCCCTAATGTATTGATTAGTCTCCATGTCTCCTCTCCCCCCCCCAACCAACGTTATTTCTCCGTGAGATCTCGCCGTGTTTCAACGAGAACTCACGAACTTGCTGCCCAATCAGAAGATCGTGGAGATTTTAATCTGGGAAGTCGAGAGAATTAAAAAAAATGGGGGAAGGGGTGGGGTGGAGAACTTGTATGTCTGGACCCCGGCGGTTTGCATTGAAATACAATTGGTCGCGTCTTCCGTCTGTGACGTTATAGGTCAGTGATGGCGAACCTATGGCACGCGTGCCACAGTCGGCACGCAGAGAAACATCAGCCGGCACACGACTAAAATATTACTTCCTTTAATCAAACCAGCCCAGCCAGACCCCCGTTTTCGTGGTTTCATGGGAGTGTTGGCACTGTGCTACAAAAATAAGTGGGTTTTATGGGTTTGAATTTCGGGCACGCGATCCCAATAAGGGTTCGGCATCACTGTTATAGGTGGTGACCCCCAGCTTATATGGGTTGAAGACAATAAGTTAAACAAAGATTTCCGGGGCGTTATTGTACACTGTGATTGGAGATAGTATTTCTCTCAACGATAACTGGTTTTATTGGAATTTGAACAGCAACAGAAAAGGCCAGTCCCCTAGACTCCAGATATCTCCAAACTTTTCTGCTGGAGGGCCGCATTAACTGTCAAACAGCAGTTTGTGGGCCGACTACACACAGTTTTTTGTAAACTACACGTAAAAATAGTATCTTAAATTTTTTTTTGTGGAGATTAAAAGGTCTCCAGGGGCGGATGATAAGGCCTCGCGGGCCGCATGTGGCCCGGGGGCCGTAGTGTGGAGACCCATGCCCAAGACCAATTATTGACTGGACACAATGACAACCCACTGACTGGCCCTGTGGCGAATCAATTCCGAAGTGTCAAGATTTAAATGTCTACCAAACTACGTCACCGAGATCAGATGTGTACATTTTTGTTAC
This sequence comes from Ampullaceana balthica, assembly GCA_944989445.1. Lineage (NCBI taxonomy): Eukaryota > Metazoa > Mollusca > Gastropoda > Lymnaeidae > Ampullaceana > Ampullaceana balthica. The sequence goes on along the minus strand of CALYLW010000260.1, from coordinate 882,661 downwards.
TAAATAGCCCATATACTCCAGCACGTCAATAAATTCCAAACCAGAAAAAGTTACATATCGCAACATAACAAATATGTAACATTTAGTACCCGGGACACGCGAGACCATATTCTGCCCTGTCATGATACCCAGAGTACATGAGGCTAGATCCCGACCTATCATGATACCCAGAGTACATGAGGCTAGATCCCAACCTACCATGATACCCAGAGTACAAGAGACTATATCCCGCCCTGTCATGATACCCAGAGTACATGAGGCTAGATCCCGACCTATCATGATACCATGAGTACATGAGGCTAGATCCCGACCTATCATGCTACACAGAGTACATGAGGCTAGATCCCGACCTATCATGATACCATGAGTACATGAGGCTAGATCCCGACCTATCATGATACCATGAGTACATGAGGCTAGATCTCGACCTGTCATGAGTACATGAGGCTAGATCTCGACCTGTCATGAGTACATGAGGCTAGATCCCGACCTATCATGATACACAGAGTACATGAGGCTAGATCCCGACCTATCATGATACACAGAGTACATGAGGCTAGATCCCGACCTACCATGATACCATGAGTACATGAGGCTAGATCCCGACCTACCATGATACCATGAGTACATGAGGCTAGATCTCGACCTGTCATGATACAATGAGTACATGAGGCTAGATCTCGACCTGTCATGAAACACTGATTACACCAGACTATATCCCGCCCTGTCATGATGTCCGCAGTACAAGAGACTATATCCCGCCCTGTCATGATGCCCAGAGTACAAGAGACTATATCCCGCTCTGTCATTATGCCCGCAGTACAAGAGACTATATACCGCCCTGTCATGATGCCCGCAGTACAAGAGACTATATCCCGCCCTGTCATGATACCCGCAGTACAAGAGACTATATCCCGCCCTGTCATGATGCCCGGAGAATATGTGACTATATTTAGCCACCGTGTCCCGCCCCTTTCAATTAAGACTTGTCAGTGATCATGAATTAGGGCCTAGGGGGTGGGGATATCAGGGGGTCTTGCTGCCAGGGGGGGGGGCCTCATGCACATGTCTATTCATTTGTTGATTACATTTTGGAGAACAATTGATAAAGGGGACCAAGTATCGATTCAGATATGACTGTAGCGAGTGATCGATTCAAAGTCTCCAGTTCTGCTTGGGAAGCCGTGTTGATGTACGCTTCCCACAGCCAAAGTTTGGTTGTAAGCACAAGTTTGGCTGTACCCAAACGGTTGGCTGTACCTTCACGTTTGGCTGTACCTTCACGTTTGGCTGTACCCACAAGTTTGGCTTTACCCACAAATTTGGCTGTATTTAGACACACGTTGGTCTGTACCCACAGCACCGTAATTAGCCATCAATGAGATTAAGAAACAATGAGGAAAGGGTGCGAAGTTCATAAGATTACAACACAGTGGAAAAATATAAAAGAAATCGCGTAATTTACATGTATTTTATGTGAATTAATGTGAATATATATTGTAGGCTTAGTTCATTTACTTTAGATTTAAAGACTCGGTGGCATTATATGTGAAAACGTACAGTAATAAGTGACCTCAAACTGATAGTATTGACAATATGCAATACATGTTGACCAAATATAATACTTTGTGACAGCTAACAAAAATTAGTGCCAACCTACAATACATTTGGACCAAAAACAACAATAATTTGTGACAGCTAACAAAAATTCTTGACAACATACAATACTTAGTGTTCACATACAATAATTAATGACAAAACACTATAATTAAAGACTACATACAATAATTAATAACAACATACACCATTTTGTCTTATACTCATAATCACTTGTGCTTATTCTGGCTGCTTTGGGAGTGGGATTGGGAGTGTAAAGCAGAAGACCGATCCACGTGGCGCACAATGGTCAAAGAGGGGGGTCATAGTAGCCGAGGAGCGAAGGGTGGAAAGGGCTACAGACAGAAGTGCCTGGAGAAAGGCCTAAACATTTGGGAAGCGCAGAACTCGTGTGCAAAAGCTGTGACTGTGGGTAAAGACGGTCACTCTAGGACAGGACTGCTCGGCCACACGAGGAAATGCAACCCAACCCAACGGTGATACACCATCGTCTCGCGAGACGGAATGATGCCGATGAAACGATCACACCATTTAGTGACCAGGTACAATAATTGGTGACACGTGACAAGATACATCATTCTGGGAAAACTTACAATCGGTGGTCACAGTTTACAATGTCGTCATCAAAACGTGGGATGTTATTAGTTTCAACGCAACCCCTATCCGTGCAGCCATTCAGAAAACAGAAAGGCGTGATGCGAGGGTGTGTGTGTGGGGGGGGGGTGAGCGCGCGCCAGGGTCAAGGATTGGCCTGGCCGACTGACCACTTCATTCACATATTCTCCTGTGGGCAGTCACGCGTGGCGAGCCAGGGGCTTGGTCCCACAGCCAGGAGTGGCGTAACGGAGCAGACGGCCATTGTGTCGTCCACTGCTGGCCAGCCTGACCTTCTCAAGGCCAGCAGCCAGCGAGGAGTGGTTCGGTCAGCAAGGTCAAGGATAGTTTGTGAAGAAACGCAGACACTCGACAGAATAAACAGGAACGCGACTTCCTTCGTCCTTTTGTGTTGGAGGCAAAGACACACACCATTCGACAGGGCATTGACTTTACAACCGTGATTATGTTGGCATTCACTGATTATGTCAGCCACCTACGCTTATTTTAATAAATCCACCCTGAGTTTGCAATCCACAAATTGATTATGTTTGGCACCTGTGATGATACCAGGGTTGCCAGATTATAATTTGGGTAAAAGGCCAAACTGACTGCCAAAAAGGGCCAAAAAAGGCCAAACTTATATTATATGAAAAATGTCAACAAAAATGACGTCACGCACCTAGGGGGCGGGAGGGGGTCACAGATTTATGGCGAGGGGGAGGGTGCTTTTAAGAACTGTGACGTCATATTGGAAAGGGTCTAGCTCTTGATTATGTGTGACGAGTGGTGGGGGTGGGGGGTTGAAAATACATTGAAAAATCTGCCAAAATCGCGTGACGTCATTTATGGACGGCTCATAACGGCTGAAAATTATTTAACTATTTAAAATGAAGGTAAAACCAGGAGAAAAAGGATAATAAATGTGTAAATGCCAATGTTCGTATGTATGGTTGTACTCACAAAATAAATAGAATATGATACTAACATAAAAATTTGAAAGAAAAGCTTCAGGTCATCCTTTTCCTCTAGACTGCTATTTGCAGTATTATTATAAACTTTATCAGATGTCAAGTCATCAAGCATTCTTGGTGAAATGAGAAAGTCCTCACTGCATTTATTTGTAAACAAAAGCTCAGCCTTGACTCTAACAATAGCGTCTAAAAGTGTGAGCTGCATTCTATATCTGGCTTTTTCTTAATAGCCTTTTCGTAAAAAAAATTTAATGTCTAACATACACGTAAGCTATTCAAAAATAGAAAATAATTAATAAGGTTATTGACTTATTGGCAAATTTAAAAAAAAATTGTGATAAATGGTATTTTTATATATATTTTATATATGTATTTTTTTTTAAAGAAAAAGGCCAAAAAAGGCCAAAAGGCCACAAAAAAATTTTGAGGCCAAACCCTCTTAAAAAAGGCCAAATTTTGAGAATTTGGCCTTTAAAAGGCCAATATGGCAACCCTGGATGATACAGTATTAGCTACACGCATTATGTTTGCCTACGGTGATTTAATTAGCCAACCAACCATGATTATTTTACACCAATGACTATGCCAGCCAAACCATGGTTATGCCAGCCGAACCATGATTATGCCAGCCAAATCATAATTATGCCAGACAAAATATGATTATGCCAGACAAACCATGATTATGCCAACCAAACTATAACCATGATTATGTTACCTTTGTCCTTAAATCTGAATTTTAAAAAAAAACAAAACAAAAAAAACACAAGAATGTCATCGCTAAGAATTAGGCCTTAAGGATTTATCTTGTCTCACTAGGAACCTGAGCTTGTCAACTTTTCATCAATAATTCAATAAAAATCTGTTGTTATAACGTCGGTAATAGCCCCAAATCTATCAGCCCTCCCCCACCCCCCGACCCAACTATTGTGTGGAGCCGACGATTCTATCGAGGCTCAAAGATGTCAGGGGCGTCATTTTCAGGGTTTCACAGAATTATTGGATTCTTATAACTTGTGTTTAAACGCCGTCAAAGTCACAACCAGGAGCTTCCGGTCCTTATAAAATACAAGACACACAAATGAACCGTGCGGTTAAAGCTATAAATGTAAAGCTTATTTGATAACCTGTGCAAACGTTTCGGCAAATGCCTTCATCAACACAAATAAATAAACACAAGTATTTATAATATGTATATATAATATATACATTATATATTCTCTATATAACATGAAAACATACTTAAGCAGACATACAAAACAGAGAAACGAAAGAAGAAAGATTGGCACAATAACTTTAAATAAAATAAAAAAACACGTAAATATAGATAAACTAAAAAGTTCAATAATATAATAACAGCACATTCGATCTATCTGAAATTTTGATACAATGCATTGTCATCCAAGATCTATCTGTGGGAAAATTTTGAGATCTCCAGGACCATCAGAAGTGGTTTAATTTTACGTTGGCAGATTTGAAAATTGTGGACAGACAAACAATGCCTCAGGAACTAAAGCGAGTTAATAAAAACGTGGTTTAAAAAAAACAAGATTTTGACTATAAATCCTTTATATACGAGACATATTTAAAAGAATGTTCATTATAATACGCAGCGCACGACAATCCAAATATCCAACATTTTAGTTATGTCTCAAATATATAAAGGATTTATAGTAAAAAAAATTCTACAGTCTGCCTGGTAAATTTCAGATTGATTTGATCACGGGGAAAAGGGTTATAAAAACATGTTCAACAAAGTGCGCACCGTGAGACAGATTAACAATTACTAGCATTTACATTTAGAGATCGGGAATATAATTTTTAAAAAGTATTGTCAATACAATACGCACCGCACAGCGCAATAGGAAAGTATTGAAAAGGTCGTTCAATATACATTGTAATACGCACCGCGACACTATAGCACAAAAATTAACATGCTGTATAGAGATAAATAGAGATAATCAGAAAAATCATTAATTTAATTACAGTACATTCGATCGATCTGAAATTTTGATACATCATTTGTATCATCGGCACGAGTCTGCCTGCCAAATTTCAGCTCGCTAGCTTACAAGGAAGTGGGTTAAAATCGATCCAAAGTTTTTTCGACATTCAAGCAAGCATTCAAGCAAGGTTTCAGACAACACGAGTTAATATAAAGGATTAAAAAATATATGACAGAAGAAGAGGAAGGAAGTATCAAAAGATACAGTTTAACAAAAATATCTGGAAACAGTAGGTAATATATAATGTAAGTTTAGTTTAAATACTTGGGTTTATTAGTACTGATGAAAGTATTTGCCGACACGTTTACATAAATATGTCTCCATTTTTAAAGCTTTAAATTAATTATTGTTTTAATCACACAATGCGTTTGTGTATCTAGTACGTCATGTGAAAGCTTCATCGCAGCCCAATTCTGTATGACATCAGTTCTATACCTTGTTGACGACTGGTGATAGAAAATTACATAAATCATAGTAATAAAATAAAAGTAGAACTAAAACTAAGGCAATGACTCATGAAATTCGAGGCAGTAAATATAAGTAATAAATAGAGACGTAGAAATAAATTAAAGCCATGAAATCAGGGGAAGTAAATAAATCTTGTAGTGTCGCGTTCTATTATTTCTTATTTTTCCCAGCCACGTTATTTTTAAAAGACACAAACCAGATTTTTTACGAGAGATTTTTCCGAAGTGGTCAAATATAACTATCATGTAATTCTTCATGACCCTCAATGCAATAATAAACAAATTATCGAATCTTTTAAAGGTCACGACATCTTAGCATACACGGTGGTCGAGTGGCTTGCGCGTCGGGCTGGGTACCGATGGTCACGGGTTCGTATCTCCATGGAGCCAGGGATTTGTTCCCGGGTCCAAGGGCATCCCTGTGTCCACCCAGCTCCGAATGGGTACCTGACACTAGTTAGGAAAACAAGGGCGGCTGGGTAATGCGTGGAACCCTCATAGCCGTTGCATGTGAACGCTGCGTCGCTTGCCAACAGACCGGCATGGTCTGTGGAGGACATAGTCTTTTGTATAGAAGGAGCGCGTGTATAGATAAAACCACTAGAGTTCAACGGACAGTTTGGGAACAGCATGTAATGGCAAATGGTTTGCGTGTCGCATGTAATGAATAACTTTTTTGCGAAAAACATGTAATGATGAACTTCTGTAATGAGTGCTTCTATTAAAACTTCAAATTCACAGAATGTTATAGAGTTTTATACTTACTTTAATAATATAAAAAACAAATAATTTTCCCTCCCAAGAAAAAAAATATTCTCCTTAAATAGTATTTAAGAGAAATTAAATTTATAGAGACATTACTTAACTTAAAGCAAAATTCTTTTAACTCCCTGCAAGTATGCATTTTGTATATTTAATTTGGAAATGTTTATTAATTTTTGAATATTTTAATTTTGAGTTATTTTTCTTCTAATTATTATTTATACTTATGACATAAAGGCATGTGAATAGTGGAAATTTGCATGGACTCATAAATGATATTTACAGGGCTAATAGAAAATTAATTTCTCCGACTTTCGTCCTCCTAGTAATTGTAAGTACTTATGTTTAATTATAATTGATAACTAATTAATAATTAAAGTTATTGTTTTTTAAATATATGTTTAGTTTGATAAATATCTTTACTTTGTTACTCGAGGCTTGGATCACACATCAAATATATAACTAAATGAAGTTGAGAATTACTAAACACATAAAAATTCTTCGAAAATGAATTGATAATTCGAATAAACTAGATTAATAAAAATAGTTTTTAAATCCACACACTTATTCTTCGACATTCATGTGTAGCATCTAAGCTGCTATGGCCAACAAAACTCATAGATTCGTTAAAAAATCTTTAGGCTCTGAAAATTCGAAGAAAAAAATAATAAATGTAAAGTGCTTTTAACAAACAACATTTTTTTTCCGCTATGATTTAAAGCTCCTACCCTCAGATTAAAAGGCTGTTCACTAACTCGACCAACGCCGCTTTAAGTACACAATTTTGCTAAATACTTTGGAGAAAGCATGTCTTAAGACGCTGGCCAAATGAATAGAATGATATGTAACATGTTCAAGTCAAATACATGTTAAAATAGTTTGTATCATTCGTTTGAAGTCATTTCAGTATCTTTTTTTTTAGCGAACATGTGTTTCCAACGACGATGAGTAATTGTGACAATATTTAACTCTCTAGTTAGTTAGTTTAATTGAGCTTTCGCGATTCCATTTAACAGACGCACAAACATATTGTTGATCCCGGCAGTCACACAAACATATTTTTGATCCCGGCAGTCAGACAAACATGTTTTTTTTAAATCCCGGCAGACACACAAACATTTTTTTGATCCCGGCAGTCAGACAAACATGTTTTTTTTTATCCCGGCAGACACACAAAACATTTTTTTGATCCCGGCAGTCAGACAAACATGTTTTTTTAAATCCCGGCAGACACACAAACATTTTTTTGATCCCGGCAGTCAGACAAACATGTTTTTTTTTACCCCGGCAGACACACAAACATTTTTTTGATCCCGGCAGTCAGACAAACATGTTTTTTTTAATCCCGGCAGACACACAAACATTTTTTTGATCCCGGCAGTCGGACAAACATGTTTTTTTTATCCCGGCAGACACACAAACATTTTTTTGATCCCGGCAGTCAGACAAACATGTTTTTTTTTATCCCGGCAGACACACAAACATTTTTTTGATCCCGGCAGTCAGACAAACATGTTTTTTTTAATCCCGGCAGACACACAAACATTTTTTTGATCCCGGTAGTCAGACAAACATGTTTTTTTTTATCCCGGCAGACACACAAACATTTTTTTGATCCCGGCAGTCAGACAAACATGTTTTTTTATCCCGGCAGACACACAAACATTTTTTTGATCCCGGCAGTCAGACAAACATGTTTTTTTTAATCCCGGCAGACACACAAACATTTTTTTGATCCCGGCAGTCAGACAAACATGTTTTTTTTTATCCCGGCAGACACACAAACATTTTTTTGATCCCGGCAGTCAGACAAACATGTTGTTTTTTTTCCCCGGCAGACACACAACCATACACATGTAGATGATCCTGAAAGACACACAAACATGCTGTTTTGTTAGAGACACATTCGAATCGTTGTGTTTACCTAATAGTTGAGGAAAAAGGGACCAGACTCAACTCATACTCATGTGACATCTTTCCTCCCGGTGATCTTTTCAACAGTTTAATGGTTGGTCAACTAGATCAAGAAGAAACAGTACACTTGTGAGAAATCATGAGAAATCTCCGTGATAACCAGTCCAACAGATAAAGAGCCTTTCTGTTTCATTCTTCTCAACTTTCTTTTTATTATGACGAAATCTGTTGGGATTTGGGGTAATAATTTTCCCGGCTCCGAGAGTATCCGTGACATAAAACAGTCGATGACGTCATCATCAAGCGAGCGCACCGTTGAATGTCAAGTTTTTAGTCCCTTTATCGGTCTCAAAAAGACCATAATAATCCGCTGGTAAGTGGCCCTTTGGGGTGGTAGTAAAGCATTGTTAACCTCGCGAGTTAGCGTTCATCGGCTTAGCCTCGGGTTAATGTTTCCGAAAACATAGCCACCCGACACACGTCATAAAGTGGTTGATACTTTCACTTCTCTCCCCTGGCTTCCTGGCACCACCACCACACCCCCACCCACAATAATCGCATCTGAGTAAAGGAGGCTTGTCATCGCATGTAATAGTGTTTAGGTCTTTGTGCAATGCCTTAGGTCTCTTTGGTACAAAATTGGTTGAGGAAGGGAGGGGGGTGCGGTTGGACTTTGAGTGAGTCCAGATGCCTAAAAAATGGGAGGAAAAGATGACGTCTGAAGACCGACCCTAGAGTTGTCACAATTTATTAAAATATATATTATATAGGAAATCAATATCCCAAGTTATATTATTGCAATCTATTATCGCTATCTAATATCCCATGTTATGTCATTGCTATCTTTTAAATACCACATAAAAAAGGGGACGATAAGTATGATCTATGCAGGAATTGATGACATACATGACCTCAATAAGAATTGATGACGTATGTGGTCACCATAAGAAGCCACAGATGAAACAAACAACTCGATTCGATTAACTTCAAAATCAGTAGACAAACATAAATAAGAAAAAAAAGTAGCGATACTAACAAAATTCCCCCCCCCCACCCAAGAATGCGTTAGTCGTGACGCGTAACACCGAAGAGCTAACGAAGCGAAGTCATGGGTCTTAACTTTACAGGGATTTCCCGTTTTGTTTTTTGTTTTTTTTTAATGCCGTGTACATCAACATATTGTGGTCAGAACAATGCCCCACAAGCCAATATCAGGGAGAAGCCACCCACTAACAAGAATCAGAGTTGTCCTTTATTTTATTATCACGGACCAGAGAACAGTGGTAAGTCAGTTGATTAGCCAATAGAACCCTACAGTCGGTCACCGAATGATTTGCAATGGACTCATGCTGGGAGATAGCGAGACGTGAAGACTTTCAAGAATGTAACTATGTGCACTGTATGTGCTCTGTATGATGAATCTAAGTGCACTGTAGAACGAAACTATGCGCACTCTGCGAAAAGGTAAACATATTAGCATAAATAAAATCATCTCATTTTATCTTATCATCTTATTTGATCACGTAATTCATAAATATATAAGATAAACAACAAATATCAGGTGTAAACAAACTGGCAATTACAATGACACTACTTGCCAAGTTGCAAAACAATTTTCTAGTATTAAAATATTAAAATAAAATCTTTTAAAAAAAACCAAAAAAACAAAAAACAACATATGTAGGAAACTATAGGTATACAAAATTCAACTTAGGTGGGAGGGAGACTCATAAGAGTCGTGACATCCAAGACAGCGTATGCAATATACAACATGGCTTAAAATACTTAAGGTATACAATATAAAATTGGATTGGGTACCTAAGGTATACAATATAAAATTGGCTGGGGCACCTAAGGTATACAATATAAAATTGGATTGGGTGCCTAAGGTATACAATATAAAATTGGATTGGGTACCTAAGGTATACAATAAAAATTGGCTGGGGCACTAGGTATACAATAAAATTGGCTGTGGCACCTAAGGTATACAATATAAAATTGTCTGGGTCACCTAAGGTATACAATATAAAATTGTCTGGGTCACCTAAGGTATACAATATGCAAGACAGTCATTACAACTAATGAGAGGGATTAGGACCAAGCTAAGGTACACAATTAAAATACAATTTTTTAAAAATAAGACTTTGTATTAGCATTAGTGAAAGTTTAACACTGTTTAAAGCAGTGCTTCTCAAACTTGTAGTATAAGTATGGCGGACTGGCAGGAATCTTTCCATTGCACCAGGGACCGGTGAACTATTTTCCCTGCGCTAAAGTGGTAGTGAAATGTAATTTATTTTATTTTATTTGTTTGACGTATGCACTCATTGACAAAAAATTGCGTATTCTATAGGCTTGTATTACAGGCTGCAAAGGGAGGATTATATTTCCCCGTCCTGTCTTGATAACATTACGGACAGGCGGCGATTGGTCCTCGGACCGGCACCGGTCCGCGGATCACCACCGGTCCGCGGACCACCATTTTGAGAAGCACTAGTTTAAATTACCTTGTTTTGTAAATCGTATATTCCATACTCTATTCTGCATTTTCGATAAAAGAGATTCTTACCAAATATCTGCCAATTATTCGAAGGATATAATAATTGTTTTTGTTACCGACAATGTACAATTGAAAATTAAAATACACAAAGGTAGGAAAAATATCAACTTATAAACAAACACAAAATATTGTCCAACTTAGAGGATTTCAAAAGCACACACAATTTGTCAATTATTATTCAGCAATTAAAGCATAAGCTAAAAGTATTTTTTAAATAAAAATTTGAATAAATCACATTTCACCATCGTGTACATTAAAGTAAAAGCCAAATGGGTTGTTATCGCCACTTGTGCTTTGAGCTATTCGACTTATGAACTTAGAATTACTTTCCACCCTTCAGAGCGCTTTGACTTTTTAATTTTAAGTTTGTTTATTTTATCATATCCGAAAAATTGCAAATTACTTCTGTGTATGAAAATCGCTTGAGAACTTTATTGTACAAAAATTCGTTCATGTTCTCTTTACTAGACAGGTACTTTCTTAAGCACCAGTTAACTGATCTTTTCACATACTTTTCTTATCGCGCCAGTTAATTTTTTTCGACACGTCCTTGCTGATAACGTCATTTTCACACATTATCTTAATATACGAGTGATTATTTCAATCAATAACTGATTATCTTAGTTAATAAAAGATTATTTTAGTAAAAAAATTGCATTAGTTTTCAATGCCTGATTTTAGTCGAATAATTTAATCATATAATTTAATCGCATAATTTAATTGTATACTTTAATCGTATAATTTAATCTTATAATTTAATCATATAATTTAATCCATACTTCAACAGGCTACACCCCGAACATGGACTCTAACTGCAGGCGTTGCAGCCTAGCCCCTGATACAGTATCGCACGTGTCAGGGGTGGATTAAGACTGCACGGGGCCCCTGGCTGCAATTCAAACAGGGGACCCTATACAGCCAGCGTCACTTTAAATAAAATGATTGCTAGCAACTAATATACGACTGTAACGTAACTAAATAGTCCATTGGTTCCTTGCTCATGATTTGTCTGTCCTACGGGATCGGCCTCCCAGCCAAAAAGATTATTCATGAAAAAAACGATAACGAAGAAATAACTGTTTGCCGGTGTCCTAAAATTGAGTGTAAAGAGGACAAATTAAAAAAAAAGTTCCCACCACTAGGAATAGATCCCTACATTGCTTGGACCACAAGCCTACACACTTCCACACGACCAGAAGAGATTGACGGAAATTGCAAATTTAAAATATATAAACAATATTCTTTAATATTTTCTCTCATTGAGCCTATCAAATCAGGTTTTTCGAATACTAAGACTATCGGGTCCGAATAGCGATCAGATTAATAGATAAGATCTTATTAATTTATATTTAATTTATGATATTTTCAGGGATTCATGCAAATATTTGTCCACCTTTACTATGAAATATTCTAAGTTTGGGGGCCCCCTTAATCATCGGGGGCCCTCTTAATCATCGGGGACCCCTTGCTTTAGCCCGTTCAGCCCCCCCCAACCCTTAATCCGCCATAGGAACCTGTTGACTTCGTCCCCCGCGTTAGACATAGCTGGGGTGGGGGGGGGTGGGCTAGGGTGACGAGACAATGTTGTATGGCACTACCCAGCTGATGGCGCAGACTTCTTGGGTATTTGCCATGTGAAAGCTTCAAGAGAGTAATCTAAAGGTCACGGGATTTTAAGAAGAAGAAAATTATCAGCTGTGGGTCCGCGTTGTCAAGCTTTGTTTAACATATCGCGAAGAGCTCCGCTCTGAGACCATCGACGACAAAAGGAGTGCTGTATGAAAGCATGGGAATATAGGTAGCTGCTACAGGGACAAACCAGCCTGAATGCATATAACTCGCAAAATGTATATGCCGTTTTTACAGAAGCCTCTCCGCTTCCTACAGTGCAGTGCTTCTCAAAGTGGTGGTCCGCGGACCGGTGCCGGTCTGTGGGCCATCCGATGCCGGTCCGCAGAAGTAACCAAGAAAGGACATTTCGCTACCACGTCAGTACAGGGAAAATATTTCACCGGTCCCTGGCGCAAAGGAAAAAACTTCCTGCCGGTCCGCAATACGAAAAAGTTTGAGAAGCACTGCTATAGTGTACGCCGCGGCCAAGAGTTACCACGCTTAGATAGAGAAACAATTAGTCTGTAGTCCACCATGGAAAAGCCGATCTCATCACATCCATGACGTGCCTAGTTGGAGAACGCTCCTTTCGAACCCTCCACATCAAATGCCGTTTCCCATGGCGACCAAAATGCCCACAGTTCAAACACCAGACTGGACAGGACTGATAAATGATTCACAGCTGCCCCCCCCCTTCTTTTTCCCAGAAAGTAGAATGTTGTTTGTCAACCTGGCGAGTTCAAAGGTCAGCAGACGATGAGAAAACACTGGTCAGCGCAATATTTCAGATTTCTTTGCATGTCATAAAAATAATGCGGGGGCGAGTTTGGGTGGCGGTTGAGGTGTAAGCGGCAATGGTGGAAGTGTTGATGGTAATTGTGGTGGAGGTGTTGATGGTGATGGTGGTGTTGATGGTGATGGTGATGGTGATGTTGGTGTTGATGGTGGTGGAGGTGTTGATGGTGATGGTGGTGGAGGTGTTGATGTGATGGTGGTGGAGGTGTTGATGGTGATGGGGGTGGAGGTGTTGATGGTGATGGTGCTGGAGGTGTTGATGGCGAGGGTGGTGGAGGTTGATGCGAGGGTGGTGGAGGTGTTGATCGTGATGGAGGTGTTGATGGCGAGGGTGGTGGAGGTGTTGATGGTGATGGTGGTGGAGGTGTTGATGGCGAGGGTGGTGGAGGTGTGATGGTGATGGTGGTGGAGGTGTTGATGGTGATGGTGGTGGAGGTGTTGATGGCGAGGGTGGTGGAGGTGTTGATGGCGAGGGTGGGGGAGGTGTTGATGGTGATGGTGGGGAGGTGTTGATGGTGATGGTAGTGGAGGTGTTGATGGTGATGGTGGTAGAGGTGTTGATTGTGATGATGGTGGAGGTGTTGATGGGCGAGGGTGGTGGAGGTATTGGTGGTGAAGGTGGTGGAGGTGTTGATGCACATAACACTAATACAAGACATTCTATATGCACATACAACTAATACAAAAATAAGGTAATCCCGTTATTTCAGCGCATTTACAATTTTTTACAACAAAATAAATAAAATAACTTATTTTTACTAATTTAAACACTTAAATCAGAAATAAAAAAATGTATTTAATGTTTTATAATTAGTTTTTCGTGTGTTTTGTTGAGTTTAAAGGGGTTTTTAACTTAGAAAAGGGTTTTTAAAAGCAGACTTCCAACAACAACAATGGCGCCGTTAGTCACAGAAGATAGTGAAATATACAAATTTTTATTTCGTACAAATCGTTAAAATAGAAATTTTATTTCAACAAAAAAAAATGTTTTAATTTTAAAATAGATTTCATAATAATAATTAATGAAGGAAGTTTGAAAAACTGTTTTTTTGTTGACTTGAAATATAAAATGCGCTGAAATAAGGGATTACCCAAAAATAATATATGCACATACAACTAACACCGAAAATTCTATGCACATACAACGAACACAATAAATTCTATGCATATACAACTAATACAAAGCATTCTATGCACATACAGCTAATACGAAACATTCTATGCACATACAACTAACACAGAATATTATATGCGCATACAACTAATACAAAATATTCTATGCACATAAAACTAACACAAAATATTATATGCATATATAACTAATACAAAATATTATATGCATATACAACTAATACAAAATATTATATGCATATACAACTAATACAAAACATTCTATGCGCATACAACTAATACGAAACATACTATGCGCATACAACTAATACAAAACATTCTATGCGCATACAACTAATACAAAAATTATATGCGCATACAACTAATACAAAACATACTATGCGCATACAACTAATACAAAGCACTATATGCTATACTACTAACACGAAACATTATCCGTATATACAACAATACGAAACTAATTTGAAAGGAGTGTGACGTTTTCGGGTTGAGGAGACGGGGTTAAGGGTTGTGGTGGGGCGGGTGAAGGGGGTTAGATAAATATGTTTTACCCGCATGCCTAATCAACAGCCTTGTTCATCTAGGATTCTGTTGTTGTTGTTTTGTTTTTTAAAGCATACTTATGATTTGGGCTCCACATTTTAACATTATCCGAGCCACCAAAAGTCTTTACAGCTAAAATGCGTGACACCTCAATTGCTATGAAATCCAGATATAAGCA
Organism: Ampullaceana balthica; assembly: GCA_944989445.1. Taxonomy (NCBI): domain Eukaryota; kingdom Metazoa; phylum Mollusca; class Gastropoda; family Lymnaeidae; genus Ampullaceana; species Ampullaceana balthica. The sequence continues at coordinate 867,512 of CALYLW010000260.1, read as the reverse complement.
ATGATTATGTATACTAAACTTAAATGTGAAACATTCTCGCGTAGCATTTTAAAGTGAATTTCATTAATAAAATTTATTTAGAAAAAAAAAGATTTCCCAACTTTTCCCGTAAGTCAAACATAAGTCATACCTGATAAAAGGTGCAATGTGTATACTTTCAAAAAGGAATCATTTTTTTTGTTCCCTTTTTCTGATAAGGCATCATATTTTGTAAATTATATTCAATACACACACACACCATATTTTGTTTCTGAAAAATGTATATATATTTCCACATTTAAAAAAAGATACAACGATTTGTTCATAAGCACACATGAAAAAATGATTAAAAAGCAACTTCAGAAATGGCCTATGTTATTCCGACTACAAAGGAATGAACATGACAAGTTCAATTCGCAATCCATATTAATTAAGCGTTATCAGGATCACTTTATTAAATTTAGTTAACTCCTGTGAATACGTTCGTTAGCGAAAATTTATAATGTATAGTGTATATATATATAGCTTATTTAAACTTTTTTAAAGTGTAAGTTTATTTGACATAAGCCATCGCTTTCCACATAAAATAAACTCGCTACATCTATGGTTTATAATTAAATGTCCATTTATGAATTATATTTTAAAAAATCGCAATTTCATTCACACATGTAAAATATTAATCCAATGCATCGTGGAAAATTTGAAATAAAATAATTTAAACGCATATCTAATATATAAAGCTCAGTTGATGTTTTGTATGTTTGATTGTTTGTATCCATTAAAATTGCTTTGTTGACATTTTTCCAAAAGATCTCTACCACTGTCGTCAAAAAGATCATATATATTTACGACAATGCATTGTAACACAATTGTAATTAATAGAATATTTGCATCAGCGTCTATGAGATAAAGATAATATGGCATTACCCCCCCCTCAAAGGCAAAATCTACTTAACCTATAGCGCCAATAAATTAAGTTATAAATTTTATATATGAAATGTACTTTCTAAAATACTTGAAAGAAATTAAAGCAGTCGTATTAAAAAGAATTCAAGAAAATGTGCGCACCGTATTTAGACAATAATAATAAATGGTTATAGAAATATTCTGGCTTAATACAAAGTCTGCTCATAACAACTGGACCAAAAATAACTCTACTTTTGTAATCTATTTATATTTGTTCTAACGTGGAAATAATATTTGAATTGTTATATATTTGTGTCTACATTTACGATTAAAATTCACTGCTTTATGCAATTGGAAAAATATCATAAATGAATGAAATTCTTTTTTGAGTAACTTTTATGGGCCAACAACAGAGTTTGTTTCTAAAAAATAAAGAAATTATATTCCACATTAAAAAAAAACATAACAAATCAAATGTCTGTTAAAAAACGAATGTGAAACAATGACAATAATTGATTATTAAAATGGCCTATGTTAATCCAACTACAAAGGAATGGACATAACAAATTCAATTCGCAAAACAAAATAATTAAGCGTTTTCAGGCTCACATTATTTAGTTTAATCTACTTATGTTAATAGGTCTGGTAGCCTAAGTTTAAATTGTATAAGTGTATATCTTATGTAAAAGACAAACAAAATATAAATTTTATATTAATAGGACACAGCTTAATTTAAGATGCGTACACGAAAATGTGCGCACAGTAATCAGGTGATAAAAGATTTTAGAACGCGCACCGCTAAAAATGAAGCCTTGAAAAAAATAATGACACAATGAAACAATATAATTTGCAATTGTCACGCAAGTAGTGTCTGTCAGTCAGTCCTGACGCTACTAATTTTAGAAAGCAGGGAAAACCAAATTACTGCACCAAAGCATCGAAAGGTGTGCAAATTAAATATGCGCTGTAAAAAAATATTATATGACGTCATTGTTTTCCCTCATATTTTAATTTTGGAAAAGGGATCAATGTAAAAAGAGAATTAGATGATGGTTAATTATAAAATAAAAAAAGAAACCCCTATTATAAAATACTTTGTGTACCTTTCAGAAAGTTTAATATTTCGTATTTATCAAACAAGGACAAGTTAGTTGGCCATTTGAAAAAGGTCGGCGCCGTAGGCGCCCTAAAAAAGAGTGCATTTTTAATAAAATAAATAGATTTCAGCTGAAAACTTCCGTCAATTTTTAACGGGTGTACGCTAGTTATTACATACATAGGTTTTTATTAAATGTCGAGTTATGGAACCGAAAATAATTAAAACAAATTCGCAATTAAATTTAAACGTGTAAACAATTAAACCTAATGCATCGTGTGGCAGTTGTAATTAAATATGTTTACGTGTCTATAATATATAGAAAGTACCAGTAAAGAAAATGACAATTCTTTGTACTGCACAGCTCAAATAAAGAAGCGTACACGAAAATGTGCGCACAATAATTAGACAATATAATATTTTTTGAATGCGCACGTCTGAAAATCAAGTATTGAGGTAAAAAAACTTCAACAAAAATAACTCGCTTTGAACGGCATTTGAACGTCCGCGTAAAATTGTTAAATATAGAAATGAGGTTAAATTTTTCATTCTTTGTCTCTGCATTTCCTGATTATTTAATTTACGGCATTCGGGCAAACGGGACAATTACAAAAAACTATATTTAAACCATCTTCAGGGTAAAAGGAACCGTCCTGCCAAATTTGGTCCCCGTCCGTCATTTGGTTTGTCAGTCTGTGTAACAGAATGTCGAAAAGTGAAACATACAAACAAAGATACAAAAACTAACTGAGCTTTATATATTAGATTAATATCACCACCACAGTTTTTGCGTGGAATTTCTACATTCGCAGAATGATGCGCGAACAAGTACCTACAATTCATGGTGGTTCAGATATTGTGTTTAACTTGCAAGTAGTAATTTATATTACTGTTTCAGTTTTCAGAAAATTATTGTAAGGTAAGTTATTAAACATTAATTTTGTTTTTATTGCATTAAAGTAGCACACATAATGTGTGTTTTTCATTAAAATCCGGTTATTCGTTAAAAATGTTAAACCTATCAAATTAAAGTAATGTGTAAATAATTTTATTTTCGTCTATTTTATGGAAAATTATTCAGATTTATTTATGACAAGAATATGAAAATATTCAAATTTCTCCGTTAATAAACACCACATTAGGCCTACATGATTTTTTTTAAAACATACTTTAAAATTTCAAGCGTCTTGGAAAAATTGACATCTGAAGAAGTAACTAGTAAAAGGAGATCAGAAGCTGGAATTTTACTCATTCAATGCAAATTTTTTTCTTTTCTATGTTATCTCAATTTATGGGAACCCATCATTGAATGGAACAAATAGATTTGCTAATAGAAAAAGCTGTTATATCAGCCAAAAAATTTGTGAAGAGTTGAAGATATCAACTGAACGCGGAGCTAGAAGGATAAAAAAAATATGATTTGGGGGAAATTAAGAAGACGTGGTTCTATATTTAGAACTAGAAGTACAACGAAAAATGTTTTTATCCATGGATGGAATTATAAAAGAACGCTTTGATCAGTTGCATGTCCTTGCAAGAAAATAATCGTATATGATGCCATGCAACCTACTAAATGAAGCATTTAAACATCAAATAAATTACTTTATTGACATTGATAAAGAACAATTCCATATTGAAAGACAAAAGGATCCAGGTTTGTATGACTGTCCGTACACTACAAGAAGAGGAATTATGTTATAAAAACGGGGGAAAAGGCTCCCTTGATCTATTAAAATTTATTCAACAGTATAGATTGGAAAATTCTGTACCCAACATTGTAATTTTGCTATGAATTTTTTCAAGAATTACTATCAGAGTCGCTAGTTGTGAAAGGAGCTTCTCCAAACTGAAGTTGATAAAAAATGATCTTTGTTCCACAATGAGCGATTTAAGACAACAAAATCTTGCAATACTGTCCATTGAGCAAGATTTACAAATGATTTAAATTTTGATAGCATAAAACACGATTTTTCTATCGTGAAAGTTAATGTATAAATATGCTTACATTCTAACTAATGTATACAATTTCTTTGTTTGGTAATGTTTTTTGGATGTAAATTTGAAATTTATTATTTATTTTGTCTCATTGGGGGGGGGGACACCTGAGACATCAGTAACTTTTTTGTTGCCTTTAAAAAAAAGTATCTTGTATTTTTATAAATCTGTATTTATTGGTATATCATCTTATGCGGCCTCTTTTATTACTGCTTACATAAATATGGCATGCAATGGTAAACATGTTCACCCACATTTACTTCGTTTCATTTACAATTATTTATTCATGTTTATTAATGTATAAAAACCATCATATAATAGAATAAGTGGCCGTCCTTAAATGACGTCAAGCGATTTTGGCAGATTTTACACCCTTACCCCCTTCGTTACACGTCGTCACAAAAAGTTAGACCCCTTCTTCAATATGACGTCAGAAACCTTTGACCCCCCCCCCACCTTAAAAGCCGTAATTCCTATTTGAAAATGAGAATGTTTCAAATCGAATTTTTGTCATTTAAGTAGTAGATCTATGTTTGTAGTGTAAGGATGCACTCCAATATCGTAACACGCGTTTTACATAAACGTCATTAAATAAAGTGTCAGTAATCAAATTTAATATTTAAGTGGACATTTTATTTAAAGTTGCATGTTTTGAAGTGACGTCAGATTTCTTAAACACACACCCCCCCCCTTAGTCACAAATGCCTCCCCCCCCCCAGGTGCTTGACGTCATTTTAGTACGGCCCCAAAAAGGGCGACAAATTGGAGACCGCCCCGGGTTGCAAAATTTCTAGCTACGCCACTGACCAAGAGGCATTGCTAATGTTGGCGTTAAACTTTGGGAGTGTCTTAGCGCTGTATAACTGAGGGACAACTACAATGTAAAGTGAAGTGAATCGAAGTGAATCCAGTCGCGTTTCTCACGACTAAATACATATTCAAATCATTTAAAGGCTAAATATGTAAAACAGCCACGTGAATGATCTAAATATTCATGTGATCATGGACAATGTTCCCTTTAAGCTGTGCAGCCGCGCAGATATATGACCGACACTGCGAATCAGTTAAGAATTATCGCGCAGCAAATTTGGTAAAATATTGCAACAAAAAAAAATAGATGCTGTGCAACTTTTCATATGAGATTTTTTTAAAACTTTGCACATGGACCAACTAACCTTAGAGGGAACATTGGCCTTGGGCTATAAATGGTCTTCATGGGGGAGGGGGGAGAGGCACGGTAGTCGAGCGGCAAGAGCGCTCAGCTTGAGTACCGAGAGTCCCGGATTTGAATCTACGTGAAGGCAGGGATTCGTTCCCGTGGCCAAGGGTGTCCCTGAGTCCCCACAGCTCCAAATGAGTACGTGACAACAGGACAACAAAAAGGCTGAGCATTGTGCCCCACGACCCCCTCGTAGAGTTGGCCTGTGAACGTCACTTGTCTACAGATCAGGGTGGTATATGCGTTCTTATAAGGACGTAAGACGCACAAATCCATCTGGAAAAAAGGAGCGGCTGTAATTTTCTGTAATGTTTAACCAAAAAAAAAGTAGTCAAACAAGTTACACTTGCTGAGATAAAACAATTTTTTTAATGAATCCTTTGGCATAAAATACAACAAAAATTAATTTAAAAAAAACAATTAAGAAAAACAACATTTGGTTGAAAATCCTTTCTACAAAAAGAAGATTTCACAAAAAGTCATGAAGCAAAGTAAGAGTGTCTCTATCCACCCACCCACCCACCCCGCAAACGTCCCATTTTATTATCAGTCCTAAGATTGGACAATGGTTTTATGGTCGTGGGAGCGGGGAGGGTGGTAATTTGGACGTGATGACGTAATAAGAAACATGTTTAATTGTCTTTGGGTTTGTACAAGTGTACAAACTTGTATAGTCACCGAGGTTGTAAGAGCGTATCACAGTTATCATAGTTTGCGTACACATGTGCGAGCTTGAACTGTCATGGGGTGTGTACACGTGTGAAAACATGTTTTGCTATCGGGTTTGTACAAGTGTATAAACTCGTAATTTCATCGACTTGAACAAATGTAAAAAAAAACTTGTAATGTCCTCGGGTTTGTACATCTGTACGTGTGTACAGACTTACAGATCATTTGAACATCGGGTAGTCGGGAAAATAAATAATGAAAGATTCCATAATTGAGAGTTAACTGAAGAGAGTATAGAAATAGAAAAAAAACATTTTTATTCATCAATAAATGCATTTTAAAAAACACATAAGTAGGGTGATTTCATGTGTTTATTTTTAAATCTCGGCACCGTAACAGAAAATATCAAAAACTAAAAAGTTTGGATAACTAAAAAAATCTTCATGGCCCTAAAACCACCAAATCACACTTCATCCGGATTGTGACTTCCTTTTGTATTTATATAAACTCTATGCTATCAAAATTAAACAAGACGAAATGGACGTCCGTAGCAGATTTCAAAATGTCTAAGGTCTGCCAAGTTTATAATCATTTCAAATGACGAAGCCGTGTGAAAAAATAAAGACGGAGTGAATCCGAGGGCAGAAGCTAATGAGATGGAGAGAGCGGAGAATCGTGGATGGACAGAAGGGAGATAATAGGAGATTTTTTCCCCCTTCTGAGCTGGGGAGGTAATAAAGCGAGAGCGGAATAAACCGTGAGTGAAAGAGAAAATTGATGAGAAACCTCAACACAGACGGGACATTTTGGGGGGACTTTTTTGTCATCGCAACAAAGACTTTCTCGGCAAACAAAGCTCTCCACTATCTAGACGGCGCAACCAGACAATCTCTTGCCGACCATCAAAGACGATGACCTACATCCACCTGGACGTGGTAGTCATGGGGGGGAGGGGGCCTCAAGGGTGGAGGAGGGGGAAGTAAAAAAAATTCTCGTAACAATTTGATTGAAATTGTTTTGTTCATAGGATGAGCTCAACGGCCTTAGGGGATTGCGAGTTTAGGAGTGTGGTGTATGGGAGTGTGGTGTATGGGAGTGTGGTGTATGGGAGTGTGGTGTATTGGTGTATGAAGTGTTGTGTATGGGAGTGTGGTGTATGGGAGGTGGTTTAAGTCTCATGATGTGATTTCTTTTGGCGAGCGATTGTGGACTGTTGAATGTCGACGAGTAAGGCAGTGTGGACTCAGAGACAAATGGAGACTGTCTGGGATTTTAGTTCCAAAATGTAAAATTCTCCCAAACACCTTTCTAGGGCAACCCTAACCCCGTCTACGCCTCTGACAATGTATCCACAACAGCGTAGAGTTAAAATAAATTGTAAACTGGGTTCACTTTCTAATTCAATACTAAATGATCCGTTGTTGTTTACGTTGCGAGGTGTAGAGTTTTGTAATTTTTGTTTTCTGTATTTCCCAGAAGTGGACTCGTCCAAATATTAGACGTTTAGGAAAAGGTCATGTGGGTGTTTCCTCGTCACGACACAAGCTTTCATACGTCAGAATACAAACAACTCTTAACATCCTTGTCGCATTGGCAAATTCATTGTGCTCTATCATTTAAGGACCACTGTAATATCCGAACCCAACTAATTTATGAGGCTGGCGTTTTGTTCCTCCATCATGATCCCCATATTTGAAAATCACTGTAATACTAATATAAACTTATTTATTGTAGGCTGGCGTTTGGCTCTTCATTGCCCCAAAATTTGAGAATCACTGCAATACTAAAACTAATTTACGAGGCATGTGTTTTGGTTCCATTTCCCAAAAATACATGAGAATCCCTGTAATACTAAAACTAATTTATGAGGCTGATCCGTCGTACGCCTAAGTTGACTTTTATTTAATTACGAGCCGCCGTATGTGTAAGACACTTTCAAATTTAGGATGTTTTCTTGGAGAGAGAATTTATGCATGTGGTTTAGCAATAAAACATAACTTACTTAGCGGTTCTAAATACGATCAATCTAGGCACTTAAAGGACCCTTTTTACCACGTTTTTATTTAGTCACTTTCATTCCTGTTTGTCTGTCCACAATTTTTCAAATCTGCCAACGTAATATTAAACCACTTCTGATGGTCCTAGAGATCTCAAAATTTTACCACAGATAGATCTTGGATGACAATGCATTGTATCAAAATTTCAGATCGATCGAATGTTCCGTTATTAAATTATTGAACTTTTTAGTTTATATTTATATATAAGCATATGTATTATCCGTTTGCTCTTGTTTACATTACATTAACGTGCCGAGTTCACACCAACCCCGACAACATCAACCATGTTTAACATCAAGGGGAGATCAGTCATTTCCAGTCTGTAAATGTTTGTCGGGCAATGCGTATTATATTTTAACATAATCAATACTTCAAAACTCACCATAGCATACACTTAGACTAAAAAGAATAAAGTAAATAGTAGTAGGATTAAAAAAAAACCACGTTTTTAAAAGCTGACTAAAAAGAAGATTCATAGAATTGTGAAGGAAAATCTTTTACTGGATTGATACAAATTTCAAACTTATATGCTCAAGTACTATGATGTATTATGACTAAAAGCGTGGGACGGGCGCTTCTCAGGCTTAACTAATTCAATTCACTCATTTTCTTACTCGTCATTTGTAAACCCCCTAGGCCCCGGGAACAATTCACTTGGATCCGTGACCATCGGTACGCGAGTCGAGCGCGCTGCCACTCGACCACCGCGTCCCATATGTTCCCTGCCTTTAGTATTATCAGGAGCGGCCTTTGGGGGTGGCAGCTGGGGCAATCGCCCCAGGCCCCGCACTTAGGGGGGCCCCGCGTTTCAGACTTGAGACTATACTTTAGTAACAAAAGAGCCGGCAGATATTGCACTACTGAGTTTGCGCAAGAATTGATCTAATCTAGTTGGGGGTGGGGGGGGGGCACGGGGTCATTGTTGCACCAGGCCTCGCTCGTACCTAACGCCGCCTCTGATTTTTATGTTCATATTCTTCGGTTTTATGTTCCCTTTATTCGGCTTTATGTTCCCTTTACTCCGTTTTATATTCCCTTTATTTCTTTTTATGCTCCATTTATTCAATTTTGTGTTCCCTGCCTTCAGTTTGTGTTCTCACATAGTTTTAAAACTAAATTGATGGTTTAAAACCTGAGTAATTTAAAATAGAGTAAAAAAAACCTCTTAACTTGTTGACAGTTAAGCTTGTCTTAATCTGTCCATCGGTACATTAGTGTTGACAGAAATGTAATATTAATAACATTAGTCATTATTTACAACGACTTAATGTCTAGTAAATTAAATACAAAATGACACCCGTGCAATGTAACAAAAGAAAAATTGACTCAGAAAATACGATGATGGTCTAACATGATTTATGGCGATTCTGGCCGGCAAAACTGAAGGTACTAAAACTATATTTAAAAATAAGTAACTACAATATTACCTACTGAAATATTAAGTTTAAGCGATGTCTGAAATATTTTGAACAGTGAATAATCCATAAAACTAAATGTTTATTAATTAATTAACAAATTTAAAGGGCTGCATCTCTGTCTATCATACAGTCTAGGTGGAAATAAACGCCATCACGTCAACAGATCGAGAGCCCGGATTTTAGACAGGTTCTATTAATGGAACTCCGCCATGAAAAAAATGACCAAGTCTAATAAACCCGAGCACTGGATCCACTCTATGGCGCCACATAGCCACATGACAAATTAACGCACTTGTCATTTTCGAACGTAACGTACTCCCTCTTTAATTTTAACTATTCTTAAAAGTCAAATCCTCTAATCCCCACCCCCCCCCAACAAAAAAAACAACAACAACGTATTACCACACTCTTTAAAGACGTACATTATTACAATGTATATCTAAGAGTTTTAAAATAATCCATCATTCCTGGAGTTGTAGACGTACATACACCCCCACCCCTCTTAAAAAAACAACAACAACCAAGAATCCATTATCCTGTGGAAAGCGAGGCTAATTGATTGATTATTTAATGTTAACAAATGACGTCATTGTGCGCAAAGATTATGTGGAATAAACGAAGACAAAACAGAAACGGGAAAATCCGCCATTCAGCTGACCAACAATTAAGACTAGTACCAACATTAGAAAAGATGAGTATATGTCTTGTATTTAGAGATACCGTCCTACCTCCCTGCGTGCCAAGTCTTTTTTTTTACACACATGACGTAAATTTTCGCTTCATGGGCTAAAGCTTTTTCATTAAAAAAAAAGTTACAACCGAGAAAAAAACCACCACACAAAAAAAAACACTGGCTTAATTTAAGACAATGTAAGCATGCATTACAAAGGTTTCAATTTTTGTAGCCCAAGAAAAAACTGAGAACAAAACACGGTGAAAAAAACAACAATAAATATTTAATGAATAAATATTAACAATTTACATTGCCTTAGTCACTTACAAATACAGGATATCAAGGGCGACCATTTAGCTAGTGTGAAGTGTAAGTTATTCGTCGTAGGTTTTTATTTCACGCTCTGCCAACTTAAATAAATCAACCTTATGACGCCATGGTTTTTTGTTTTTTTTTCAACTACCATTTGAATGCGTTCTGTCCATAAACTCCACTGTCCGATGGACATTTGTAAAGGAAGTCAATATGTACGTTAAAAATGTATGCACATATTCAGTACCGGCTAAAGGTATGGGGAAAATAGGCCGCTGCCTAGACCGGCATTTTTAGAGTGGTCGATTTTTTTAAATGAAAAAAACAAACAAACAAACAACAACTATAATCCCCCAAATCTTAACTAGGAACAGAATTTGTTTACAAATTGTATAATTTTATATCAATGGAAAAAAAATAACAATAAATTGCGGTACTAATTTAGATTTCCATTACTATTTATTTCTGCAGCTATCTCCAGTTCATTATCTGTTTACTTCCAGTGAGCACACAAAGCTAAGAATATTCATGTTTAAAAAAAAATTAATTATCCCAAGAATTCAAGAGACTGAAAATAAGATACGCCTGGACTGACGTAAGCAGTGTAGCGCCCCGGGCGGCAGTCTTATTGTTCGTTGAGGGGGTTGGTGTTTGCGGGCCACAACGAAATAATGAAATGAAGAAATATAACAAAAAATATAAAATAATAATTTATTAATTAAAATAATATACGCATAAAAATATCTCACGATGCATTTTGACTGAACTACCGGACAAACGAATTTAAAAAAAAATTCATTAGGAAATAAATCGCCATATTAATGTATCAATGCACGTATGGAAGAAAAACTGTGTACCGCTGATTCCCTGAAGTTATAGTTAGGGAAGAAAAGCTTATATCTTACACAGATTAATGACATAACTTGCCATTGCTATATTTTAATTTCAGCTTTGATACAGTCTATATTAAAATATTCCGTTCATATTACAACATTATGATTTCATGTGTGTGTTTTTTTTTACAACCTTACCCCTATGTAATTATTATTCTAAATTGTGTCGTTTTGTTCCGCTTATAAAATCCTTTATATTAACTTGTGGTGTCTGTTTGCGGCCTTGCCAAAAAAACGTTGGATCGATTTTTAACTCACTTCCTCGTAAGCTAGCAAGCTGAAATTTTGCAGGCAGACTCGTGCCGATGATAAAAATGATGTAACAAAAGTTCAGATCGATCGCCTGTACTGTAATTAAATTAATGAATTTTTAGATTATCTTTATTTATTTCTATGTAACATGTACATTTTTGTGCTAGAGTGCGCGGTGCGTATTATATTGAACAACCTTTCTTGTCGCGCAATAAGGTGCGTCTTATATTGACAATACTTTTTAAAAACATATTCCCGATCGGTGTGCATTATATTAAACAAGTTTAACGAGACATAACTACAATTTTGGATTTTTGGGTTGTCGCCTATATAAATATAAAGGATTTATAGTCATAAACTTGTTTTTTTATGTTTTTTCATTATTTTATGGCAATATTTATCAAGTTTTTTTGGGCTTTTGGTGCAAACAAACCAAGCGCCTCCAATAATGATAGTTAATTTATTGCAGTCACCCATGAGTGATATAGGTTGAATGTCTGAGCAATAACGAATTGAATATTTAGTACAACGTCAATAATTAATGATACACTTCTACACATTACAGACACTAATTCTGTATAGAAGATTATTGTTTCCAAAGTCTTTATTTGAACGCACAGACCATGCTTGCCAGTTGGGATTTAAACATTGAACAAAAGAGTTATACAAATTACACACTGATAAATTCAAATAATTAACGTCAGAAGCACAGAGAGAGAAAATAATTAAAGGGGGACAACTACCCTAATTTTAATTTTCAAAATTGATAATATTTTAACATGTCTTCTGTACTTGGTGTATATGGACTTAGATAAACTAAATAATTTTTATAAAAAAAAGTACTCCAGCGGAGCAAAAAGGGGGATCCAGTCCAGGATGAAAAAAACATGGTGCAATTGGAAGCATTTTTAATAAAAGTTAAAAGAGTCATATTTTTTAATCTATGAAAGCAGTGCGCAACTATATAAAAACGATCAAAATTTGTTATTATAAAAATAAATACTTCAATGTCTAATTTAAAATAATAATAAAATTGGTCTCAGCCAATTCGTCCTTCGGTCACTGTACCCCCATCCCCAACCTGGGCGCCACTGGACAAGCGACAGGTCAGCAGTAATTGGTACAACGTACATGTAGGTTGGGTTGGTTGTTTAATCAACGAAAATATCAAGAGAAAGCAGTTTTGAATTACCGCGCAGTAAATTTTTTAAAATAGTGCACAAAAAATGGATGCTGTGCAACTTTGCACACGAGTTTTTTTTTAAAACTTTGCACATGGACTAACGAACCTTAGAGGGAACATTGCTTATGACATCATATATTTTATTTTTGGCTTTAGTCCAAATTAACTAATAATTAATCGTTAATATTCAAAAGTTAACTATTAAATTTAAATAATCGCTAACAGCCCTATTTTGAAGTCTGAATGAAAATTAGTCTGCATTTATTTCAAAACGTAGTGGTTGTCGCGGGTCATAGGGGATGGAATAGGTGCACACTTCTTGGTGATTCGCTCACTTCAATCTACTTTAAAAAAAAAGAAGAATAAAAAAAGAGGAAAGAAACAAAAGCACAGAATTATTTTAGATATGTCCCACAAACTCAAACAACAGAGTTACACTCCTGTGTGTTGTACAACAGAGTTACACTCCTGTGTGTTGTACAACAGAGTTACACTCCTGTGTGTTGTACAACAGAGTTACACTCCTGTGTGTTGTACAACAGAGTTACACTCCTGTGTGTTGTACAACAGAGTTACACTCCTGTGTGTTGTAAAACAGAGTTACACTCCTGTGTGTTGTACAACAGAATTACACTCCTGTGTGTTGTACAACAGAGTTACACTCCTGTGTGTTGTACAACAGAGTTACACTCCTGTGTGTTGTAAAAAATTAAAATTTAAAATTTTATTTTCTTTATCAAAACTTCAAAAATAATAATATAGAGAATGAAGTTGATATGTGATACCGAAAAGATTTATTATATTAAACCCAATTTATATATAGAAAATAGAGGACCAATGGATATGTTTAAAAAGAGAAGAAACATGAATGCTGAGCATCAAACAAATTCTGACTCTTCTTCACAATTATATAATGGAAACATAAATGAAACAGAAGCTTAATTTGCAAAACGAATTCGTGCTAGCCTCACTTGAAAATATCACTCTTCGAATATTCAATTGGGTTTTGTAAGTGTGGACAGCTCACCGAAAGCTCACGGAGTTAGTTGCAGCGATGTTCTATCGAATGTTCTCAGCATATTTTAATACGAAGTGAAGACGATTGTTACTGACTAACAAGCAATCAAACAAGTTTGTTTAAGATTATTCTTTTTAAAATTGTGGGTGACATAATTTTTATTCAAATATACATAAACTAGGTTGTTCTAGGGCGCCGTGACGCTTACGGCGCCCATTTATTTTGGGGCACCTACGGCGCCCACTTTTCTTTTTGTCGAAAACCCAAGTAATTTATTCTTGTATGGTAAATACGAAATATTCCTGAAATGTACACAAAATATTTTATAATTAACAATCCTCAAATCCTCTTTTTACATCGTTTCCTTTTACGCGGCTCTCGATGCACAGCTTGTATCTTAAAATATAACCTTAAACAATGACGTCATATAATATTTACTTACAGTGCTAATTTTAATCTGGAAACCAAAATGATTATGATTTTTAAGTCTATGCTTTCAATTATTTTATTAAAAACCAGAGTGATGTCCCTTTGCGTTATTACGGAATGATAATTGAGGCGGTTTATATTATACCAGACGCCCCGCGGCGTAGCATACATCGCAGACTTGCTCATGGAGAGTGCAAAGAAAGTGGAGAAATAACGGACACAAACTACAGCACGAAGAAATCAAAACAACGCGAGTGAACGTTGATTTGCTGCCACTCATGGTTGGTTTCTAGACGTTTGCAGGCGAAATTCGGTACACCCCTAACTTCTATGAAGTCAGCTATAAAACGATAATCGGTTTAAAATCAAAGTTACGTAATCGACAATCTGTTTAAAAAAACAACAGAAAACAACAACACGTAATTAACAACCCTAAACATGACTAACCCTCGCTAGGGTTTGCCAATCACAGTTTATGTTTAAGGGATGGTCATATTAAATGGGAGGCGGGTAACAACAACCTCAGTGTGCTTGTCTCCATGTTTACTCGCTATTTTTTACTTATTTTGTGCTGCTTTTTGTGTCTGTACTCTCACCCCCCCCCCAATCCGTTCTTTGCACTGTCTATTATGAGCAAGTCTGCGGCGTATGCTACGCCGCGGGTCTCTCCAGAGTTCCTTCTTTTCATTCAATCACAGTCGTTTGCCCAAACCCATCCCATTTTGACAACTGTGTCTTTCAGGAAGTCTTCACCCGTAACTAAATCATTAGCGGCGTATGCTACGCCGCGGGTTCAGCTAGTGGTGGCAATAAAGGGGTAAAAGAACGGGCACATACAGACATTTTAAAAATTTTTTTTTAAAATATGTTTTCGCTGGGGCTTGAACCCAGGACCATCGACGTATGAGGCGGACGTGATAACCAGTACACTACGAATCTCACATTTACTGTGAAGGAACAATGCAAGTGAACGCAAGTGCATTGTTGCCACCCACTCCCACCCCCCTCCTTTTTTTCTCATGTCATCCCACCACGCTTGCCAACAGTGTTTAGTTGACCCGAGCGAGGGTCATTCGTCATGCTCGGTTGCACATAATTGCAGCTTGTTGCCTCACAGGGTCCGACCACGAAGAGAATTATATATATAGATACTAAGAATTATATATATATATAGATACTAGTGTATTACCCGTCAAAAGTGACAGAAGTTTTCAAAATGGATATATTTCAGTTTTTGTAATTATCCCTTTTGCCTGAAAGCCGCATAGTAAATAATCAGAAAATGTAGAGACCAAGAGAGAAAAATTAAATCTCTTTTCCATATTGAACAATTTTATGCGGACGTTTGAAAATAGCATTATTTCTGTTGTTTGTTGGTTTTTTGTTGTTTTTTTTGCAGTATTTTTTCAGCGCTATTTTTTTTAGCGGTGCACTTTCTAAAATCTAGCGTTACGAACGGACATAGCAGAGTATATATTTTGATTATATATACGAATATATGTACTATGAGAAAACTTCCAAGCTTAGGCTTCGCGTTATATAAGTTTGCATGAATAATAATGATATAATCAGGATAATTGTAAATGCATAGTGAATTACACACAGCTTAAGGTGATACTTCAGCAAAGAAGTTTGAAGTTCGAAGTATTAACAAATGTTGCTGAGGAGTCAGCCGGACGTTAACTTGTGGCATTGAATAGTGCGCACCAATTATGAGTGCAGCAATAATACAGCACAGTGCCTTAAAAATAAATTATGTGATTGTAATGTGATCCACTGTGATTTGAAGCAGTTTACGCTTCATTGATGATTATGACTTGTCAGTTTATTCGCCCATTAGTCCATTCATTATTACCACAACATTACCAAAACATGTAAAAAATAAAATGTAATTTTTACACATGTTAATAACAAAGAACTATTCATTTTGCATGAAACGTAGTAAGCAAAGTTTGTCACAGGATAACATAAAAGATTAAATTATCAACTGTTAATCATATTTACAATTTAATATAAACGTGTTAGTAATTCACATAAACGTTTTTATTATTGTCAAGTCAGCACCTTTTCAAGATGTATTATGACTTGTCAGTTTATGCGCCCATTTGTCCATACATTATTACCTTTACATTATCAAAAAAATGTAAATAAAAAAATTGTAACTATTTACAAATATGAATAACAATGAACTATTTATTTTGTATGAAACCTTTGAAGTAAAGTTAATCAATGGATAAAAGAATATATTACATTATCTTCAGGTAATGGTATATAAAATTTAATATGCACGTTTTAGGAATTCTAATAAACGTTTTCATTATTGTCAAGTCAGCACCCCTTCCAGTTCTATATTTTGTACTCCAAATTAGTTTAAGACGCATTCAAATATTATATGTAAATAACAATAAAAAAACTATTGTGGGGAGGAGTCCGATTTTTAAATATGTTATTTTTTAAACATAGAAATATGCAATCTCAAAGTGTATAAAAGAAAAACAAACGCTAAACTAAAGCATAAGTTGGCAAACTTCATTTGCAGTAATAAATAATGGCTTTGTAGTTCAAAACGCATCGAAACTTGACAACCAAACGACAACCAATTGTAAATTTCATGAAAAGAAAAACGAATGTTATATAGAATATTAATATAGAAAATTAAATTTATAATTATGTACGTAATATTGACATGGACACATGCACAAAAAACGGACATTTAATACAAAAAATAACAATATTTATCAAATAAAACATGGCTCTTTTTAAATTCTTTATATTAACTCGTGGTGTCTGCACCCTTGATTGTCGCCAAAACTTTGGATCGATTTTTAACCCACTTGCTCGTAAGCTAGCGAGCTGAATTTTTTCAGACAGTTTAGTACCGATAATAAAAACAATGTATCAAAATTTCAGATCGATCGCATGTACCGTAATTAAATTATTGATTTTTTAGATTATTTTATTTATTCCTATGTATCATGCTATTTTTTGAGATAGAGCGTCGCGGTGCGAATATATTGAACAACCTTTCTGTCGCGCAATAAGGTGCGTATTTTATTGACAACACTTTTTATAAACATATTCCTGATCGTCGGTGCGCATTATATTAAACATGTTTTACGACACAACTGCAATTTTGTATTTTTGGATGTTCTTGCGCTGCGTAGTATCATGAACATTCTTTTAGTTACTTCTCGTACATAAAGGATTTATAGTCAAAAACTTCGTTTTTTTACGGGTTTTTTAAAAATTAAATCCCTTATATTAATTTCACCGGCGTCTCTCTCTGTCTGTCGTCATCTCATAGGCCGGGCGGAAAAACAAAAGCCACTTCCCGTGATCCGATCGAGCTGAAATGCGGCATACGGACACGTCTCACCTAACAATGAATCGTATCAAAATTTCAGATTGATCGAACTTACCGTAATTAAATTAATGCATTTTTAGTTTATCCTTAAATAACGTATGTAATTCAAATTCACTGTTTGTTATTGTTTTTTTCCCACGTCAGAGTTTGAGTTGACGCGTTGACGCGACCCATCGAAGTACCGGCGTGCTTTTGTTTACATTTTACGTGTCACGCTGAGCTCGGTCAAGCGATCTGTGACCAGACTTTTCCCATCTCCGCCCCCCCACCACAGGGTTGTGAAGCAAAGTTGAGTTAAGACAGATTCAGTCTGTAAATGTTTGTCGCGTTTGAAAATAATCAATACTGTTAGTTATGTCTCATATATATGGGATTTATAGTCAAAAACTTTGTTTTTACGGGTTTGTTTGATTACTTCGTTTCCTTCACGAATTAATAAAAGCTTTAAAAAATGACGTCACGTCACAATATTTTATGGCTATAAACACATTTTGTTAATCTCGAACGCAACATATTTACTCCTATATTTTCATTTTTTGTATCGGGAGTTACCTCGCATAGCGTCACGGACAGACGTGACATTGCAAATTATATTGTTTTATAAAATACAATTATATTTTCAACTACATCGATGTACAAATGGGCACTATATTTTGTCAGTGAGAAAGAACACTTTATTTTAAAATATTATTTTTATTGTCAGCATCTGATGTGCATTCAAGTTTATTTGCTAGTAATCATTGCACCACAAAGCACCGGTACAAATATATTGCATCAATTGCATTGTTCTTTAAAAAATTTAGGCGACAAGATAAGAATTGTTGATTTATATTAAACTCTTTTGAAATTTTATTGACAATGCCGTGAGACATGGTGTTATTAACTTGTGTTACTATAAAAATTCTTTTTACAAACTTAAACCTACGTTTACTGAAAATTAAATTTAAAGAGTAAATATATTTTAAATATTACATTTATTTATACTTACAAAAACTATTAAGTTAAAATATTAAGGTAAATGTATACATCTATAACTATTTATTTTACAGAAAGTAGTATAGTACGTATGCGAATCATTTACGTTAGTGGCACGCCACTTGACTTCGATCCCTACATTTAGGGATACAATGATAATGAAATGTAACGACGGTTAACGAAATAAAATTTAATAAATCTATTTTATGCTTTTGGTTTCTAATTTCTAATGTTTCATAAGATTGGTAACTTGAACGTAGAAAGGAAAACAACATAATTAAAATTGACTTTGTTACTAACATAATCAGGGAGATAATCATTTGACTATTATTATCATTGATAAAAATTTGGCCCAACATGTGACACCAGTTATTCTCAAGCAACATTTTCAGAAAACAATTCATAGTTCCAGCCCTTGACGACAAAAAACATATATGAAGTAAAGTAGTTACCGCCCCCGACCATCAAGACCAGAGAAGACAAGTGAAAGAAACGTGATTTTTCTTTTCAAAATTGTTGGAAGACATGTAGCATACAACTAACTGAATTCAGGCCAAATATTTAAGGGCCGTGGGCCATGTGGGGACTCTTGTCGCTACCACGTCTGCACAGGGAAAATAGTGCACCGGTCCCTGGTGCAATGGAAAATCTCCTGCCGGACCGCCATACTAAACAGTTTGAGAAGCACTGCTCCACTTAACATGGCTACATGTTTTTCAGTTGAAAAACTACATTTATTTATTTGCAAATCAAAATATACACATCGACACTGTTGAAAAAAACACTTAAATTTATAGAAGATTTACCATAATAATAATAATAATAAACATTTGAAAATATCATTAAGGGAGTCTGGTGGAGGGTTCAAATTTCCACAAATGGATTTTCACGAGTTTTTTTCAGTACGTTCGAACGATCTTGCCTGACAATTATGATTTCCATAATACAATGAACAGTCATATGACTTTACATTAAAGTATCTTTTAGAGCAGGGGTCGGGAAACTATGCCTCTATTGATGGCTGCATCTGGCTCTCAGGCAAATGTTCAATTATTTATTTTTTAAAAAAAGACACACAAAAAACCGTTTATTCAGACTCCTTTGATCCACATATTAATTGCATACATAAAAAAAGCAAAAGAATGATATTAAAAAGAATGCAAAGACATAATTAGTGTACTTTTAGTGTTGAAATTACACAACATGAACGCATTTAATTACTGGAATGTTCAGTTTTAAACATAATGTATGGCTCTCACAGAATTACTTTTCAAAATATGTGGTGTTTATGGCTCTCTCAGAAAAAATAATTTCCCGACCGCTGTTTTAGAGTAATACATAATTTCACGAAGCTAAAAAATTAAATTCAAGTTTTTTAAATCTTTCAACAATTAAATAATCCGCATGGTATCGGGGACTAGTGCAGTGTGGGTAGAGTAGCTCATATTTATTTCCAAACTATTTCGCTTTTTTTTTGTGTGTGTGTGGACAATTTACAATTTTAATTTATTTTCTAATTCTTTTTACGATTATAGTTTAAAACTAAAAATTAGAAAATAAAAAAGATATTAGCGAATCTTTGAAAGAAAAAAATTACACACATTTTTTAAAAAATCAATGACACATTAAGAAGAAGAAAATTCTTTAAAACATCTGAAATGTATTAGTCTACATAATATAAAAATTTGAAAAACAAATTGGCGCAGAAAATGTTTTGTTTTATTATAGAAGGTGAAAACTAAATAACGCATGCATTTGATACATATTCTTAAACTTCGCCCATCGCAAATTTCGCTTCTGTAGGGTCTGCGTGTTAAGAAATGTTAATATTAGGTTCTACCTTTTAGTACGTCCGTGACAGAAAGACTTTCTTTTCTATTTAAAAAAAAATGTTTTCGTTTTGTTTACTTTAAAATTCACCAGCATCTTGGTCGCTATTGACTCGTGACTTTGTTGACGGACTAAAATCTGTTGTCCGTATGATTAGTCTCTGGTTCGCCCCCCTCCCCCCCCCTCGATATGACGACGACAGATGGTTAAAGCTAACACCCGAACACTGAGTACAGGGATGGGGAATTGTTAGAAAACAACGGATTAAATCTTTCTCTAAAAAAAAATCATCCTTTGTTACGAACCTTGCGGGTACTATGACGAAATCACCGCCCCCCCTATTCCTACCTTACCCCAGAATTGGTCATTCTATTGTATTATTAATGTCACCACTCATAATCCTCATGCCGTTGATCCCCTCTCCCTCCCCCCTCGATGAAAAAATCATTTCATCCCAAACGTCCACTCGAAATTTCTAATTCCCAACCTCCAATAAATCAACCCTCTCCTCTTTCCTCTCTTGAGAATTTAGTCATTCCACTAAAAAAAAAGTACCAACAGCACACCCCCTCCTCCACCTCCCAAAGATGATTTTTAATGTTAGTATTTCAGCTGTTGCCTTGGTGGCCGTCCATTGCATCATTGTCTTCGGCCGGAGAAGTTACCAACAGACGACTGATGTGGGTCGGAGGCTATTGTCACGGCAAGGGCGAGCAAATAAAGGGAAATGGTGTCACGTCACAAAAGGGACTCTGGGAATGACCCAGATACATCTGCTTCTCGCCGGAGATGACCCAAAACTCGAGACCCGGAGGAAGAAAAAAAAACCAACACAACAAACAACTAACTTCAAGGATATCCAATCCACGTTTCTTAGTCTTTTCTTGAATTTAAAAAAAAACTAAAAACATAGTGAAATGAGGTCGCTTGAAAGTTTAGCGAAACAAAATAATATCAATAGCGTAGCTGATGTCACAAGGGCCGTAACCTCACCATGCCTGGGCCCTGTCACCTGGACATTGAGAGTAGCCGACCCTGGTCAAGGTGAAGGATACAATATGGGTAAGACTGCAATCAGGCTTTTAGAGTAAAATATGATTTAGGGTATATGTTGACCCTACTGAGGGTATATATATGTTGACCCTACTTAGGGTATATATATATGTTGGCCCTACAAAGGGTATATATATGTTGGCCCTACTTAGGGTATATATATATGTTGGCCCCACTAAGGGTATATTAATGTTGGCCCTACTAAGGGTATATATATGTTGGCCCTACTTAGGGTATATATATATGTTGGCCCCACTAAGGGTATATTAATGTTGGCCCTACTAAGGGTATATTAATGTTGGCCCTACTAAGGGTATATATATGTTGGCCCTACTAAGGGTATATATATGTTGGCCCTACAAAGGGTATATATATGTTGGCCCTACTTAGGGTATATATATATGTTGGTCCCACTAAGGGTATATTAATGTTGGCCCTACTAAGGGTATATATATGTTGGCCCTACTAAGGGTATATATATATATATATATGTTGGCCCTACTTAGGGTATATATATGTTGGCCCCACTAAGGGTATATTAATGTTGGCCCTACTAAGGGTATATATATGTTGGCCCTACTAAGGGTATATATATTTTGGCCCTACTTAGGGTATATATATGTTGGCCCCACTAAGGGTATATTAATGTTGGCCCTACTAAGGGTATATATATGTTGGCCCTACTTAGGGTATATATATGTTGGCCCTACTAAGGGTATATATATGTTGGCCCTACTAAGGGTATATATATGTTGGCCCTACTTAGGGTATATATATGTTGGCCCTACTTAGGGTATATATATGTTGGCCCTACTAAGGGTATATATATGTTGGCCCTACTGAGGGCATCCCGACCATCTCTTGTCCGACATGTGGACGAACCTTTCGGGAAAGAATAGGTCTAATAACCAGCCAAAGGACACAGCAAGCTGCCAAGCCACTTGGCTAATGTGATGAGAATGGTCCTCGTCCATGTGGACGGACATGACGTCAGAAAACAAAGAAATTTTCGTGAAAACCCCCTTGCTTAAAGACGAAATAGACAAAAGTTAATAAAGTGAACAAATAAAATAGATACAATAAAACCAGAAAGGGGTCAAGTTTTTCATTTTCAAAAATAATTTTGTGAATCCTGACGCTAAATGTCGGATAGGTTAATACTGGGAGAACTTTCATCCGTTATAATACCTACGTTGGTAACTAAGTAAATTAATGATAATACAAACTAGGGGTTTTAGGGCGCCTATGGCGCCCACTTTCTTTTGGGTAAAAAGCCCAAGTAACTTATCCGTTTTTGATAAATACGAAATATTAAACTTCCTTAAATTTACACAAAGTATTTTATAATTATAAATCCTCAAATCCTCTTTTTACATCGCCCTCTTTTCCAAAATTAAAATATAAGCTAAAACTTATGACGTCATATTATATATTTTTAGAATCTTTTAGAATTTTGCACACCTCCTGATGCGCGCCTTGTACTTGTATATATATGTATATATATTAGGTTGTGCCGTGGCGACTGCGGCGCCCCATTTTTTAAGGGCGCATACGGCGCCCACTTTTTTCAAAAGCCCAACTAACTTGTCCTTGTATGATAAATACGTAATATTAAAATTTCTTAAATGTACACAAAGTACTTTATAATAGTTTTTTTTTAAATTGTATTTTTTTGGTCAAAAGCCCAAGTAACTTATCCTTGTATGATAAATACGAAATATTCCTGAAAAGTAAACAAAATGATTTTTACAGTGCTAATCACCACACGATTTTTTAAACTAATTTTAGAAAGCAGCGCACCAAATTACTGCACCAAAAAATAACTATTTGAGTCAATCAGCACTGCTTACAACACAAAATTATAAAAAGCAGAGTGATGTCCCTCAGCGTTAGGCGTCAGTGATAATTGAGCGTAAATATATAATACTAGTTTGTGCTGCGGCGCCGTGGCACCTGCGGCGCCCCCTTTTTCAAAAGCCCACCTAACTCGTCCTTGTATGATAAATACGTAATATTAAACTTTCATAAATGTACACAAAGTTTGTTTTTAAAATTTTTTATATTGTTTATGTCAAAAGCCCAAGTAACTTATCCTTGTATGATAAATACGAAATATTTCTGAAATGTACACAAAGTATGTATATAATATAGGTTGTGCTGCGGGGCTCAATTTTATTTAGGGCGCCTACGGCGTCCAATTTTTTTCAAAAGCCCAACAAACTTGTCCATGTATGATAGATTACGTAATATTAAAATACCTTAAATGTACACAAAGTAATTTAAAATAGAGGTTGTAGGGCGCCTACGGCACTCACTTTTTGTTTGGTCAAAAGCCCAAGTAACTTATCCTTGTATGATAAATACGTAATATTCCTGAAAATTAAACAAACTATTTATATAATAATTTTTTGAGTGCTAATCACCACACGATTTTTTAACAAAATTTAGAAAGCAGCGCACCAAATTACTGCACCAAAAAATAACTATTTGAGTCAATCAGCACTGCTTACAACACAAAATTTAAAAAAAGCAGAGTGATGTCCCTCAGCGTTAGGCTACATAATTGAGCGTAAATATATATATGATATATATATATATATATATATATATATATATATATATATATATATATATATATATATATAAATATAGGCTCAAAAATGACGTCATAGCGCTACGGATCCATACTCCAACCTGTGACTTGGGCTATTATATTGTTTACTAGGTTGTGTTTTCAAAAGCCCAACTAACTTGTCCTTGTTTGATAAATCCGAAATATTAAACTTTCTGAAATGTACACAAAGTATTTTATAATAGAGGCTGTAGGGCGCCTACGGAGCCCACTTTGTTTTTTGTCAAAAGCCCAAGTAACTTATCATTGTTTGATAAATACGAAATATTAAACTTCCTGGAATGTACAAAAAGAATTTTTTAATTAACCATCATCAAATCCTTTTTTACATTGTACCCTTTTCCAAAATTAAAATATGAGCTAAAACAATGACATCATATAATATTTTTTTACAGCGCATCTTTAATTTATAATCATTTTGCGCACCGATGCACACCTTGTATATTAAAATATAAGATCAAACAATGACGTCATATAAAAATGTTTTACAATGCTAATCACTACACGATTTTTCAACTGCTATAGACTGTTGTACATCGTTCATCAGCGTTCCACATCAAATGAGTGAGTGCCTTGACTATTATATTATTTATAATATACATGAAGCTAAGCACACTATTTAAAAACAAATCAGACAGAATTTTGTTTGCATCGAATAAAAAAACCAACAATCTCTCTATCTTTATCTGTCTATCTCTCATGTCCTCTCTAACTCTTCTCTCTTTCTCTCTCTCTGTGTATTACCTTCCGGGTACCGCTCATCACCCTATCTGTGCATCACCATTTGGGGTGTTTGTTATAAATTGAAAGATAACAACAATTACACCGAGTTACCCTCGAGCAGTGGATAATTTTAACTTGAATGATTTTGAACAAAAAATTTTAAAAACAAATAACGAAAAAAAAAGATTTCTCAAGGGACATAATTAACGCTCGCTTTGGTCAACTCTATTGATAAAAGGCGTGAGATGTAGACAGGATTTGGTTTGCATTGATCTTAGGGCTGTACCGGATACAAATTTTTGAAATCCGACCGGAGCCGGATTTGGCCGGATCTATGAAGTGAAATCCAGCCGGAGTCAGATTTGTAAAAATGACCAGATTCCGGATTTTCCGGAGCCGAAATCCGGTACACCCCTAATTGAAATATGACAGGATTTGCATTGAAATAGGATAGAAATTCGGTTTGCATTGAAATAGGATAGAAATTCGGTTTGCATTGAAATATGTCAGGATTTTGTGTATTGCAATATGTCAGGATTTGGTGTATTGCAATATGTCAGGATTTGGTAAGGGGTCCCCAAACTTTTTGCAAAGAGGACCGTATTCCAAGAAGTAAAATATGTAGGTGCCTGATTATACTAATTAAACACATCGTTTAAGACTAAGTAACTGGCTTTTCAATTATATGTTTGTTTGTTTGTTTTGTAAATTAAAAGTTTAAATTTTAAAAATTGTTTCTCAAATTTTATATTTCATTTTTGGTAGAGTTACATTTTTTTTTGTGTGTGGTGGGGGAGGGGGGGGGGCAATGCTATCGCAATTTTTTTAATCATTAAAATTTACTGAAATGGAATAATAAAGTAAATGTATAAAATAAAGATCTTTTCTACGTTACTAACAATAAATAAAAACAGTTCAAAAATTAAGGCTGAAAGCGTTGCGTCAAAAATGTTGATTAAATTTGGTCTTTAGAATTACAAAGTTTACTACGTCACATTCATTCATTTTTTAAGTTGGCGAAATATACAATATTACGTCATTGATTTTTGCCATAGGACGTCCTATTAATCACACAAATAACAGCACATAACTTCATCAGCTCTTTGTAATAAGAATCCGTTTTTGTAAACAATAAAACGTCATCGATTTTTGGAAAGGGGATTACTCAAAGCAGCACATAATTTCATTTTTCCTTATAAAAATAATGTCGTCGTAAAAGAAAAAAATAACTGAGTCAATTAATTATTTAACATGAGGCCGCTGGCATAACATGGGACATTACAGGTTTTTATGTATGTAACTAAGATAGATTTTGATGTAATGTAACTAAGATAGATTTTGATGTATGCAACTAAGATAGATTTTGATGTATGCAACTAAGATAGAGTTTGATGTATGTAACTAAGATAGATTTTGATGTATGTAACTAAGATAGAGTTTGATGTATGTAACTAAGATAGAGTTTGATGTATGTAACTAAGATAGAGTTTGATGTAATGTAACTAAGATAGATTTTGATGTATGTAACTAACACATGCATGTTTTGATGAATGGAAATAAAAAAGGCTTTTTATGTAAAGATATAAAGAATAAAAAAATCGTTACAAAATAGAATTTGTATTATAAACATGAATATTTTAAGCACTTTATTGAAGAAGAATTAAGCTTTTGTCCCAATATTCCGGGGGAAAGTATAAAAAAACAATCTTAGTCGTTAAAAGAGAGATTTTACCCATATAATAAGAATATAAAACTAAATGCTCTCTCATTTTGGTGAGATCTGTACTGGAATATGCATCTTCTATATAGGACCCATACATCAACAACAAAACAACCCAACATAGATAAACTTAAATTAAAAAAAAAGAGCTGGCAGATTCATTACTAGAGAATATTCAAAACCTTCAATGGTAACAACATAATTTAAATTTAAAAAAAATTGTAACACTAGAGGATAAAAGAACAAGCAATGGTAATAATACATAAGGCATAAGGCAATTAATACTACACAAATATTACTTGGAAATACTACACAAAGATAATCGAATACAACCCTCAGATTGACATGGGGATAATAACACTTCTCTTATTCCGTATGCAAGTAAAAAACAAACATAAACTATCGTTCTTTCCGTCTGGAATTCAAACGTGAAATGGTTTGCCTGATCACATCAGGAAAATCAACACTCTATTAACATTAAAAACGCAAACTAAAATGCAAGACTAGACATAAACCATGGATAAGCATATGATGCAATTATCTTCTTCATAGAAGGAGCGTCTGTACCAGATTAGATAAGATAAGATAATATTATTAGCAATTTAGGAAAGGCCGCTAGCTGGTTTACATAACCACGTCAATCAAATAAAAAAATTTATAAACGAGAATTCAGTTTGCGACAATGAAGATTGATGTACAATTCTCTGTTATTAATTGGCTCCAATGGGTTTTTTTAATTTTTAAAAATTATTTATTTTACAAGCAATTTCATGGTAACCAGTTTCCTTTTATTATTATTTTTTTTTATTTGAAGGGGGTTGGGGTGGGTGTGATCCAAATGATTTAAGACACGACGACCGTTGGATTAGTAATCAGGTCAGTCAGTCCATTGTCCGTTTTTTTGTCCGGTTATTTTTGTTCCAACGTGGCGTAAAGACGGCGACATCACCGTCGCGGCCGGTGGAAGGGGAAGAACAATGATCGCGAAGACTGCCAAAAAGTGGGTCACCCCATCGTGTTTGGATGTTACGGTCCGCCGATGAAAAGGAAGAGGTTACGGAAGAATGGACGACGGAGGAGAAGGAGGGCCGGAGAGAAGGTTTTTGTTTTGTTGTTGGGGGGTAAGAGTTTGAAGCAACTCGCTGTGGTGGACATGTACCGTTACGGGTGAGGAGAGCTGGGCACAAGGCGATCGCGTTACCGTATTGTCCAACACCCCATTGTGTCATCAGACCGAGGGCCCAGGGAGGCCATTGTCTCGGCGGTAACCAAGGAACGGTGAGAAAGGGCTTCGGGGACTTGAAGAACGAGGACAAGGTGGGGAAAGAAGGTCGTGGGGGCCCCGAAGATGCGGGTCAGTGGGGTTAAAAAAAAACAACCACGACGACGGCTGAATTCTACTTTGACTAAAATCTTTAGTTGGCGAAGAAAGAGGGCGAGAGAATTAGTCATTGGGTCATCAAGGGAGGGGAGGAGGGGGGTTAGAGGCCTGGCTTTGAAGATTAGGATTGGAGGGTGGGGGGGGATAACAAGAGCAGTGACGTGTGATCGACCTTCCGGAGGACAGACAAGAGGATATAGGGGCGTGGACAAGACCGTCGCTCGGTTTCAAAGAAATAGTCCAAGAAATGCCAGAGAACAAAGAGCTGGGGGTGGGGACGTAGGAAGACGTCGTCACGAAGGGATGTTTGGGGACTAATGCTGTTACTCTTTCTTGTTTTTAAGAGTGGGAGGGAAAGATTCGGAAACATTGATGTCAATGTCAGGGTTCGTCAGCGGGGGTCGAGGGAATGGCGCACAGATGGATACATGGATTACGGAGTCCTGGGATTATTGTTTTCAAATGAGGTTAAATCACCGCCCGGTCTACTTAATGTAACCCTACGCCAGGTGGTTCTTCAGAGGTTTTTTGGGAAAGAGTCTTTCTTCAACTTTAATGTGTTTTTGAGGGTTAAGAAAGCATCCCAAAAATGATATGAGGGTTAGGGTAAAAGAAGGAATCAGAGGAGGGAAGATTGGGCGGGACAGGGGGAGATAATGACGGCATTGGGCATTGAATAGGCACACAATCTGCTGCCAGGGGAGCTCAGGGCGAAAGAGCTTATGATATTGCCGCGTCCCAGTTCTGACCGGTATAGGTGTTTTATTTGATAATCGTAACCACCGAAGGTGTCTTGTTTAGGTAATAATGAACATCTGGGTTTGCCGTGCCAAAAGTAGGTCATTAGCAGGTGAGGGAGATGCCACAAAAGTGGAACAAGAAAATGGACCAACAGAATTTTAAAAGAATACTAAGAAAAAACAGCAGTCTTAAAATACTGCTTTCAATCAAATTTTTAAGGTTTATGATTTAACAGAGACACGCAGTGACGCCTAGGACACACGTTGGTCAAGCCAAACTGGACACATGGTCAAGGCTGAACATAATGGTCAAGGCAAGTGTTTCCTTTAGTGTTTCCGTTGAGTGGCTGCACGGCCGCGAAAACCTCTGACCGACGCCGCCACGCACTAATTTTGATTTACAGGACATCAAATTATGAAAAATATTGCACTCGAGTTGTTTTTTTTAACTTTCACACGGACCAACGAATCTTAGATGGAACATTGTTTCAAGGCTGAACACATGGTCAATGCAGGGCACATGGTCAATGCAGGACACATGGTCAAGACTGGACACGTCATGGTCAAGACTGGTTACATGGTCAAGGTTTGGACACATGGTCAAGGTTTGGACACATGGTCAAGGCTGGACACATGGATCTATTGACATTGGAACTGAACACTTTCCAACAATTGAGTAAGTGAAAACTTAAATACCATCTCACCTTGTTACTTCAGGCCTGACAGTTGAAAAAAAAACACAACAAAAAACCCCGTGAAAACAAAGTTTTATACTACAAATGCTTTATATATGAGAAATAACTAAAAGTATTGATTATGTTCAATATAATACGCACCGCGCGACAGACTGGCATAAACATTTACAGATCGGGAAAATATTATAAAAGTATTTTCAATATAATACGCACCGCGCGACAAACTAGCATAAAAAGTTACATGCTACATAGAGATACATACAGCTAATCTAAAAATTCACTAATTTAATTTCAGTATAATATTCGCTGGATGTGAAATTGTGATACATCATTTTTATCGGTGCCACGAGTCTGCCTGTAAAATTTCAGTTCGATAAGATGCCGGGAAGTGAGTTAAAAATGGATCCAAAGTTTGTGCGACTGACAGACGTAACGAGTTAATATAAAGGATTTGAAAACTATTGCTCTTTAAAAACCCATTATCAATATTTGGTTGTTGACACCTAAGACTTTGTAGAGAATAACGTCACCATTCTATGAAGTTTAAAAAAATACTATAAAAATTTTTTTAAAAAAGAAAACATTTTTTTGTTGTTGTTTTATAACATTACAGAAAATTATTGCGTCCTACGCTCTTATAAGGACGCAGAGACCGTGCTGGTCTGTTAACAAGTGACGCACCTTTCAAAGGCCACGGCTTTGCTATGAGAGTATTGTGTGGCGCATTGCCCAGCCGTCTTTGTTTCCCTAGTGTCAGGTACCCATTCGGAGTTGGGTGGAATCTTGGGAACAAATCCTTGCCCTCACATGGATCCGAACCGGTGACTCTTGGTGCGCGATACTAGACACTTTGCCCCCTAATTCCGCCTATTGTCTTTTTAAAAAAATCAATAAACAAAGTATGTGCAGAAGAACGTGAAAGGATTTCAGTTAAATTCAGATGACTCTTCATTGTTTTAAAATTTAAGCATGACGTCTGACTGCTCATACTTTGTTTGCTTAAGATAATTTAACATTTTCTGAAACTCGTTAACGGACTTAAAATTTAACATGTAAATGATTTTTAAAAAAAAATGCTACATAATTATTGCAGAGATTTCGGCAATGTTGACATCACTTTATCAAGACTTCTGAGATTGTTTCCTTATTTCCCATTCGAGCCACCACCTTCAGAGCGTGCCACATCACTCAGACCCAATCAATCGGCTCCGAGACATTTGGGCCACAAAATGTGAGCCACTTCTATACAGCTCTGGCTCATGGGCCGGCGACAAAACGAGAACCGTCATTATGACTCCCGACAAAAAAATAAATTTATTTTCTGGACCTGATATTTCGGCGTAGATTAGTCTTCTACCCCGTACGATACGATTCGCTGGCGTTAGTTGAGTCATCTACCATCTACGTTACGTCGGCGTAGTTAAGTCCTCTACCATCTACGTTATGTCGGCGTAGTCAAGTCCTCTACCATCTACGTTATGTCGGCGTAGTTAAGGCCTCTGTAATCTACGTTACGTCTGCGTAATTAAGTCCTCTATCATCTACGATAGAGATAGAGAGACGACAGAGATAGAGAAAAGGAGAGATTATCTATAATCTCCAATTACTTATTGTATCTATACATTTCTAACTATTTATGTGAGAATATCTCCTTAATGAGGTACACGTTTTGGGGTATAATGAAAAAATAGATTACAGATTTCAAAAAAAAGTCTTTAAAAAATCAACCAAGACAGAAAGATTTGATAATAATAACAGAATGAGATTTGATAATTGTAACAGAGCGAGATTTGATAATTGTAACAGAGCGAGATTTGATAATTGTAACAGACAGAATTAAATAGGATTTGATAATTTGGGACAGTGACTACATCCGCCATTCATCAAAGATTTCACTATTCCCGCAAGAATTTGAGTAACCACAAGACCATCCAATATTCTGTTTTGTGCCGCCAAAGAATATTGACATATCTCATTGCATCTTATTTTATGACGGATGGCATTCACTACATCCATCTTATGTGGATATGAGCAACCCGTTATCCTCATCCATGTTCTAGCTTACCATCGCCTACATTTCAGTTAAGAAATTCGTAATCATGATGCGATCGTCAACTTTTAGTGGTCATTTAACCCAGTAGTTCTCTACTTTTTGAGATTCAAGGACCACCTAATAAAAATGTCTCTTAGCCGCGGACCACTACTGAAAAGTGTGCTACTGCCTTGCTGGTAGTGTATATCTAATAATAATTTGTATATAAATAGTTGCTAGTAAACATGTTAGTTTGTTAAACTATTCTAAAATACTACCATTTGCGTGTTCCAAAATAATATTGAATGGAAACAGATTGTCATTGTAATGGCTTTCTTTTGTAACGAACAAATGTCACTTATAATAGTTTTTAAATCCTTTATATTAACTCGTGGTGTCTGCGGCCGACCGACCGACCGACCGACCTTGTCGCCAAAACTTTTGATCGATTTTTAACCCACTTGCTCGCAAGATAGCGAGCTGAAATTTTGCAGGCAGTTTCGTACCGATGATAAAAACAATGTATCAAAATTTCTGATCGATCGCATGTACCGTAATTAAATTATTGATTTTTTAGATTATTTTATTTATTCCTATGTATCATGCTATTTTTTGAGATAGAGCGTCGCGGTGCGTATTATATTGAACAACCTTTCTGTCGCGCAATAAGGTGCGTATTTTATTGACAACTCTTTTTATAAACATATTTCGGATCGGTGCGCATTATATTAAACATGTTTTACGACTCAACTGCAATTTTGTATTTCTGGATGGTCTGGCACTGCGTATTATAATGAACATTCTTTTAGTTACTTCTCGTACATAAAGGATTTATAGTCAAAAACTTGGTTTTTTACGGGTTTTTCTTATTTTACTTATCGTATTATTCAATTCTTATTGCTTACTATAACAAACTTAAATTCACAAACAGTAGTTAGTATTAGTAAGATTGATAAATTAGTTTATTTAGAGAGATCCTTGTGTTTGCACATTAATGAGCACAGCACAAATAAAAGAGGATAATACTTGAAAGACTCCGTAGTTGTTTATCTTCAAACTCAAGTCGGGAACGATGTTTTGTTTTGATTATAACCCATGCAGAAAAATCGACATTCACAAAGATATGATGTTGCAAAGGGTAAAAGTATTTTAAAAGCTTTCTGAGAAATTTGTGAGTACTACAAAATTTCATCAAGCTCACTTTCTGAAGCAACTTATTCAAAGTAGTATCGCTGGTCAGTGGTCAGTTCAATGACTTGGTTTACATTCGGTGTTGGTAAATTTAATTAGTCAATGTGTCCAAGAAACGGACAGGAAACACACGGAAAACTCTGAATATTTAAATCACCAAAGTAGAAGTTAAATTGATCCTGTGGTGATTGAATATGGTCAGATATCAAATTCATAAACAGTTGTTTAATGTTTTCGGCATTTTCTGGTTTATCGGTAATTTCGTGCAATTGATCAAACATGTCAAAGTTACTTCAGGACTTCTGACATCAAGTGAATATTTTTTTGTGCAGAAAGTATTCCAATGGTTTCACAGAAATGACATTAAGATTAGTTTTAAGATGTCTTCGGACTTTCGTGGGTTTCATCGCTTCATTTGCAAGCATTTGTGGGCATATTACACACTCTGATCTGGGTTGATCTTTTACAATGACGCCTATGGACCAAAAGCGCGATTATTATTCATCATACCGTCGTATGGCAACTCGTCTATTTTTTCTTTCTCAGGATGAGTCTGAGTCATCATTGTTGTCCTTATGTTCGGTTGTTTCCTTTATTATAAATGTTTGTTAATCAATTTAATTATTTCATTTATTTAATATTACAATTATTAATTTAAGTTTCAGACTAATTTACTCAATGGTTTAAACAAAAATTATTTTTGAATGTCAACACAACTACAGTCTTCTAGAACAGTGCTTCTCAAAGTGGTGGTCCGCGGACCATCAGCTGCTGGTCCGCGGAATTTATCAAGAAATGAAAAAGAAATCTAATTATAATCTTAAAGTTTTCCTTAAGTTTGAGAACCAATAAGAGAATGTATAACATTGTCAACCCGTGTCGTTTGATATCAATATATTATATTATAAGAATGACTTAAAGGAAGAGTTTTTTTTTCTTCTATATTACCAACTAATACAACTAGCTCTGAAATTGTAAAGGCCATTCACGATTACATTGTTGGCCAATGTCAGATAGAATTTAAATATTGTGTTGGTGTGTGTACGCATAGCGCTGCGGCCATGTGTGGGCGGCGTTCCGAATTAGCACCATCATGCAAGTTACCCCACTGTTTTATTCACCGTTAAAGTGTAGCCACCAAGCAAATGTCAACAGAACTAAACAACGTGCTCAGCAAAGTTGTAAAAATTGTGAACAATGTCAACTAAAATGCTTTAAATTCAAGATTGTTTGCTGCATTATTTGACGGAGGGTACTGAAAACAAACAGCTCTTACTGTATGCTGATGTGCGTTGGTTGTCTCGAAACAAAGTACTGTCAAGAGTTTTTGAATTGCGAAGAGAGTTCGACCAGTTTCTACGGGAGAAAAAGCCAGATTGGTCTCGACTATTTCGAAATGTAAATTGGACAGCCAAGTTGTCTTACTTGGCTGATATCTTTGCCATTTTCGATGAGCTCAATATCTCCATGCTAGGAAATATGGCTTCATTATTACAATGGCAGCCAGGATTGATGGACAGAAACGCAAGCTAGCAGCATGGAAGAGTCGAGTGTCAGCAAATTGTTTTGATATGTTTCACCATTTATCAACAAATATCGATGGTGCAGATGAACAGCTTGATGTTCCATCTTTACAAAAAGTCATCATTGAGCACTTGACAAAATTATTTGACAGTTTTCAGTTCTACTTTCCAACAGAAGATGACCCACGGAAAGGTAATGGATGATATGCAATCCTTTTATTGCTTCGAATGTTGACTTGTCTGTAACTGGAAGATAACTTGCTGGAGTTAGCTGCGCAAAAAGGTTTAAAAAAGAATTTCGGAACTTTGACCTCTCTTGCATCCTCTTGGATTCACTTGCCGATCTTGCTTTCAATGCTCTTCTTCCATTTCCTTCATCGTGCCTATGGTTTTTCAACACTGAGCATTATTAAGACAAAGTCCAGGAACAGTATGGATGTTTGTTCTCCATTGGGAGTAGCATTGTCCTCAATCGAGCCAAGAGTTGATAAACTTGCAACAAATAAGCAGGCTCACCTGAGCTATTTGTTTAAATTAAACTTTGAGCATAAACTTACACATGTACTTACTGTAGTTACTATTTTGTTTTTAAAAATAAATATACATGACTTTTTATATTAAACTAGGGTATCACACGCCAAAAATGACGGAAGTTTTCAAAATAAATACACATCAGATTAAAAAATAACGTATTACAGAACTTTAATTTAGTTTATTTATTTTTATTTGATTCATTTATTTCCCTATTGAACAATTCTATGCAGACGTTCGAAAAGAGTTATTTTTGGTACAGTAATTTGGTGCACTGCTTTCTAAAATTAGTAGCGTCACGGACAGACAGACAGCACATACATTGCAAATTATGTATATTGATGTCATGTTTTCTTTAATGAAACTTAGACTTAAGTCAGGATATACATTTATTAAAGCCCTGTCAATTTGCAAATATTTTAAACAAAGACGATGGCTGCTATTATAACAAAAGGCTATGTTCCGTGCGGTCATCGATAGCGATTGGTCCATCAAACACATATGACTCCTACAGCCAATAATATTGAACATGTTTACGCGGACGTTAAAAACGAGTTATTTTTGGTGCAGTATTTCTTCCAAGACTTTATTTTGAGTTATGCGCGTTGGGATTTACAGTCAAAAGCTCTGTTTTTACGATTTATTTATATTAACTATAATGAATAGTATTTTTGACGCGATGCACATGTATGCCGGTCGAGACAGCTGTTGGAGGGGAGTTACAACATGCCAATGAACGTAGCGGAACGTCCTTGGACGGGCTTTGTTGCTCGTGTAGCATAAAACACGTCGAATTCATGCTTAATCTTGTAGCGCTTTAGGCCATTTAGGGGCTCATTTCGCTATCATGTCAGTACATGGAAAATTACGCCAGTACGGGAAAATAGTCCACCGGACTGTCGTGAAATGGGAACAATTCCTGCCGGTCCGTTATACGAAAAAGTTTGAGAAGCACTGTTCTAGAATCTAATGTGGCATCATTATATAGGTAACATATATAATCAAAACATATTTCCTACACAATCGATTGATTAAAATTAATCAATATATTCAAAAAGTGACAACAGTTATACCTTTTCGTGTTTTAATTTTTAAAATTTAAATTTCACCCTTCGCTCGCGGACCACCAAGGACATCTCCGCGGACCACAGGTTGAGAACCACTGCTCTAACCTATTATATATATATATATATATATATATATATATATATATATAATATATATATATATATATATATATATATATATATATATATATATATAATTAAATAACATAATTTGCAATCTGTCACGCAAGTAGTGACTGTCAGTTCTGACGCTATGCGAGGTAACTCCTGATAACAAAAATGTTGCTTTCGAGATTAAAAAAAAATGTGTTGCTCACCATACAATATTGTGACGTGCCTTCATTATTTGAGCTTTTATTAATGTGTGAAGGGAATGAAGTAAAAAGAGCCATGTTTTATTTGATGTGATTAATATTATTATTATTTTTTTGTATTAAATGTCCGTTTTTGTGCATGTGTCCATGTCAATATTACGTACGTAATTATACATTTAATTGTCTATATTAATATATAACATTCGTTTTTCGGTTTATGAAATGTACAGTTGGTTGTCGTTCGGTTGTCAAGTTTCGATGCGTTTTGAACTACAAAGCCATTATTTATTACTGCAAATGAAATTTGTCAACTTATGCTTCAGTTTAGCGTTTGTTATTCTTTTATACACTTTGAGATTGCATATTTGTAAGTTTAAAAAAATAATATATTTAAAAATCGGACTCCTCCCTACAATAGTTTTTTTAAAATTCTCATTTACATGTAATATTTTAATGCGTCTTAGACTAATTTGGAATAAAAATCTTTGCTTTTAATATAGAACTGGAAGGGGTGCTGACTTGACAATAATGAAAACGTTTATTATAATTCCTAAAACGTGTATATTAAAGTTGATACTTTAATATTTTCTTTTATCCAGTGCTTAACTTTACTTCAAAGGTTTCATGCAAAATAAATAGTTCGTTGTTATTCATATTTGTTAATAGTTACATTTTTTTATTTACATGTTTTTGATAGTGTAAAGGTAATTATGTATGGACCAATGGGCGCATAAACTGACAAGTCATAATAGATCTTGAAAAGGTGCTGACTTGACAACAATAAAAACGTTTATGTGAATTACTAAAACGTGTATATTAAATTGTAAATATGATTAACAGTTGATAAGTTAATCTTTTCTGTTATCCTGTGACAAACTTTGCTTACTACGTTTCATGCAAAATAAATAGTTTTTAACAAGTCTAAAATTACAGTTTATTTTTTACATGTTTTGATAATGTTGTGGTAATAATGTAAGGACAAATGGGCGAATAAACTGACAAGTCATAATCATCGATGAAGCTTAAACGGCTTCAAATCACAGATATGCGTGATGTGGATCACATTACAGTCACATACTTTATTTTTAAGGCACTGTGCTGTATTATTGGTGCACTCATAATTGGTGCGCACTATTCAATGCCGCAAGTTAACGTCCGGCTGACTCCTCAGCAATATTTTTTAATACGTCGAACTTCAAACTTCTTTGCCGCAGTATAACTTTATGCTGTGTGTAATTCACTATGCATTTACTATTATCATGATTATATCATTATTATTCATGCAAACTTAAAAAACGCGAAGAGTAAGCTTAGAGGTTTTCTCATAACACATATATTCGTATATATAATCAAAATATATGCTCTGCTATGTCCGTTCGCAACGCTAGATTTTAGAAAGCCAACCTCTAAAAAAATAAGCTTGAAAAATATATTGCAAACCCCCCCCAACAAATCCCCACTATTTTCAAACGTCCGAATAAAATTGTACAATATGGAAAAGATATTTAATTTTTCTCTCTTGGTCTCTACATTTTCTGATTATTTACTATGCGGCTTTCAGGCAAAAGGGAAAATTAGAAAAACTGAAATATATCCATTTTGAAAACTCCCGTCATTTTTGACGGGTAATACACTAGTATATATATATTATTAAACAATATAATTTGCAATGTCACGTCTGTAGTGTCTGTCCGTGACGCTATGCGAGGTAACTCCCGATATAATAAAATATATAGAAGTAAAAATGTTGCTTTCGAGATTAACAGAATGTGTTTCTCGCCATAAAACATTGTGACTTGAGGTCATTATTTGAGCTTTTATTAATGTGTGAAGGGAACGAAGTAAAAAGAGCCATGCTTTATTTGACGTGATTAATATTATTATTAATATTATATTTTTTGTATTAAATGTCCGTTTTTTGTGTATGTGTCCGTGTCAATATTACGTACGTAATTATAAATTTAATTTTCTATATTTATATATAAAATTCTTTTTCGGTTTATGAAATTTACAAAATGTTATTGTTTGGTTGTCAAGTTTCGATGCGTTTTGAACTACAAAGCCATTATTTATTACTGCAAATGAAATTTGTCAACTTATGCTGCAGTTTAGCGTTTGTTTTTCTTGTATACACTTTGAGATTGCATATTTGTATGTTTAAAAAAATAACATTTTTAAAATCGGACCCCTACCCACAACAGTTTTTTTATTGTTATTTACATGTAATATTTTAATGCGTCTTAGACTAATTTGGAATAAACAATCTTTGCTTTTAATATAGAAAAGGAAGGGGTGCTGACTTGACAATAATGAAAACGCTTATTAGAATTCCTAAAACGTGTATATTTAATTTTATATACGATTACCTGTTAATACTTTAATATTTTCTTTTATCCAGTGATTAACTTTACTTCAAAGGTTTTATGCAAAATAAATAGTTCGTTGTTATTCATATTTGTAAATAGTTAGAATTTTTTATTTACATGTTTTTAATAATGTAAAGGAAATAATGTATGGACAAATGGGCGCATAAACTGACAAGTCATAATAGATCTTGAAAAGGTGCTGACTTGACAATAATAAAAAACGTTTATGTGAATTACTAACACGTTTATATTAAATTGTAAATATGATTAACAGTTTATAATTTAATCTTTTCTGTTATATTGTGACAAACTTTGCTTACTACGTTTCATGCAAAATGAATAGTTCTTTGTTATTAACATGTGTAAAAATTACATTTGATTTTTTACATGTTTTGGTAATGTTGTGGTAATAATGAATGAACAAATGGGCGAATAAACTGACAAGTCATAATCATCAATGAAGCTTAAACTGCTTCAAATCACAGATGTGCTTGATGTGGATCACATTACAATCACATAATTTATTTGTAAGGCACTGTGCTGTATTATTGGTGCACTCATAATTGGTTTTGGTAATGTTGCGGTAATTATGCATGGACAAGAAACTTAAACTGCTTCAAATCACAAATGTGCGTGATGTGGATCACATTACAGTCACATAATTTATTTTTAACGCACTGTGCTGTATTATTGGTGCACTCATAATTGGTGCGCACTATTCAATGCCGCAAGTTAACGTCCGGCTGACTCCTCAGCAATATTTGTTAATACTTCGAACTTCAAACTTCTTTGCTGTAGTATCACCTTATGCTGTGTGTAATTCACTAAGCATTTACTATTACCCTGATTATATCATTATTTTTCATGCTAACTTAAATAACGCGAAGCCTAAGCTTAGGGGTTTTCTCATAACACATATATTCGTATATATAATCAAAATATATGCTCTGCTATGTCCCTTCGTAACGCTAGATTTTAGAAAGCGCACCGCTAAAAAATAGCCTTAAAAGAATACTGAAAAAAAAAGAAAAGAAAAGAAATAATGCTATTTTCAAACGTCCGCATAAAATTGTTCAATGTGGAAAAGAGATTTAATTTTTCTCCCTTGGTCTCTACATTTTCTGATTATTTACTATGCGGCCTTTCAGGCAAAAGGGACAATTACAAAAATTGAAATATATCCATTTTTAAGACTTACTTCATTTTTGATTGGTAATACACTATATATATATATATCCCTTTACTCAAAACGACATATTTATTGAAGTCCATCTACATATCTAATATCTTTACTTTTCTAAAAACAATAAATCGCAGAAAATATCTAATGTCTTGATTGCTGTCAAAATATGAAACAAATCTGTTGAGAATTAATATGTGACAAAGGTCTGTAATGAGTAGGGAGTAAATATTTGAACTACATATGTAATCATTTAATATATGAAAATTATAAATAATATAATAGGTCTTTCGGTAACGCTAAGGGACATAATCAGCATATTTTTTTTAAATTTGAAAATATAGACGTAA
Source organism: Ampullaceana balthica (assembly GCA_944989445.1). Classification (NCBI taxonomy): domain Eukaryota; kingdom Metazoa; phylum Mollusca; class Gastropoda; family Lymnaeidae; genus Ampullaceana; species Ampullaceana balthica. Next base: position 827,746 of record CALYLW010000260.1, on the reverse strand, counting down.
AATAGTAATCATTTTGTTTCGAGATTAACAGAGCGTGTGGTGTTTCTCGCCATAAAATATTATATGACGTCATTGTTTGAGCTTATATTTTACCTTTGGAAAAGGGATATACACAGAAATTTTGTGAAAAATAAATCATTCTAATGAACTGAAATTTAATTATTCATTCTTTTTATCGAAATTCTTCAAATACCAATTTTTGGTTGTTGGACACACTGATTCGAAACGCATGCAATAACATTCAAGTAAGTTATATGGGCTTTGAAAAAAGTGGGCGCCTTAGGCGCCCCAGAAAAACCTAGTATGTGTAATAAGTAAATATCTGTCATCAGTAAATACATAAAAATGTTCTTTAATTAGTATATATATAGATATATATATATATATATATATATATATATATAATATATATATATATATATGAATCAATGTTTTTAATCAGTAAGTATTTTAAATAAATCTGTAATCAGTAGATACATGAAACATGAAAAAAAATTGTACGGAATACTGATTAATGTTTGTGTCGTCTTGTATCACCCTATTTGCGAAATCTTAATATCACTCGTGTATCACCAAGAAGTAAAAATATTCCTGTAATATGTCTGAGTGGAGATGTGTGATTTGGGATATGTGAGTGGGCATGTGTGATTGTGTGAATAGTGAATTTGTGAGTGGGGATATGTAAATGGGAATATGTGATGTTTGGATGTGTGGGTGGTCATAAGTGTGTGTGTGTGTGTTTGTATTTATAAGTGTGAGTATTTAAGTGGGAAAAGTGTGAGTTGGGACGAGTGATTGGGGATATGTGAATGGGAATGCGTGAGTGGAGATGTGAGAGTGGTGATGTGAGAGTGGTGATGTGAGAGTGATGATGTGAGAGTGATGATGTGAGAGTGATGATGTGAGAGTGATGATGTGAGAGTGATGATGTGAGAGTGATGATGTGAGAGTGATGATGTGAGAGTGATGATGTGAGAGTGGTGATGTGAGAGTGATGATGTGAGAGTGATGATGTGAGAGTGATGATGTGAGAGTGATGATGTGAGAGTGATGATGTGAGAGTGATGATGTGAGAGTGATGATGTGAGAGTGGTGATGTGAGAGTGGAGTGATGTGAGAGTGATGATGTGAGAGTGATGATGTGAGAGTGATGATGTGAGAGTGGTGATGTGAGAGTGATGATGTGAGAGTGATGATGTGAGAGTGATGATGTGAGAGTGATGATGTGAGAGTGATGATGTGAGAGTGATGATGTGAGAGTGATGATGTGAGAGTGATGATGTGAGAGTGATGATGTGAGAGTGATGATGTGAGAGTGGTGATGTGAGAGTGATGATGTGAGAGTGATGATGTGAGAGTGTGATGTGAGAGTGATGATGTGAGAGTGATGATGTGAGAGTGATGATGTGAGAGTGATGATGTGAGAGTGATGATGTGAGAGTGATGATGTGAGAGTGATGATGTGAGAGTGATGATGTGAGAGTGATGATGTGAGAGTGGTGATGTGAGAGTGATGATGTGAGAGTGATGATGTGAGAGTGATGATGTGAGAGTGATGATGTGAGAGTGATGATGTGAGAGTGATGATGTGAGAGTGATGATGTGAGAGTGATGATGTGAGAGTGGTGATGTGAGAGTGATGATGTGAGAGTGATGATGTGAGAGTGATGATGTGAGAGTGATGATGTGAGAGTGATGATGTGAGAGTGATGATGTGAGAGTGATGATGTGAGAGTGATGATGTGAGAGTGATGATGTGAGAGTGATGATGTGAGAGTGATGATGTGAGAGTGATGATGTGAGAGTGATGATGTGAGAGTGGGATGTGAGAGTGATGATGTGAGAGTGATGATGTGAGAGTGGGGATGTGAGAGTGATGAGTGATGTGAGAGTGGTGATGTGAGAGTGATGATGTGAGAGTGGTGATGTGAGAGTGATGATGTGAGAGTGATGATGTGAGAGTGGGATGTGAGAGTGATGATGTGAGAGTGGGATGTGAGAGTGATGATGTGAGAGTGGTGATGTGAGAGTGGTGATGTGAGAGTGATGATGTGAGAGTGATGATGTGAGAGTGATGATGTGAGAGTGATGATGTGAGAGTGGGATGTGAGAGTGGGATGTGAGAGTGATGATGTGAGAGTGGTGATGTGAGAGTGATGATGTGAGAGTGTGATGTGAGAGTGATGATGTGAGAGTGATGATGTGAGAGTGGGATGTGAGAGTGATGATGTGAGAGTGGTGATGTGAGAGTGATGATGTGAGAGTGGTGATGTGAGAGTGATGATGTGAGAGTGATGATGTGAGAGTGGGATGTGAGAGTGATGATGTGAGAGTGGTGATGTGAGAGTGGTGATGTGAGAGTGATGATGTGAGAGTGGTGATGTGAGAGTGATGATGTGAGAGTGGTGATGTGAGAGTGGTGATGTGAGAGTGATGATGTGAGAGTGGTGATGTGAGAGTGATGATGTGAGAGTGATGATGTGAGAGTGATGATGTGAGAGTGATGATGTGAGAGTGATGATGTGAGAGTGATGATGTGAGAGTGGTGATGTGAGAGTGATGATGTGAGAGTGATGATGTGAGAGTGATGATGTGAGAGTGATGATGTGAGAGTGATGATGTGAGAGTGATGATGTGAGAGTGGTGATGTGAGAGTGATGATGTGAGAGTGATGATGTGAGAGTGATGATGTGAGAGTGATGATGTGAGAGTGATGATGTGAGAGTGGGATGTGAGAGTGATGATGTGAGAGTGATGATGTGAGAGTGATGATGTGAGAGTGATGATGTGAGAGTGATGATGTGAGAGTGATGATGTGAGAGTGTGATGTGAGAGTGATGATGTGAGAGTGGTGATGTGAGAGTGATGATGTGAGAGTGATGATGTGAGAGTGGTGATGTGAGAGTGGTGATGTGAGAGTGTGATGTGAGAGTGATGATGTGAGAGTGATGATGTGAGAGTGATGATGTGAGAGTGGGGATGTGAGAGTGGTGATGTGAGAGTGATGATGTGAGAGTGATGATGTGAGAGTGATGATGTGAGAGTGATGATGTGAGAGTGGTGATGTGAGAGTGGTGATGTGAGAGTGATGATGTGAGAGTGATGATGTGAGAGTGATGATGTGAGAGTGATGATGTGAGAGTGATGATGTGAGAGTGATGATGTGAGAGTGGTGATGTGAGAGTGATGATGTGAGAGTGGTGATGTGAGAGTGTGATGTGAGAGTGATGATGTGAGAGTGATGATGTGAGAGTGGTGATGTGAGAGTGATGATGTGAGAGTGATGATGTGAGAGTGATGATGTGAGAGTGATGATGTGAGAGTGTGATGTGAGAGTGTGATGTGAGAGTGGTGATGTGAGAGTGATGATGTGAGAGTGGTGATGTGAGAGTGATGATGTGAGAGTGATGATGTGAGAGTGATGATGTGAGAGTGATGATGTGAGAGTGGTGATGTGAGAGTGGTGATGTGAGAGTGGTGATGTGAGAGTGATGATGTGAGAGTGTGATGTGAGAGTGGTGATGTGAGAGTGATGATGTGAGAGTGGTGATGTGAGAGTGGTGATGTGAGAGTGGTGATGTGAGAGTGGTGATGTGAGAGTGATGATGTGAGAGTGGTGATGTGAGAGTGGTGATGTGAGAGTGGTGATGTGAGAGTGTGATGTGAGTGGTGATGTGAGAGTGGTGATGTGAGAGTGTGATGTGAGAGTGTGATGTGAGAGTGGTGATGTGAGAGTGGTGATGTGAGAGTGGTGATGTGAGAGTGGTGATGTGAGAGTGATGATGTGAGAGTGGTGATGTGAGAGTGGTGATGTGAGAGTGGTGATGTGAGAGTGATGATGTGAGAGTGGTGATGTGAGAGTGGTGATGTGAGAGTGATGATGTGAGAGTGTGATGTGGAGTGGTGATGTGAGAGTGATGATGTGAGAGTGGTGATGTGAGAGTGATGATGTGAGAGTGATGATGTGAGAGTGTGATGTGAGTGGTGTGAGAGTGATGATGTGAGAGTGATGATGTGAGAGTGTGATGTGAGAGTGGTGATGTGAGAGTGGTGATGTGAGAGTGATGATGTGAGAGTGGTGATGTGAGAGTGATGATGTGAGAGTGATGATGTGAGAGTGATGATGTGAGAGTGATGATGTGAGAGTGTGATGTGAGAGTGGTGATGTGAGAGTGATGATGTGAGAGTGATGATGTGAGAGTGGGGATGTGAGAGTGGGGATGTGAGAGTGGTGATGTGAGAGTGATGATGTGAGAGTGATGATGTGAGAGTGGGGATGTGAGAGTGGGATGTGAGAGTGGGTGATGTGAGAGTGATGATGTGAGAGTGATGATGTGAGAGTGATGATGTGAGAGTGGGGATGTGAGAGTGGGGATGTGAGAGTGATGATGTGAGAGTGATGATGTGAGAGTGGGATGTGAGTGGGGATGTGAGAGTGGGATGTGAGTGATGATGTGAGAGTGATGATGTGAGAGTGGTGATGTGAGAGTGATGATGTGAGAGTGATGATGTGAGAGTGATGATGTGAGAGTGGTGATGTGAGAGTGATGAGTGGTGTGAGAGTGATGATGTGAGAGTGTGATGTGAGAGTGGTGATGTGAGAGTAGGGATGTGAGAGTGATGATGTGAGAGTAGGGATGTGAGAGTGGGGATGTGAGTGAGTGATCATGTGTTTCAGTGAGTTGTTGATAAGTAATGAATAAAAACCAAATTTGAAATAAACTAAAATATGTTAAAAACTGGACTCACTTCTCTACCCTCCCCCCCTTGAAAGTTTTAAGTCGGAAAGTTTAGGGTCTATTGGTGGTGACTACGCCGATGTACCCCCAGTATTCAAACACAAATAAATATAAATCATTTAAAAATGTACTAGAAATCTATAACATTTGCATGGCTTCCTTAATAATTATTCATTTATTAGTTTGTCAACTAAAATATCACATCATTTGATTTGAATTTAAGTAAATATTTTAAAACTAATTATTAAGAAAGATTTAAAAGTTAGTATTATAATACTTTTTCTATAATATTAATTTCATTAGCTTATTTCCCTAAATATGTCTTTTTTCCACTCTAATATTCTTTCTTTAAAAAATCTTTTTACGCCCTTTTTTATATATCATTAATGAAACGAAATAATTAGCATTTATAAACAGGAGATATTATTAGACTGCACACTTTTGTGCAATTTTTTAAAAAGAATTTACACAGCGAATGTCGCAGTATGACACATCAAGACAATCAAGTGACGCAATAGACACACATCACACACGTGACATTGTTTCACAGTGTTGGATAACAGTGAGACATTCAACTGATGCAGTAGACCCACATCACACACATTGTTTCACAGTGTTGGGTAACAGTAAGGCAGTCAATGATGGCAGTAGACCCACATCACACACATTGTTTAACAGTGTTTGGCTTAACAACACGTCCGAGCATGACAGTCAAGTGACGCAGCACACACATTGCTCTCCCCTTCCCCACCCCTGGGAATGATGCAAGAGATCACCACACAAGTCATTCAGCACACCATCTAGTAGCACGCGACTACACCCCCTCCCTTCCCCCCCGCCAAAAACACCCCCAAACACCCGAGGCATGCACTTAAAAAAAGTATCCCTTACCTTGTGTGAACATTCCTCCTCTTCATAACGAAATTCCAAACCCATAAGCAGAAGGGAAGAAGAAGAAGAAGAAAAAAAAATTAAATACGCTCAACTCCAGCACTCAATTCCAAACAACGTATTCAATGGTCTCCCTTAAGGGTTTTTTTTAAAAATAAAAAAAAAGAATTCTCTCCCTTTGCTCCCTAATTCCCTCCTCCTGTCTTTAAAAAAAAACTCCTCTTCATTGTAATGGCAACAGGCGGCGTTGGGTGGATGTGTTGAGAGATTTTTTTTTGCACCTTCCGCGATCGAAGTTGTTTGACCTAATTTTCTGACTGTGCTGCTGACCTAGATGTGGCGGGCACGGCACTGGCAGCTCCTACCATTGGCCACATGCTTAAAATATGCAAGCCACATTATCGGGGAGCAGGGCGGGGCAGAGTGTGTGTGGGTGGGTAAGTTTTTGCCAAATATCAGGTCAAGGGGTCAGGCTTATATTATATCCAGATTATTATTTTTTTTCTTTCTTTTTGCGATTTGGTCTCGTTCTCAAACAGGACGGGCGTTTCACGTTTGCCTGGAAGTCCGAAGAATTTAGAGGGTGGGGGGGTGGGGGTGGAGGTGGGGGCAACGAATGCTAATTTAACACACACAACATTCCTGTGAGGACGTCAACAAATGAATGACGCCTCTCACTCAATCAATGTTTTGACCAAATACTACATAATTTAATTTGTACTTGAGGTATATTATGAAATGAAATCAAGGTGTAATTTGAGATGATTATGATGCCGGGAGGTAGTGTGAAAACACATGAGAGAATGTTATGAAATCATGTCAGAATATAGTATAAAATGTTGCCAAGATATTTTAGGCTATTAGGTCAAGATATAGCAGCGGCGTAGCGATAGTGGGGGGGGGGTTGCAAGAGGGGAAGAAACCCCGGTCGGCATTTAGTTAAGGGCGGCCAATTCCTGGTCGTTTGTTATGGACAAATTAAGTCGAGATTTTATAAATTCAAATTAAAGGAAAATTAAAGGATTCGATGAACAAACGAAGCGATGAAACTATCATACAATATGTGAACGTTTCTACATACAAAATATCAAACTCCTTAGCAGTGGCGTAGCTAGGGTCATGTGCGCCCGGGGACATGGCACAAAATCTGCGCCCCTTGTCGGACCGAATGATTCTGGGGGCTCACTGAGCCCCCAAGAAATATTGGAAATTTTACGGTTTATAATAATTTATATTGTTCATTTTCGAAGCATCTGGTATTTTAATGAAATAGAATACAGACTTATAATTCTCTATACGATTGTAAACAATTTATTTGAAAAAAAAATCTCTACTAATTATAAAATTAGACATAGTCTAAAAAAAAATTATTCTCCTTGATTTGAATGTCGCAAACTCGTCAACCACGTGTCAAAATTAATATTCTCAAGTGTTTCTCTTTCGATGCTAAGGAGTGGAAGATCATTTAGACGATCTTGTCTCATTGAAGCACGTAAATAAGACAAAATAAGCTTCAGGTTGCTGAAGGACCGCTCACAGCTTTCAGTTGAAACATCAATTGTTAGAATTATTTGAAGTGAAATGCGCAGATTCGGAAATGCGTCATCTCCATATGAAACAATAAAACCAAGAAGATCCAAAGGAATTTCCGATAGAACTTCAGTCCCGGTACTGAGCAGCATTTTTCAGTCTCCAATTTCTGTGCACAATTCGTGACCATTGACGCCAGTCTCGTAGAGATTAGCAAAATCTCAGCAAAAAGATTTTTGACTTCTAGTAAAAATCCAAATTTTTTGTTTAGATTTTTTTGACGTAAAAACCGTATTGATATCTCCTGTTGGAGTCTGTCAATTATGCTGTTCATATCACGTGCAATTTCTTCTTCTGCAGAAAGTCCTGCATCTCTTATTAATTCTCTAGGCATCCTCCCATGTCGTCTAATCCATCTGTCAACCTCTATTCCCCAATTTGTGCATCTTCTTTTCCACTGTCTACCGCAACCTGGCCCAAATTATCACAAATGTTGACAATTTCTTGCTCAAGTGATTCAAGATGAAATGCTGCTTCCTTGAAATTCATAGTAGGATTCTGCAACAGTTTCTGGACACGATCAATTTTCCCAAGTATGATGTTCCAGAAATTTAACAAAACTAGGAATTTAAAGTTTAATATACCTGCCAGAAAAGGTTCTGCAACACTTCTGGGTCAGGCGTCATATTTGTATGCTCTGATAATTTTTTCCAACAGCTCTACCAGTTCATCTAGTGAAATCTATTCCTTACTAAATTGCTTTAACAGCTTCTGATTGTGCACTCCAAAGTGTTTCAGACTCCCTCTTCATTTTGATTGGCACAACTCTTTTTAATTCTTCCCAACGAGGTGTTGAACGAGAGGAAACAAAAATGTATACTTTCAACTGTTCCAAAAAACGTGATAAAAACTGGATCCTGTTTGGCTTAGTGTACTCTTGGTAAGTTTAAGCTGTGGTTGTCACATTTGATGAACAATGCTCTGTGATTTCTGGCACATATTCGGTGTTGAAGGCCGGATATATGACCAGTCATTACAGCAGCATTTTCATAACATTGTGACCGACAGTCGGCTAGAGGTATGTTATTAGATTCCAGTTTCTCTAAGATAACTCTTTCAAGGCTTGCTGCGTCTTTGGAATGTATCCTGTACAAAACTTAAAAATGATTCTTTTAGGGTTTCTTTTTTAGTTTGAAAATCCACATCCACAAATCTGATGACTTGAGAAAGCTGTTCTAGGTGTCTAAGATCCGGTGTTGAGTCAAGTAAGATACCGTAGTACTTGTTTTGTTTCCGATTTCACTCAGCAGCTGATTTCTTACAGTCGATGTAAGTAGGTGGGTAAATTCATTTTGGATTTCCGGTGATAAATAAGATAGTGAACCTGGATTTTTTCGGGCATGTTGTAAGTGTTTTTTTAACAGTGGATCATACTGATCAAGTTTGATCACAGAGAGACAGGAAAGAGATACAGTGTCTGATGTTTCATATAAAGGAATCCAACTTGCTTTGACATACCGACACAAACCCGTGAGAGGAGAGACCTTCCCTCCCCTCTACAACTTTATTCCCTCCACAGTATAATTGGAGAAGTAAGATTTTTCTTTTTTTAAAAGAGTCACAGCATGCAGCAAAAGGGACGCGAATTAACCATTCTGTAAGCCAGTGGTTCTCATCCTTTTGAGATTCAAGGATCACTTTAAAATGTGTGTCTTAGCTATGGACCACTACTAAAAATTGTGCTACTGCCGTGCTGGAAAGTTAAATATAATTATACTGTGTATATCTTATCTGTTGCAAACGCTCCTTCTATACAGAAAATTATTGCTAGCTAAAAGTAGTATACATGTTAGTTAGTAAAACTATACTAATATGCTACGTTTTGCGTGCTCCGAAAACAATATTTTAATGGCTTTCTTTTGTAACGAACAAATGTCATTTATTATTTATATTAGTATCATAGTCTTCTTATTTAATTCTACTTGCTAACTATGAAAAAAAACGTTAAGTCATAAACAGTAGTTTGTATTAAAAAGACTGTTATATTAGTTTATTAAGTACGAACGGTGTTTTGTTTTGATTGTAAGCAATGCAGAAAATCCCTCTTTCACAGAGTTGCAAAAGGTAAAAGTATTTTAAAAGCTATATGAGACAGCCTGGATGTAATACTAATGTGATGGTATATGTAATACTAATGTGATGGTATATGTAATACTAATGTGATGGTATATGTAATACTAATGTGATGGTATATGTAATACTAATGTGATGGTATATGTAATACTAATGTGATGGTATATGTAATACTAATGTGCTGGTATATGTAATACTAATGTGATGGTATATGTAATACTAATGTGATGGTATATGTAATACTAATGTGATGGTATATGTAATACTAATGTGCTGCTATAATTAATACTAATGTGATGGTGTATGTAATACTAATGTGATGATATATGTAAGACTAATGTGATGGTATATGTAATACTAATGTGATGGTATATGTAATACTAATGTGATGGTATATGTAATACTAATGTGATGGTATATGTAATACTAATGTGATGGTATATGTAATACTAATGTGATGGTATATGTAATACTAATGTGCTGTATATTAATACTAATGTGATGGTGTATGTAATACTAATGTGATGGTATATGTAAGACTAATGTGATGGTATATAATAAGACTAATGTGCTGGTATATAATAAGACTAATGTGCTGGTATATTATACGACTAATGTAATACATTGTTCAAGTGAGTCTGCAGCACCTGCTATAGAAGCGAAAAAACGGTACCAAATCAAATTTCAACAACTGATAGGGTCTTTAGCCATAATAATATAAGTAAATGGCCCGAAAGCATAGATGAAAATTTGCGATTACCTGCGAGATTGTAAAATTTACCTGCATATAATAAGAAAATTAACGGCAAAAACAGATGTGAGAATTAGTTTCACGAAAGTAAACAAATGGGAAGAACAAGTGTTTCTACAAAGATGGCTCATTCTTTTTTCTCAAGCATCATTGTTGTGATTTGATTAAAGTTTATTTTATACAAATAATCACACCGAATGAATACATATTTTGCCCATCTAAAAGATCACTGGCAGAATCTAAATACCAAGATATCCAGTCATAATTTAAATGTTCAAAACAATCAAAAATTTAGCAAATGAAATGAACTAATTGCTATAATTAAAATGATAAACTATGGTAATTGAACAGCAATATCTTGTGGCTAAAGCATTTTAAAAAATTCGGGAAATTATTAAATTCCTTCCAAAACAGATTTTTTTTTGGGCGGCGACAGAGAGGACGCTACCAGTGCAAATTTAATCAATATTATAGAAAAGACGCATCTTCTACCAAAGTACAATCCAATACTCCGAGAACATCTCTTAAAAATGAAAATTTGTCTAAAGCATTATACCACGTACATGTCCCCACAAATTCAAAATGAGCTCATTGCAATTTTAGGGGATTAAGTTCGCCACAAATAATCTGTCAGGTACAAAAGACCAAATATTATTCAAATATATATTCTATAAAACTCCAGATATTTCTTATATGCATAAAAAAATTCAAAATGTTCCACATGCAATAATATAATATTTTTTTTTAAAAAAGATGCCATATTGAAAGTAATAAAAATCTTTTATTTAGACTTGTATTAGTCAACTTTTATTGTTATGCTCGCTAGAGTGACTATATTCTTTGCCTACCATTTCTCTTAGAAATGAACTTGTATCATAAAGGTACACAATACCTCAAAAACATTTAGTGGTTCTACTTATGAAGACCTCAAGGGAAGAAACGACTGTGTGACATTTTTGTTTGTTTTTATTTTATTATTTTTTTAAAAAAAAAGATATCACCACCATCTGACAGAGGTTCAAAGATAGGACGCCCGGAATGAGGTTTTAATATTTTTATCATTATTATTATTTTTTAAATTTATCTGATCTTAAGAAAAATTCAAATATATTTAGTTAATTATGATAAATCTGCATAGTATTGAACTTTAAAACTTGACTATCTCAAAATTACAAAATTGTCACAGCCGTTTCTTCACTTGAGGTCGTCATCTTCAGCAGTTGACGCGTTGGATTCAACTTGTGTCATGCTTTCTTACTGAATTATTCCCCCTAAGTTTGTGCCGCTAGTCACTGAGTGAAATCTCCTCTTTCGTTCACTCGAATGTCCAATTTGCCTTCGTGTATGACAACAGTGAATTAAAAATGTAGGAGAAACTCTATCTTGTCATTGTCATGTTGCATTGTTTCACTCAACACTTTTCATTTTTATTTTACACTCTCCGCAAAGCAAGCCTGGTGGAAATAACGGTGACAATTATAGACATCATGTTTTCATGGGGCATATTTTAAAATAGGACAGTTTTAAAAAGGAAATGTTTAAATAGATCATCTCTTGATGGGATATTTTTAACACGAAATGCTTCAATAGCAATCTTTTAGTATTATATTATGCAAACGACTTTAAAAAAAAAGACATTTTAATAAACCATATCTTTAATGAACGCTACATCACTTGCCCCATAGTCCGTCATGGACTGGAAAGGGGGTCACGAACAGTACATCTTTTAATAGGATATCATTTACTGGATATCTTTTAATAGGACATACTTTAGCAAAACATCTGTTAATAGAACAATCTAAAATACGAATCTATTATTGGGACATTTTTTTATTCGGACATGGCTTAAAATGACATCTTAAATCTTTACATCTTTCAAAAGGTCTTTTTTTAATAGGACATTTTAAAAGGACTTATTAAAGGGGATATCACCTTAAATGACATCTTCAATATGGAATTTCTTTCACATGGCATTTTTAATAGGACATCTCTTTATAGGACATCTTTTAATTGATTCATGTCAATGTCTTTTAAATTACAATCTACTTTTCACTGGGACATCAAATAAGCAGAAGAAAAATAAAGTTTTAAAATATATTTTTTCTCTATGTTTCTGCATAATTAACCGAGATTTCACAATGGACACATTTAATTAGACGAAACAATGGACTTTTTTGTTTGTTATGTCTATAAGAAATGTGTCCTTGATCGTTGTTTACGTCAAGTTTTCGTCCCAACAACTCGGAACTGCATGAGAAATGTTGTTTGTCACACTCTTGACATCTGTAAAGCAAGGATCAATCGAATGGAGCTACTTGTATTGATCAAAGAAATAAATATATTTAGCGTCAATACTCTGTAAGCTAAAGCGTTACATTATCAGTCTAATTACTATTCTTTCGTTAGCTATACACCGTTAAATTATCAGTATAATCACGATTCTTCTGTTAGCTATAAAGCGTTAAATTATCAGTCTAATTACTATTCTTTTGTTAGATATACAGAGTTAAATTATCGGTATAATCACGATTATTTTGTTTACTATACAGCGTTAAATTATCAGTACAATCACAATTTTTTTTTGTTAGCTATACAGCGTTAAATTATCAGTATAATCACGATTCTTTTGTAAGCTATACAACGTTAAATTAGCATTATGAAAACGATTTGTCTGTTAGCTACACACTTATATTATCAGTAAAAACATGATTCTTATATTTATACAGCGTTTTGTATTATCAATATAAACACGATTTTTATGTTAGCTATACAACGATAAATTAGAATTATTAAAACGATTTTCTTTTAGCTGCAGCCTTATATTATCTTAAAAAGCACGATTCTTATGTAAGTTATATAAATGTACGGCGTTGTATTATCAGTATAATTTATGATCCCTATGTAATCTATGCAATTTTTATCCATCAGAGTTAAATAGTTTGCCGGTTTTCTTGATGTAATCCTGTTTGTTAGACATTAAAGTCAGTCATTAGGGCTAGAGATCCGCCTCATCAACATGTCTAGAAAATCGTTTATCAACAGTGAAAGCGAAACACATGCATGGAAAAATTTGTTTAAATCATTGTATACAAAAACTGGAGCATCTGAAACGGATCATGTTTCAAAAAAAATTTTAAAATAAAGAAGAGTTTCTTAACAACCGTATAAAACATCGCGAATAGTCTAAATCAGGGGTCTCCAAACTTTTCTGCCGGAGGGCCGCATTAACTGTCAAACAGCAGTTTGGGGGCCAACAACAAACAGTTTTGTTGTAAACTACAGGTAAAGATAGTATCTTATTTTTTTTTAGATTAAAAGGTCTCCAGGGACAGGATGAGAGGGCCTTACGGGCCGCATCTGACCCGCGGGCCGTAGTTTGGAGACCCCTGATCTAGAGCACAGAATGGTGTCAAATTTACCACTCGACGTCATTTATTTCGATTTCATGACCATTATTATATTTATAATAATATCGATTTCATGACCATTATTATATTTATAATAATATCGATTTCATGACCATTATTATATTTATAATAATATCGATTTCATGACCATTATTATATTTATAATAATATCGATTTCATGACCATTATTATATTTATAATAATATCGATTTCATGACCATTATTATATTTATAATAATATCGATTTCATGACCATTATTATATTTATAATAATATCGATTTCATGACCATTATTATATTTATAATAATATCGATTTCATGACCATTATTATATTTATAATAATATCGATTTCATGACCATTATTATATTTATAATAATATCGATTTCATGACCATTATTATATTTATAATAATATCGATTTCATGACCATTATTATATTTATAATAATATCGATTTCATGACCATTATTATATTTATAATAATATCGATTTCATGACCATTATTATATTTATAATAATATCGATTTCATGACCATTATTATATTTATAATAATATCGATTTCATGACCATTATTATATTTATAATAATATCGATTTCATGACCATTATTATATTTATAATAATATCGATTTCATGACCATTATTATATTTATAATAATATCGATTTCATGACCATTATTATATTTATAATAATATCGATTTCATGACCATTATTATATTTATAATAATATCGATTTCATGACCATTATTATATTTATAATAATATCGATTTCATGACCATTATTATATTTATAATAATATCGATTTCATGACCATTATTATATTTATAATAATATCGATTTCATGACCATTATTATATTTATAATAATATCGATTTCATGACCATTATTATATTTATAATAATATCGATTTCATGACCATTATTATATTTATAATAATATCGATTTCATGACCATTATTATATTTATAATAATATCGATTTCATGACCATTATTATATTTATAATAATATCGATTTCATGACCATTATTATATTTATAATAATATCGATTTCATGACCATTATTATATTTATAATAATATCGATTTCATGACCATTATTATATTTATAATAATATCGATTTCATGACCATTATTATATTTATAATAATATCGATTTCATGACCATTATTATATTTATAATAATATCGATTTCATGACCATTATTATATTTATAATAATATCGATTTCATGACCATTATTATATTTATAATAATATCGATTTCATGACCATTATTATATTTATAATAATATCGATTTCATGACCATTATTATATTTATAATAATATCGATTTCATGACCATTATTATATTTATAATAATATCGATTTCATGACCATTATTATATTTATAATAATATCGATTTCATGACCATTATTATATTTATAATAATATCGATTTCATGACCATTATTATATTTATAATAATATCGATTTCATGACCATTATTATATTTATAATAATATCGATTTCATGACCATTATTATATTTATAATAATATCGATTTCATGACCATTATTATATTTATAATAATATCGATTTCATGACCATTATTATATTTATAATAATATCGATTTCATGACCATTATTATATTTATAATAATATCGATTTCATGACCATTATTATATTTATAATAATATCGATTTCATGACCATTATTATATTTATAATAATATCGATTTCATGACCATTATTATATTTATAATAATATCGATTTCATGACCATTATTATATTTATAATAATATCGATTTCATGACCATTATTATATTTATAATAATATCGATTTCATGACCATAATTATATTTATAATAATATCGATTTCATGACCATTATTATATTTATAATAATATCGATTTCATGACCATTATTATATTTATAATAATATCGATTTCATGACCATTATTATATTTATAATAATATCGATTTCATGACCATTATTATATTTATAATAATATCGTGTTGCAACGTAAACAGATCCATAGACTCTCAATGAATGAATTTGTTAATAACATATACGAATACCTCAAAAGAGTTTTACACAGTATCAAAGACATTGGAAAGATTTAAAGATTTAAAAGCAGTACGTTTTAAACATCCGGATGTAGACTTCACAGACTGTTCAGCATATAAATAGAGTTGATTATACTGTCTAATGACTTCTGTTGTATAGTTCCACGAATAAGCTACATAAACAGTGCTGAATACTCATTACTCTGGGTTGGATATAAAACTATTTATTTCTATCCAATGCTCCTGTGGCATGCATTTAATAATAATAATAATTAAAAATGCGAAACCTCAGGAGTTTAAAAAAAAACCAAATTAAAGATACAGAAATGAAAAATAATGTTTTCAATGTTTATTTAAGATGGGCGTCTCTCTTGATCATTATAACGTTCTCGGACACAAGGAGGACATTGAACTTAGCTTCGAACCCTGTACGAAGGTCATCTGACCACATAATGGAAATGGGATCGAATATGGCACAATGCGCACCGAGCCCCACCCTCTGCACTCAACCGGCACTGTGCACAAACACTAATTGCGCACCAACGCTAATAACACTTAGCACAACATGCGTAGCAACACACAATCCAGGACAACACACCCTGAAGCCAAGACGTGCATAATTAAATTTTCTTTATAACCTTAAACTAAAACTGAAAAACAGATTTAAAAACCAAAAATTATTATAATACCTATTTTTTTGCTGATATGCTTGTTCGTCAGAACTGGTTGTTTGTTGTCTTTACTTGATTACAAGTTGGTCTATGTTGTGAACAGTAGTGTTCTATGTAATTTAGGTTAATGCGGTGGAATGAACGCTTCTCATCCGTTAGAGAAGTCCTCGCCACAGAAAACAGCTGCTCACTTAAACGTGTGTCCACCAAACGTGCTCAAAGTTTTAGCTGAAAGTAGTTGAAGCTGGTGCAAATCTTCGGGCATGAAATGAGGGGAAACGTGCAGACCATGTAGCGTCGTACTTTGCCTTTATACCTCGTTTCGCTCCACTTGAAAGTTTACAAATGTATTGTTTTCACGTTCTTGGAGCTATTGGTTCAAGTCGCTGAGATGAGTGGCTGCCTTGGACAGAAAAAAAAACCCAACCAATCACGTCATCCAAATTTTATCCCGAAAAACTTTGAATTATGCTGTTTAAGAAATGACGGATTTCCTCGATGAACATTATTAGTCTTTTACCTGACGCAGCCACCGCATGTCGTCGAACTCGAATCTATTTCGTGTGAGAAAAAACTGAACTTTGCGTTGACTTAAAACATTTGCTCCGACATAATGTCGGTTTGTGTTACAGTGATCATCAAAACTTTCACTTTGAGGGACTCTCTCCACACAGCGATGACTCAGTGATGCGGTATCATCTCAACGATTGAGACCCCCTGCGTCTTTTAACGGCATCCTTGCCATGCGTGTCCACTTTGCTCGCCGCACGTGGTCGTGCTCTGGTAAGTTTTCCCCGTGGCAGGTTCAATTTATTTAATCTCTGACATTCGTCGTCGAACATGTTTTCCCGTGTCGTCCCATGCATGTATAGATTTCGTGTTCAATATTTCGTCTTCTCCACGGATGAAGGCGCGAACTCTACAGTGCCAGCGGTGTCATTGTTTTCGCCTGTATCTAGGGAGACGTCAACGAAGTCTTGCCCTTTCCGATCAGCTATGTTTTTTATTTCATTGTCCATCTCTCATACCTCTTACTTAAGCAACCGTTTTTCATCTAAGACTTATGTTTTCAAACATCGGCTATTGATCCCAACACAAGATGTTGCATATTTTTTGTCGTGCAGCACTTGTAAGAAACTTCCCTTCTTGAAATGCTCGGCTGCATTTAAGTACATACTCCTTCACATGACACGACATTCTGTTTTGGGATCGAACTCACGGCACTCACGGTCTTTGGACCCGGTTTATTGCTTCACTGCATGATGCCAAGGCTCATCAAGCGGGCATAGCCTTAGATAATTTTCCGCAGTTGCTGGAATCGACCTGTCCGAATCCCCAACAAGCGTGAGGCATTCGACCAACAGATGCTCGACTTTCTCCTCGGAGTTGCCACACATCCGAAAGCCATTATCCCTTCGCGTATCAAACCTATATGTTGGTACAGCTCCGTGTGGGGCATTGTTCAGTCCTCATCTGGGTGATGAATCCTCCCCCACAAGAAGACTTGCTTTCACAGTGGCTTCAGGTTGTGATTCAGCTTTTTTAGAAACACAACACAACAACATCTGCTGTTACGTTAGATACCTCTTCAATTCTTTCAAATTCTGTAGATGTGAACCGGCCTTGACGTTTACACCCCTAGTACTGTCCCATAGTATAATCCTTTATCACAGCCGCACTATTCCCTTAAATTAAGTACACAGGTTTACCGCAAACCAAATGGTGTAAAATATTCAGCCTCTCTAGCGCTTTAAACGGCTCTGTATTCAGGATTAAACTTTAAAAAAATCATTTAAAGGCCAGATCTGGTATATTAAAAAAAATATTTAAAAAAATAATAATGATAATAATATGTGCATTTACAGATAGACTCTTGATGGATACCACGTTAACAGCTGCGGGTAAGTATAATGTAATATCGGGGCATTAAACTACGTCATTTCCTATGAGGCAATAAAAAAAAACGAACTCACGTTCAATATAAAACTTTTATTTTATCTTATTCCGGTCACAGCGAGAACGCTATATCGTTCGGAAAAGCTTCAAATTGGGCAATTTAATTTACAGTGTGTATTGCAGTAGATTAAAAAAAATTGTTAACCTGAAAATTTCTTTGGGGCCGGATATATTTCTACACCGGTAAAAACCATCGGGCCAGAAATAATTGTAAGATGGGCCAGATTTGGCCCACTGGCCTTGTGTTTGACACATTTAACTTGCAATTTTTTTTAAACTTACCACCATCTATCACTTGTACACTTCAGAATTGAAACTATTACCCTTTAGAAACTATTACCTTTTAGAAACTATTACCTTTTCGAAACTATTACCTTTTAGAAATAATTACCTTTTAGAAACTATTACCTTTTAGAAACTATTACCTTTTAGAAACTATTACCTTTTAGAAACTATTACCTTTTGGAAACTATTACCTTTTAGAAACAATTACCTTTTAGAAACTATTACCTTTTAGAAACTATTACCTTTTAGAAACTATTACCTTTTAGAAACTAGTACCTTTTAGAAACTATTACCTTTTAGAAACTATTACCTAAGAGAAGGCAAGAAAACAATTGAAGCCTAGACAACAGATAACTAAAATAAAGATAATAAAGCATCTTTAAAAATAGAAACATCACAACGAGAGAAATCATGAGCAGATAATAATTGAAGTTTTGTATTGTCTCCCATCATTCTTTTGATTCCTGCCACCACATGTAACATTCACTCCAGTGACCCAACCATTCTTCACCACCAGCCCCCCCCTCCCCCACCTCCATTAGTTCTCTTAGACTATATACACGTTATAAAAATCCTAAAATTTCCTTGTAACAAAGTCTTCCACCTAAAATACGCATTTTCTAACACAACCTTATTTTCAACGCAATTCCCGACTTCTTTATTGGTCAAGGTCAGGCCTCCAAGGTCGCCGGCTCAATCCTTCCCTTTCAGCTCACGTCCGAAGTTGGCCGAGATAAATCTGGCTAGTAGGTCATTGGTGTCCAGCCAGCCTGGCAAGTTGTTGGTACCGCGCGATGATGAATCTGCTTCTCATTACTCTTTTTTTTTCCCTCTTCCCTCTGTCCCCCCTCCAGTAGTGACCAGTGGAGACTCAGCCCCCCCACTCCAGTACTGACCAGTGGAGATTCAGGGTCGAGAGATCAAATTCTCCGCCAAGATTTGACTTATCAAATGATAAACGTGAGTGCAATACAGGATCGCGGTGGAAAGTGTTGGCCCAGAAAGCCGGACTCCGAGGCGCTATTTACATAATCGGATAGTACCGTATCTCTTGTTCTGATGGAGTCAATAACTCAAACACTCTACTACCAGTCACAATTCATCACCGTGGTTTTAGTACATCGAGAATTGGACTTAGATGAGCGGGGGCGAGAGTGCCAGACTGCACCTGTACCTGATACAATGTAAACTATATGTGAACGCTGAGACAGGCTCATCAATACAGGAAAACTAATACAGAATCACCATTACAGACTCGCCAATACGCGCCCACTGCTACACGCTCACTTATACATGCTCACCAATTCAGACTCACCAATACATGCTCACAAATACAGAGTCACCAATGCATGCTCATCAATACAGGAAAACAACTACAGGCTCACCATTACTGACTCACCAGTACAGGCTCACCAATACAGGCTCACCCATACAGGCTCACCAATGCACGCTTGCGTGAACAATAGCCAATTTTATATCAGTCTCGTTTTTTTTCAAAACTTGGTCAAAGTTACGTTTGCAATTTTAACTGTGAAAAGCAGTGATACCAATCCAAGACATTGCTATTTGCAGTGATGGTGCTATTCAGAGGTTCAGATAGAAGAAAGTGATTATATGTCATAAACTGTCAATTATGCGTTTTTGAAGTTTGGTTGGTGTGTTTCTCGGATGGTGTAGTAACGCTTTTCGGGTCATGGGAAATTCCCGTATAAGGCGATCTAGGTGCGCAATGGAAATTGTTCGGGACGTGATAAGTTGTTATATGAGTGAATTTAAACTAATGAACGTCAGCGTGTTTTTAATTAGTGTTAAGTCACCTTTAATTTCCTAGATATAATTTTCGGCTGCAAGGAAAAGGTAGAATCCAGGCCTTCCGTATAATGCTAAGGCGAAGTGTACAAGAACTTAGGGCAGTGACGGCGAACCTATGTCACGCGTGCCACAGTCGGCACGCATAGCTTTAACAGCCGGCACGCTCCTAAAATATTACTTCCTTTCATCAAACCAGCTGAACCAAACCCCCCATTTTCGGGGTTCATTGGAGTGTTGGCACTTTGCTATAAATAAATGGGTTTTGGGTTTGAATTTTGGACACGCGGCCCCAAAAAGGTTCGCCACCACTGGCTTAGGGTATAATCTAATATACAACCCTCAGGAAGACAACGGGATCAAAGCAGTTGTTTTATTCCGTATGCAATAACAAACACGAATTCTCGTTCTTTCCTTCCGGAATTCGGACGTGGAATGGAATGCCTGATTAAACCAGGGAACAGGGAAACCAACTCTCTATCAAAATTTTAAAACTCTAATAAGCATGGATAAGCGTGTGACGCAATAATCTTCTGCATGGAAGGAGCGAGTGTAATAGATAAGACCGTGCACTTATTTTAGAATCGGCAGGCATGCTGGAGGCGGCCTACAAGGAATATATAATAATTAAATAATGCACAATTTGGTTTGAGTAATAAATCACTTAGTTTAGTTTATTTGTTTAATTTTTTAAATATTAATTCTCTGAAAAGTTTACACTTTTATGGGTCGAAAGACATACTCCAAATATCTTCCAAGTTTTGCATGCATTGTCTATAAGCTCTTTAACCGGTGCAGATATTGTGAAGATCTTTGTAGATGCTGAAACTGACGCAAAAGTCTAATAAAATCTATTCATTAATAGCGCTATGAAATTACTCTTAGTATAATTACTATAATCCTAACTTTAGTCCGAAAGTGGACATCAAGTGGAGATATCTAGATACAAGAAAGATCTCTAGAAAGGCTTGCCAGCGCATGTCTAATCAAGGATGTTCTGATTGTCTATCGAATTCTACTACAAAACTCATAATAGTTGTTAAGGCTTAGAAAATATTTGGAAAGGTTCTTTATTGTTTTATACAAAACAGGAACTCTTTTGATTTTTCTTTAAAATCCACCATCCTATTAGACCTCCACCAAAACAACTATTACTCCCCCCACCCCCAATTATGTCATGACCAGAAGAGGACAGTAAAGGTGAACAATTCTTTCGGTGTCGACTTGGATGTTTGCTGCAAAAAGAATTGTTAAAAGTTTTCCAGACGGTAGGAGATGGTTCACTATATCAGGTATACGGTAGTGGATGGGTCACTCTATCAGGTATACGGTAGTGGATGGGTCACTCTATCAGGTATACGGTAGTGGATGGGTCACTCTATCAGGTATACGGTAGTGGATGGGTCACTCTATCAGGTATACGGTAGTGGATGGGTCACTCTATCAGGTATACGGTACACAGCCAAGCATTACGGCAGAGAGTGGGCTGGGCAGTTGACCCTGACAACCAGGGACTCACCGCTACTGCTGGACTGCGGGCAGATTTCACAGCGTACCTAGTTTAGAACCTGCTCTTACAGCTAGTTTCTCGTATCAATTTGTTGGTATTTAGCGGTGTTTTAATGTCAAGGATGATTTATCGTTGTTGTTTATTTGAACATGTCATTTTGGTGTTGTTGATTTAGAGGTTGTGATGTCGGTGTTGTAAGGTGACACCAAGTGAAGCTTTACAAATTAAGTGTAGCAGTTTCAATAGTGAATATTTAGAGTTCTTTTATTTGATTCTTTGAATGATGATGTTGAATGAACAAACTCACAAACACAAACAAGCAAGCTGATTCACACACCACACTAATAACCATAACACCATGTTATAGTGAATGTGCACGCGAGTTTTTCAGTTCGAACAACGATGGTATGTTAAGTATCTTAGCTGGAAAAATGATGGTATATTAATAAACCTCAGATTTAATAACGATGGTATGTTAATTCCCACTGTTTTAACAAATATGGTAAACTAGTTTAAGTTCGAACAATAACGATATATTATCGCAAATCGAATAATAATGGTAATTTATGTCAGTTAGAAAAATATGATGATAAATTATGTCAGTTCGAAAACAAAAGTAAACAAGGCGAGGTGTCGGCGAATTCCGGTACGCGTGCCAGACTTGGCACGCTTAGTTATTTCCATGGGCACGAGTAAGATAAACATAGTTTTTATCGTTTTTTATCTGCTACGGACGTTTTGTCTATACAGAAGATTATGGCGTCCTACGCTTATGCATGTTTTGTGTCTAGTCTTGCATTTTTATTAGAGTTAAAAGTTGATTGAGTGTTGGTTTTCCTGGAACAAATTCAAAAAAAAAGAGCTGCCAGAATCATTATTGGAGAATATTCAAAACTGACAAGAATAACACTATTAGTTAAATCATTAAACCTTGAAACAATAAGGATAGAAGAACCAAGAGTAAAGTAATAATAATACATAATTTAAGGCAACTAATTTTAACTTTGAAATACAACACTAATAAATCTAATGCATCCCTCAGATAGACGTAGGGATAAAACACGTTTCTTACTCCGCATGCAAGAATAAACACGTACAAAATCTTGTTCTTCCCGTTGGAAATTCGGCCTTGGAAAGTGTTGCCATGATGATACCAGGAAAACTATCAGTCCATTAATAATTAAAACTAATAAAAATGCAAGACTAGACATAAGCCATGGATAAGCGTGGGGCACAATAATCTTCTGTACAGGCGGAGCATCTGTAGGAGATAAGATAAGATGAGATAAGATAATTATGAAAGTCTTGAGCTGCTTGATTTACAAATTATTTTTAAGCCACATCTCGTCATCTACACGTATTTAATAATTACACACAAAAAATGATGTGACGTCATTATATCATATTTAAACGGATTCCCTCAATGTCTTTGAAGATTTTTTTGGGGGTCAGAAATCCCTGTTTTATTAACAGCCGTTATGTTTTCAGCGACATTAAAGAGGATAACCGGAGCAGTCTAAACGCTCCAGGTCTGGCCTGTTTTAGGGGCAAGAGACGGCTTAATGTTAGATTAGTGTTATCTTTGAATCAAAACCAGCACTCTCTCCACCATATTTCATTATAAAATTTCGTTAACGTATTTGTCTAATATATTAATTTCCTAAGACGCCGCAGTTTCTCTGTAAATTAAATGTTGTAGTTACGAAATGATTTTTTACATTGAATGCATTTATTCATTTATAATTATATGAGCGTTACTATTATTAAATCCTTTATATTAAATCGTGGTGTCTGGTTGCTTGATTGCTTGTCGGTCGCCAAAACTTTGGATCGATTTTTAACCCACTTCCTCGTAAGCTAGCGAGCTGAAATTTAGCAGGCAGTTTCGGGGCGATGATAAAAACTATGTATCAAAATTTCAGATCGATCGCATGTACCGTAATTAAATTATTGAATTTTTAGATTATTTTATTTATTAAATCCTTTATATTAACTCGTGGTGTCTGTTTGAACCCTTGATTGCTTGCTTGTCGGTCGCCAAAACTTTGGATCGATTTTTAACCCACTTCCTCGTAAGCTAGCGAGCTGAAATTTAGCAGGGAATTTCGTGGCGATGATAAAAACTAGGTATCAAAATTTCAGATCGATCGCATGTACCGTAATTAAATTATTGAATTTTTAGATTATTTTATTTATTCCTATGTATCATGTTATTTTTTGAGATAGAGTGTAAGGGTGCGTATTATATTGAACAACCTTTCTGTCGCGCAATAAGGTGCTTATTTTTATTGACAAAACTTTTTATAAACATATTCCTGATCGGTGCGCATTATGTTAAACATGTTTTACGACACAACTGCAATTTTGTATTTTTGGATGGTCTTGCGCTGCGTATTATAATGAACATTCTTTTAGTTACGTCTAGTACATAAAGGATTTATAGTGAAAATCTTGGTTTTTTACGGGTTTTTTTTATTATGTGGAGCGATGTGGGCCCAGCTGCTTGCTGTGGTACATCGCTATATAAATTATCAACTTATTATTATTATTAAATTTAAATATCACCTGTGTTTTACAGCGTTGGAATTGTACTAATAGACATGAACAAAAATCATTTCCATAAACGTTCCCAGCTGACCGATGACATAGCACATTTCAGTCAAGTTCCTTGGGATTTCGACTCCTCTAAAACTAAATTGTCCAAAAAACACGAATTCTCTTTCCCGATTTCAGCCGCCCTACATTCCTCTCACACACTTTCATATCTTTTGTTACATCCTTCAGACAAATACCGGAATCGCCAAGTTAGTGTCGCTGATTTTGCTCGGTCCCATTGTTTCCAGCGTTATCTCCTCCTGTCATTACATTAAAGTTTAATAAAAGGCCCAGTAATTTAAGACAGTATTTAAGACAGTATTTTAGACAGTGTTCAAGGCATTATTTAAGACAGTATTTAAGACAGCATTTAAGACATTATTTAAGACAGTATTTAATTCATCATATAAGACAGTATTTAAGACATCATTTAAGACAGTATTTAAGACAGTATTTAAGACAATATTTAAGACAGTATTTTAGACAGCGTTCAAGGCATTATTTAAGACAGTATTTAAGACAGCATTTAAGACAGTATTTAAGACAGTATTTAATACAATACTTAAGACATTATTTGAGACATCATTTAAGACAGTATTTAATACAATACAATGACAGTATTTAATACAATACTTAAGACAGTATGTAAGACAGCATTTAAGACAGTATTTAAATCAATACTTAAGACTTAAGACATTATTTAAGACAGCATTTAATACAATACTTAAGACAGTATTTATGACAGCATTTAAGACAAGGCCCCACGAACTGGTTGAAGAATGAAGGTTTTTTTTTGGGACATAGCGCAAAGCATTGATTGGACTTAATGAGGGCGGCACAGTTATTGATCCGCACCAATCAATACATTCCTTTCACTCCCCTACCCTACCCTGGCGACTTCTCAACTCGCCCCCTCCCCACCGCCAACTCCGGATGGGCAGTCCTCCCCACCCCCACACACCCGCAGGGCCGACGTTCAGAAGCAGACGACCGGTCAGTCGTCAGATCCAGGACGGCTTGCCGCCTGTTGCGTTGAGCCGATGACCAAACCTGGGGCTTCTAGCGAAAGTAGGTCACCATGCAGCATCTCTCTCTCTCCCTATTTCTCTCTCTCCCTACCCCCCCCCCACCCACCCCATACGTCCCGCCTGCCAATCATCCATTGATGTTGGCTAGTCTACAAAAAACGTGAGAGACAATGAGGGACAGTATAGCGCGCCAACATAGAAATTTATTTCCGTCTCACTCATTTGAACAAAATATAAATTTTCCTCTCTGTTCCGCTCTAAAGAATTCAATAATGACGTAATACTTGATAGCAGAAATAAAGACTGCCAAATAACCAAAGAAAACGAAAGAGAAAAAATATTTTTGCTATAAAATAAATGCATTTAAAAAAATCATTTTAATTACTTAAGAATAGAATTTAAATCAGTTATTTTTTAAACCCACGCTTCTTCGGGCGATTTAATTAGAAGTTGAACATTTGAAATATAAATCACGAGTTAAGTAGTTGTTGTTTTTTAAAATAAATAATTGGCGGCTAGTTAGCGAAGTCTATAGTGCGCTCGCCTCATTAGCTGAGGGGTGTGGGATCTAGCCCACGTTAAAGCCGCAATAAAATGTTGATGAAAGACTATCGCTAAAAAAGTCCTCCGCTGACCTGGAGAGGAGATTGGGCGCCGCCAAGGTCTACCAAGCCCCGAGAAACTTCTAATGGAAACATTAGAACCCACTACGACCATGAGGTTATGGGACACACACACAAAAATCACCTCATCCAAGCCATTTTTCAAGTAGGCCCTAAGGCCCTAAGCAATATATTTTGTTTTCTGGTTAATTTTTGTTTAATCAGACATGCAATATTGTCTATTGTCTGTTTCATGTAATTGAATGAGCAAAATATGTCAAAGACCACCCCCACCCTTTTAACAAATGCCATCTATAAGCTGTAACTGCTGTTTTGTACAGTCGTTCCTAACCTTACAATTATGTGCTACAAGCAATAACTCCAGAATTCATTAATAAAGTAAATAAATCATGGACCACTCTTATCCTATTTCTTTTGAAAGTCGTGTTTACGCAATTTACAATTTTCCTCCTTCAGGTGAATGAGGGACCAAATTTTGCGCACGTTAATATGATTAAATACGGTAACATTTTTTACTAATATAATATATCACATTAACAACAAACCCAATATAGTCATTTCATTTCTAATATCTCAGGCTAAGACTAGTTTTTTTAGTTTTTTTTCTAGAAGAACGAAAACAAATGCAAAAAAAAACGATTCAAACAATGGAATTCTCTACCATTACACATCGTAGTATCCTTACTAGTAAGACCTTCAAGACTGCACGCAAACACATTTCTTTAAACTTTACTTTGAAAATTAGCATTCTGTTTCAATGATAGACGACTACACGTGCTTAACAAAATTAGAAGAAAATAGGATGTGAATGTTTTAAATTGAATTTTAATTCGATTGAAATGAAATTGCATTTATAAATATATGACTGACTATTTTATGTGAGGCGCTGTGAGCACAGCTGTTTCCAGGGATACTGCCTTATCTAACATATCAAATTATTTATATTATTATATACTTTATTTAGTTGCAA
Organism: Ampullaceana balthica; assembly: GCA_944989445.1. Lineage (NCBI taxonomy): Eukaryota > Metazoa > Mollusca > Gastropoda > Lymnaeidae > Ampullaceana > Ampullaceana balthica. Next base: position 800,802 of record CALYLW010000260.1, on the reverse strand, counting down.
TTGAAAGTCGGTGAGTTGGTTTTAATTACGCCCCTTTGATGTACGGAATATGTGTGTACCTTGTGAAGGCGGCGTCTTCTAGAAGTTTACTAGAATGCGCTTCACGTTTTCGCATTTATTCCCTCAAGTTTCAAAAACTTTAGGAAGATTCATTATCTGGTGCGTTCCATGACAATTCACACAAATACGGAAACGCACCATTGTTGAATGAGCGCTGGTTATTGTGAACGATTGTGTTGAGGTGGTATGACGTATTTCCTACATTGCGATGACGTCTTAGTTGTAAGCAGACGTGAGTGTTAGACAGTTGCTTGTTTTCCCAAACAGCAAACTTGTGCTATGTTAAGACATTACCCCGTGGCTTGAGTCGATTTTTATTCAAGTTAATATTTTACTCAGACATAAAAATATGTTAAGTTGAGTTAAGTCATTATTTAAATAAACCACTGTACAACTATATAAACCGTAATTAAAATTATTGATTTAAAGAGAGAATTTAGCATCCAACGCAAATTAAAAATGTCTTTTTCTTTCTTTGTGTATTTTTAAACATTTAAATTGAAAAGTTACACATTCCTTTGGTTTAAAAAAAAAGAGTTGTCTTCCATTTATTATTAAAAGGCCCAATTAAAAATTGACATCTGCGCGCAATGTTGGAATCAACTAAACCACAGCACACCCACTCTCTGAATGATAGGAATTGAAAACAAAAAAAAATAGTTCTAGGCATTTTTCTCGAGAAATGCATAGTTAAGTTATAATATATTTAACAAAAAAAAATCAATGTCAAATTAAAAACTTGTTAAATGATATCAGAAACAGACATTGAAATGGCGCGTTTTAAGCTGTTTGGCCAATTCATTAGTAGGTTCAGTAAAAAAATATTAAAAAATATTGTAAAAAACCCGCAAAAGGCCAATGACATTGTTGATCCAACAGCATTCTCAGACCTCAATGAAAGTGGATTTTGGAGACGTAAGATTAATGCAATACGATGATATATATGTCCACTCCGCTTCTCACTTGTATGATAAATTTTCCTTTAAAAATAGATATACATTGACATTCACATGCTTGCTTTGTTCATGGCATACGAGCCTCATGTCACACTGCTCGTTCGTAGCGGCAGCGGACATTATCAGCTGGGTCCAGATATTCCTGCCCCCTACTGCCATGTATGAGACAACAAGGTATTAGCAGCAGAGTCACCGATGGCATTCGTGCACATATATTGATGACGTCATACGGGCGCATACATTCGATGACGTCACACGGACACATATTGATGACGTCACACGAGTACACAGACCAGTGACACCATACGGGCACGCAGACTGGTGGAAATCATACGGGTTACACAGACCGACGACATAGCGTGACCTCATAGACTGGTGGCATTAAACGGACATTTAGGGAATTGTGCTAGCTTTCAAATCAGCCGATGCCATCATATGGTCAAAAAGTACTGATGAAATCATACGGGCACATAGACGGGAATCATAATTAAAAACGTCTATAGATGGTAAACAATAGAATGTTGTTTATTATTTTTTTAAATTTGTAAAAAAACTAACACAAAAAAACCCAGATTCGACTAAATTTAAAAAAACAAGTCCAAAAAAAACTTTAAAAAAAAACAACCAAAACCCCCCCCCCACCCCACAAAAACAAAAAAAAACTACAAAGTTCAACTTTTTATTTCTTAACAACTTCTCAACCACTGCCTCAGTCCCGAGACACCAGTTCAATGAAGGAGACAATTTTTAGTGGCTGAGATAGAAAGAGCGTTGTAGTGGAGATTGGGAGGGGGGAGTAAGGAATGAGGGAGAGGGTTCTGGAGTGTTGCATGGTCAATATGTCATGTTATGATAGTTTATATTTATATATTTGTCTCGCCTGAGAGCTGATAAAGACGGAGAGTGAGAGAGAGAGAGAGAGTCTGTGAGTGAGAGAGAGAAAGTGGGAAAGAGGGAGAGAGAGATAGAGAGAAACGAATGAAGGAGAGATGTTGAAGTACTGGTTAATAAAGACATGTATTTCACTTATTGACAGTTGATATCTCTGGCTTGCCAGAGAAAGACATAAATAAAGAGAAAGAGAGAGAAAAGGATAGAGAGAACTATAGAAAGAAAGACTGCGATAGATAAATAGAGAGAGAAGGCGATAAAGAGAGAGAGAGAGAGAGTGAGAGAGATGGTAGAGGAGAGTGAAAGGAATGAGGGAGGGGGTTATGGAGTACAGGTCAATATGTCAAAAGATGATTGTTGATATCACCGGCACGCCAGGGGACATCATTGGGATCAAGTCCCCAAGCCATGCACAAAGTCCTGTCTATTAGAATGTGATCGGGTCCCCATGCCGGGCACAAAGTCGTGTCTGTTGTAAGAATGTGATCAGGTCCCCATGCCAGGCAAAAAGTCCTGTCTGTTGTTAAAATGGAATCAAGTCCCCAAGCCAGGCAAAAAGTCATGTCTGTTGTTAGTCTTACATTGAGATCAAGGATAACTTGGCGGGACTGGGGGCCGATATAGTAGTGGGAGCACCTCAGACAGACTAAGGGCGGATATAGTAGTAGGAGCACCTCGGAAAGATCAGGAGCGGGTATAGTAGTGTGAGAACCTGAAAAAGGCCAATGGGGGGGGGAGGATATAGTGATGTAAGCACCCACAGAAAGACAGGGGATGAATATAGTAGTTGGAGCACCTCAGATAGACGATGGAGCGGGACATAATAGTGGGAGCAACCCCAGTAAATGCTTCCTGTGTAGCAAATTATCAGGAAACATCTGAGGGGTAGACGGTGTGACGTAATCTGAACTACACTGAACTGGACAAAACAAAAGAGAATTAATTGTTAGGTCCCGGGCAAAATATGCGCCTATTACGCCATTTTCCCTAATTCGAAAACTCCGTGAGTCGATTTTTTTTTAAAGTTCAACTTAGTGAGGTCCGATTGTATAATGGATTTAATTTATAGTAAAAAACTTTGTTTTTACGTTTTTTTAAAAGAAAAAATAACATTAAACATATTTTCAAACATGGCAAAGGAAAGTTTTCAAAAATGGAATGGGCCTTTTCCATTAAATACCCGTATATTAACTTCACCGTCTAGTCTTGGGCTCTCGGTCGGTTGGGCGGAAAAACAAAAGTAAAAAAATGACCCACTTCCCATGATGCTATCGAGCTCAAATATTGCACATAGACTCGTATCACGTAACAATGCATTGTATCAAAATATGAGATCGATCGAATGTACCTTAATTAAATTAATGCATTCTTAGTTAATGCAGCACAGGCACGGGACAAATGGCTTGAGTAAAGTGAGCAGTTCACGATGGTGCCCCAACGACCCAACGACGGGTTAAGGGATAGTTCAAGCTCTATGTATCTCAATGTAGCGTCTGCTATAGTTGACCTCCACTTGTCACTGGAGTTCACTCCAGCCATCGATGACCACATCTCCGTGTTTTACAGCAAGGTGAGTTCAGTCACGATCGAGTATGTGAATGTTTGTCGCGCGGTGCATATTATATAGAACATAATCAGTACTTTTAGTCATGTCTCATATACAAGGAATTTATAGTCAAAAACTTTGTTTTTATGGGTTGTTTAATTATAAATCAAACATGTTGCTATGAAGATCAAGGTGAAATGACTTGCAACCCACCAAGTTAGTTTAATGAGTTATGCGACTTTAAAGAAAAGAGAACATAAGAAACCAATAAATTTTTGTTTTTAATCGAAGAATGTGTCGTTAGATTTCCACATATGAAGGCGAAGAAAAGCATTTATAAACCAACATAATGACAGTTTTAACTCTAAGGGAAACTAGCAAGTGACAGCAATCTTTGGTCTATTATTGAATGTCAAGACGATTAGCTTAAGTTCCTTAACACGTCTCCAGAGCAAAGTGTAAATGCAGAATTATTTAATGGGACTGAATTAAGAAATCTTCTTCGGATAAGATGGACAATCAAAATTATTTTTACAAAATGTAAATAGTAACTTAGAAATTTATCTTTCCAGTTCGGATTTATTTATTTATTTATGTTGTTGTTTTGTGTGTTGTTTTTTTTTGTGTTTAAATTTAATTTTTGTAATAGACTTTTTAATGGCTACTCCAAGGCATGAATTCATCTGTTTGACATAAATGTGACATTTGCCATATTTGTGATGTTTGACATAAATGTGACATTTGTCATATTTGTGATGTTTGACATAAATGTGACATTTGTCATATTCGTAAGATTTGCCATATTTGTGAGGTTTGCCATATTTGTAAGATTTGTCATATTTGTGAGGTTTGCCATATTTGTAAGATTTGCCATATTTGTGAGGTTTGCCATATTTGTGACATTTGCCATATTTGTGAGGTTTGCCATATTTGTGAGGTTTGCCATATTTGTGAGGTTTGCCATATTTGTAACATTTGTCATATTTGTGAGGTTTGCCATATTTGTGAGGTTTGCCATATTTGTGATGTATGCCATATTTGTGACATTTGCCATATTTGTGACATTTGTCATATTCGTAAGATTTGCCATATTTGTGATGTATGCCATATTTGTGACATTTGCCATATTTGTGACATTTGTCATATTCGTAAGATTTGCCATATTTGTGATGTATGCCATATTTGTGACATTTGCCATATTTGTGACATTTGTCATATTCGTAAGATTTGCCATATTTGTGATGTTTGCCATGTTAGTGATTTTTGCCATGTTTGTGAGGTTTGCCATGTTTGTGAGGTTTGCCATATTTGTGAGGTTTGCCATATTTGTGAGGTTTGCCATATTTGTGAGGTTTGCCTTATTTGTGAGGTTTGCCATGTTGTGAGGTTTGCCATATTTGTGAGGTTTGCCGTATTTGTGAGGTTTGCCATATTTGTGAGGTTTGCCATATTTGTGAGGTTTGCCATGTTTGTGAGGTATGCCATATTTGTGAGGTTTGCCATATTTGTGAGGTTTGCCATATTTGTGAGGTTTGCCATGTTTGTGAGGTTTGCCATGTTTGTGAGGTTTGCCATATTTGTGAGGTTTGCCATATTTGTGAGGTTTGCCTTATTTGTGAGGTTTGCCATGTTGTGAGGTTTGCCATATTTGTGAGGTTTGCCATGTTTGTGAGGTTTGCATATTTGTGAGGTTTGCCATATTTGTGAGGTTTGCCTTATTTGTGAGGTTTGCCATGTTTGTGAGGTTTGCCATATTTGTGAGGTTTGCCATGTTTGTGAGGTTTGCCATATTTGTGAGGTTTGCCATATTTGTGAGGTTTGCCTTATTTGTGAGGTTTGCCATGTTGTGAGGTTTGCCATATTTGTGAGGTTTGCCATGTTTGTGAGGTTTGCCATATTTGTGAGGTTTGCCATATTTGTGAGGTTTGCCTTATTTGTGAGGTTTGCCATGTTTGTGAGGTTTGCCATATTTGTGAGGTTTGCCATGTTTGTGAGGTTTGCCATATTTGTGAGGTTTGCCATATTTGTGAGGTTTACCATATTTGTGAGGTTTGCCATGTTTGTGAGGTTTGCCATGTTTGTGAGGTATGCCATATTTGTGAGGTTTGCCATATTTGTGAGGTTTGCCATATTTGTGAGGTTTGCCATATTTGTGAGGTTTGCCATGTTTGTGAGGTTTGCCATATTTGTGAGGTTTGCCATATTTGTGAGGTTTGCCTTATTTGTGAGGTTTGCCATGTTGTGAGGTTTGCCATATTTGTGAGGTTTGCCATATTTGTGAGGTTTGCCATGTTTGTGAGGTATGCCATATTTGTGAGGTTTGCCATATTTGTGAGGTTTGCCATATTTGTGAGGTTTGCCATGTTTGTGAGGTTTGCCATATTTGTGAGGTTTGCCATATTTGTGAGGTTTGCCATGTTTGTGAGGTTTGCCATATTTGTGAGGTTTGCCTTATTTGTGAGGTTTGCCATGTTGTGAGGTTTGCCATATTTGTGAGGTTTGCCATATTTGTGAGGTTTGCCATATTTGTGAGGTTTGCCATGCCTGTGGTGAATCAACGGTTAACTAGCATTTAGTTCAAACTTGACTATATCAGAAAATAGTTTCTAATAAAGCGAAGCTAGAAACAAAATAGCACACATTTTCATCACTGCAATTTACAGTAAAAGTAAAAAGAAATTAACAAATTCTTATACCCTATTTTATAAAAGTCTAAAACTTATCAAGATAGTTATGCTTTCAATACATGCTGATTTATTTTAATTCTTGCCGAATGCACCAAACTTGCAATGAACGCTAATTAGTTGATCGTTGCGGATAATACAAACTCAAAGATCATTCTGGAAACCAGACCCTTCATTTCTAAAGTCAGAAACTATTATATTATAAATTCATCCATGTGTTCTAAAATTCTGGTGTATCGCTATTGATGTCTGGATTTTTAAAAAAAAATGAAGATACATTAAATGGGAGGTACGACTCATTTATATCCCATGTCATGAAAAAACAACAACAAAATGTCTCGAATGATTTAACATATATTGAATTTTTAAAAAAAATATCCTTAAGAGGTCGCTCTTCACTTGAGGACGAACAAATCAAACATACGCAATATTATTACGTCATAAGCCTTTACTTCTGAAGATTTGTACTTCCAATACTAAAGCGTTTGTACAATCATTTAAGACGTTCACTTCCAAAGCGCGGGGTGTTTTTGTGTCACAACTTAGGTAAATTTATAATATTAAAAAAAACAGGGATATTAGTAGGCCTGACAAGACGTAACACAACAGCGAACGTTTCGGCAAAGAGCCTTCCTCAACGGACAAATAGTACACACATGAAACGAATAACACGAAATAATAATTTAAAAAAAACACTTAGCTGCGGTTCCCTACTGGACTGCTTGGATTTCACCGCAGCTAAGTGTTTTTTTTTATTATTATTTCGCGTTATTCGTTTCAAGTGTGTACTATTTGTCCGTTTGAGGAAGGCTCTTTGCCGAAACGTTCGCTGTTGTGTTACGTCTTGTCAGGCCTACTACTACCCTGTTTTTTTATATTATAAATTTACCTATTTAAAAGCCTGATTGCAGTCTCACCCCCATTACTTTTTGTGTCACAACTTAGCACGTTTTACTTCATAATAACACAATACTATGACTTCTAATCATAAAACTTTCAGTTTCGAAAATGAAACTCTCAATCACCAGATAGAAATATTTTAAATTTCACATCTAGTCATAGTCACAAAAGAAAAAAAAAGGCTGTCAGCGCGGGCTGCAATCTTCAAATACATGTCAATTTTTTTTAAAAAATTTTAAATTTGGCCTACAATATCATCGCCCAATGCCAGACCCACTAAAATATTCAAAGACCAGTCAGTGTTTTATTTTATTTTGCTCTCGTCCAAAACGAGGCCTATGACTGCAGTGTCTGGCAGTCTGCAACAAATCTAAACTGATGTTAGTCATTGCTTGTGTCCGACGGTCTGCTCAAGTGTCTGCCAGGGAGAGTGCCAGCAGACGTGCATGGTAGCCGGCCGGTCCTTCCCCAAGAGCCATTGTCCTAAAGTACAGGACCATTGTCCTGGTGTCTGTAACACGACAACCGTAACAACCCCGGACCGTGGCACGTGATGTTCAGGGGATCAATTTAATCAACCAATCAGCGGAAAGAGTGAAAGCGCGACGTCACCTCGTCGACGGCCATCTTTAGATGCGGTATTTCCGGTTGAGGGTCTCGCCGGGTAACAATGCTTTTGGTTTGGAAATAGTATTTTCTCCCTTTAGTACCGTCTGCCCGTGTTTACCAGGAGATTAGTTGGTTTTTGTTGTGCTCAAGTATTCAGTCGGGTTGGGTGGGGGGGGGGTGAGCAAGGCAGAGATTATGTGGGTAGGGCCGGTCAGACAGATACTTTTTGGGGGTTGGGGGTGGGTAGTTAGACAGACATTATGATGGTGGGTCTAGTCAGACAATTACTTTCTGGGATGGGTCAGTCATTCAGATACATTTGGTGTGGGACCAGACATACAGAGATTATGGCAGTGGTGCCAGTCAGCCATATAGTATTGGTGTGGGACCAGACATACAGAGATTATGGCAGTGGTGCCAGTCAGACAGATATTATTGGTGTGGGACCAGACATACAGAGATTATGGCAGTGGTGCCAGTCAGACAGATAGTATTGGTGTGGGACCAGACATACAGAGATTATTGCAGTGGTGCCAGTCAGACAAATAGTATTGGTGTGGGACCAGACATACAGAGATTATGGCAGTGGTGCCAGTCAGACAGATACTATTGGTGTGGGACCAGACATACAGAGACTATGGCAGTGGTGCCAGTCAGAAAGATAGTCTTGGTGTGGGACCAGACATACAGAGACTATGGCAGTGGTGCCAGTCAGACAGATAGTATTGGTTTTGGGACCAGACATACAGAGATTATGGCAGTGGTGCCAGTCAGACAGATAGTATTGGTGTGGTACCAGTCAGAAAGATACTGATTTTGTAAGGATTTCCTGATGTTAACATATGATATACGTTTCTATTGTTTTAATGAATTATAAGGCAGATGCAGTTGGATATCAATGTTGGGATGATTTACTTTGTTGGATGTCACAAAGGGATTTAGTAGTTGGATTTAACAAAGGGATTTAGTTGTTGGATGTAACAAAGGGATTTAGTTGTTGGATGTAACAAAGGGATTTAGTTGGTGGATGTAACAAAGGGATTTAGTTGGTGGATGTAACAAAGGGATTTAGTTGTTGGATGTAACAAAGGGATTTAGTAGTTGGATGTAACAAAGGGATTTAATTGGTGGATGTAACAAAGGGATTTAGTTGTTGGATGTAACAAAGGGATTTAGCTGTGAATGGATGTTGTAATGTATTTTTAGAAGATATAAAAATGATTTTTAGGCAGTTTGCAAAACAATTTATTTTATCTCGAAATAACCGGAATAGACTACCGATCAATGTTGTATTTGTTTTGATTCAACTCATACTTATAAAACAAGAAATAAAAACTCGAATGAGTATTTAAACGCAATTTCCAACAAGGAATTTCCGTTTTTTATCAAGGGAAATCATTCTAGATTACAATAAAAGTCGATTCATATAAGTAACTAGTTTGTGCTGCGGCGCCAACTTTTTTAGGGCACCTACGGCGCCCACCTTTTTAAAAAGCCCAACTAACTTGTCTTAGTATGATAAATACGTAATATTAAACTTCCTGAAATGTACACAAAGTATTTTATAATAGGGGTTGCAGGGCGCCTACGGCGCCCACTTTTTAAAAAATAAACTGCATGTCCCGTCTGTCCTGTCCGTGACGCTACTAATTTTAGAAAGCAGTGCACCAAATTACTGCACCGAAAAATAACTCTGAGTGAGTCAGTCAGCACTGTTAACAACACAAATGCTGACTTCAAAGGTTCGTGCTTTGTTTGGTTAATGTTAATCTGGAAACCAAAATGATTATAATTTTAAAATAAATATGTTCAATTTTTAAAGCAAGCAGAATGATGTCCCTTAGCGTTACGGCATTGCTCAGTGATAATAATTGAGGGTGTTTATATAATACATTCTGAAACACAATATGACGTCATATCCCCTCACGCTACATCACACCAAGAACGTCTCAATATAATGCGCACCACGCCACAATCTAACATAAGCATTCACAAAGCGGGAAAACCCCAATAATTATCATTCTAGATTACATTAAAAGTCATTTCAAATCAATAATTTTGAAACTAAACAAAACAATTGCTTTCAAAAATTGCTTCTAAAATTACGGGAGTCGAATGAAAATTGTTTTTTTGAAACATTCTTTCTCCAACATTGTTCTAAATATTATTAGCTATTGTTTTACGTTTCTTTCAACCCAATAGATGTTATGGTTGGCGAGAAATTGACAAAATACTTTTAAAAAAATTATTATTATTATTTTTTTGATGTGGCTTTTCCAGGAAATCCATTCAACCTTTTTGGTATTTTTTGGCCGTTGCACATCCTTGGGACCTCCTTAGCATATTTGCAAAAGACCCGAACCCCTCTATCTGGTATGGTTCAGGATGAGTTGCATGTGCAAGCTCTACAGACATTTCGAATCTGTAAAAGCAATTTTTCATGGGGAAATTGCGTTAAAAATATTTTTTTTTATAAAAATTGTGTCTGCCTTGGTCCTTGTCAAATACTGCTGCCAAACTTTTATGTTAAATTGTACATCACGAAACTGGCAAAATATTCATTAAAATTGCATCTTCCTTCACGTAGACTGGTAGACCATATGACAACATGTTTTGTGCAAGCCTCACGGTCCATTTACCCAGCAGAGCATCGACAGGTCAGACGTTGTCCGGTGACGGTCAGCCCGCTCAGTCCTGGACCGCTGGAGCCGCTAGAGGAGCAGCTACTTAAGTGTCGGAAGCATGTTGTCACAACTGGCAGAACAATGACAAGACTTTACATAAACCACGGATGAGCGTAGGACGCAGAAATCTTCTGTATAGGAGGAGCTTCTGTAATAGATAGGATTCGTGTCGTTCGCATCCTGGCTTCTAACCCTCCCCCCCCGGGGGTCGTGATACACTCGCCATGTAGCCCTTGCAACCAGTAAAATATCCTCTCTGTTATAAGAGAAACATCGCAAGCCCCCCTCAAATTACACAGGAGCCAGAATGATCCGTGTATTGATCGCGGGCTTCAAGATAAAAGAGGAAAGGTTTGGCAGCCGTCTACATAGTGTGGGGGGAGGGGGACTTCCGGACAATCGGCACTTCTCCCCTTCCACCATCCCCCCAGTCCAACAATATAACGACATTGATATCAGAGTGAGTCTGACCATAAACACAATTTAGCCCCGTCTCGCAGACAGACGTATCATGTACATATGTCATTCCGGATCTGTCCACCAATGTATTGTGCGGCGATGGGCTCGATAGGAGCCGCGGTCCAAGAGTTCGTTTATCACCCCCAGGGCGGCCTGGATGGACACTCACTAAACGACTTATCTGCTGGCATCCTGATTTTTCTGATCTGCGTTTGTCTCTCTCTCCCACCCCCCGCCCCCCACACACACAATTCTCTAAAGAGGAATATCTGTACTAGTCGGTACATTTCTACATTTGTATTTCGTCTGTAGATTTGTGAGGATTCTTCTGCATAAAAACTTTTCCGATATGACTTTTTTCTGGTGCTGTTAAAAAAAATCAACTATAATCTTAAAGATGTTTTTGCTTAATGTAATCATTTTAAATGATTTCTTTTGACACGCTATATATTTTAGATTTTCAAGTTGAAATTACTTTCAGTGGGGTTTTTTCCTTCGCGTTTGTTTGACCAGATGACATGGTGAAACTGTTCATTGTATCTTGTAGGTGTAGCCATGAGTCCTGGGATTAACGAGATCGTATCTTGTAGGTGTAGCCACGAGTCCTGGGATTAACAAAACGTATTTTGTAGATGTAGCCATGAGTCCTGGGATTAACGAACATTTAAGAAACGCAGCTTGAAACTGAATCTTGCTGAGCCCTCAAAATGATGAAGTTGTTTTCTTCACTGTGGGAACATGGACACGCCAGGAACATGACCAGATTAGGAACTTGGACACACCAGGAACAAGGACACACCAGGAACATGGACACACCAGGAACATGACCAGATTAGGAACTTGGACACACCAGGAACATGACCAGATTAGGAACTTGGACTGACCAGGAACATGACCAGATTAGGAACTTGGACACACCAGGAACATGACCAGATTAGGAACTTGGACACACCAGGAACATGACCAGATTAGGAACTTGGACACACCAGAAATATGACCAGATTAGTAACTTGGACACACCAGGAACAAGGACACACCAGGAACATGGACACACGAGGAACATGGATACAACAGGAACATGGACACACCTGGCACATGGACACACCAGGAACATGACCAGATTAGGAACTTTGACACACCAGGAACAAGGACACACCAGAAACATGGACACACGAGGAACATGGATACATCAGGAACATGGACACACCTGGCACATGGACGCACCAGGAACATGACCAGATTAGGAACTTGGACACACAAGGAACATGGACACACCTGGCACATGGACACATCATGAACCTGGACACACCAGGAACATGACCAGATTAGGAACTTGGACAAACCAGGAACAAGGATACACCAGGAACATGGACACACGAGGAACATGGATACAACAGGAACATGACCAGATAAGGAACTTGGACAGACCAGGAACATGACCAGATTAGGAACTTGGACACACCAGAAACATGACCAGATTAGGAACTTGGACACACCAGGAACATGACCAGATTAGGAACTTGGACATACCAGGAACATGACCAGATTAGGAACTTGGACACACCAGGAACTAGGACACACCAGGAACATGGACACACGAGGAACATGGATGCAGCATGAACATGGACACACCTGGCATATGGACACACCAGGAACATGACCAGATTAGGAACTTGGACTCACAAGGAACATGTACACACCTGGCACATGGACACATCAGGAACATGGACACACCAGGAACATGATCGGATTAGGAACTTGGACACACCAGGAACAAGGACACACCAGGAACATGGACACACGAGGAACATGGATACAACAGGAACATGACCAGATTAGGAACTTGGACAGACCAGGAACATGACCAGATTAGGAACTTGGACACACCAGAAACATGACCAGATTAGGAACTTGGACACACCAGGAACATGACCAGATTAGGAACTTGGACATACCAGGAACATGACCAGATTATGAACTTGGACACACCAGGAACAAGGACACACCAGGAACATGGATACAGCAGGAACATCGACACACCTGGGACATGGATACACCAGGAACATGACCAGATTAGGAACTTGGACACACAAGGAACATGTACACACCTGGCACATGGACACATCAGGAACATGGACACACCAGGAACATGATCAGATTAGGAAATTGGACATACCAGGAACATGACCAGATTATGAACTTGGACACACCAGGAACAAGGACACACCAGTAACATGGATACAGCAGGAACATCGACACACCTGGGACATGGATACACCAGGAACATGACCAGATTAGGAACTTGGACACACAAGGAACATGGACACACCTGGCACATGGACGCACCAGGAACATTATCAGATTAGGAACTTGGACACACAAGGAACATGGACACACCTTACACATGGACACATCATGAACCTGGACACACCAGGAACATGACCAGATTAGGAACTTGGACACACCAGGAACATGACCAGATTAGGAACTTGGACACACCAGGAACATGACCAGATTAGGAATTTGGACTTACCAGGAACATGACCAGATTAGGAACTTGGGCACACCAGGAACAAGGACACACCAGGAACATGGATACAGCAGGAACATCGACACACCTGGGACATGGATACACCAGGAACATGACCAGATTAGGAACTTGGATACACAAGGAACATGGACACACCTGGCACATGGAAGCACCAGGAACATTATCAGATTAGGAACTTGGACACACAAGGAACATGGACACACCTTGCACATGGACACATCATGAACCTGGACACACCAGGAACATGACCAGATTAGGAACTTGGACACACCAGGAACATGACCAGATTAGGAACTTGGACACACCAGGAACATGACCAGATTAGGAATTTGGACTTACCAGGAACATGACCAGATTAGGAACTTGGGCACACCAGGAACAAGGACACACCAGGAAGATGGACACACGAGGAACATGGATACAACAGGAACAAGGACACACCTGGCACATGGACACATCAGGAACTTGGACACACCAGGAACTTGACTAGATTAGGAACTTGGACACACCAGGAACATGGACACACCTGGCACATGGTCATACCAGGAACATGGACACACCAGGATTATGACCACATTAGGAACATGGACACACCAGGAACTTGGACACACCTGGAACTTGGACACACCAGGAACATGACCAGATTACGATCTTGGACACACCAGGATTATGACCAGATTAGGAACTTGGACACACCAGGAACATGACCAGATTAGGAACATGGACATACCAGGAACATGACCAGAGTAGGAACTTGGACACACCATGAACACGGACACATCAGGAACATGGACACACCATGAACATGGACACACCATGAACACGGACACATCAGGAACATGAACACATCAGTCACATGGACACATGAGGAACATGGACACATGAGGAACATGAACACATAAGTCACATGGACACATGAGGAACATGGACACATGAGGAACATGGACACATGAGGAACATGGACACACGAGGAACATGGACACACGAGGAACATGGACACACGAGGCACATGGACACACAAGGAACATGGACACACGAGGAACATGGACACACGAGGAACATGGACACACGAGGAACATGGACACACGAGGAACATGGACACACGAGGAACATGGACACACGAGGAACATGGACACACGAGGAACATGAACACACGAGGAACATGGACACACGAGGAACATGGACACACGAGGAACATGGACACACGAGGAACATGGACACACGAGGAACATGGACACACGAGGAACATGGACACACGAGGAACATGGACACACGAGGAACATGGACACACGAGGAACATGGACACACGAGGAACATGGACACACGAGGAACATGGACACACGAGGAACATGGACACACGAGGAACATGGACACACGAGGAACATGGACACACGAGGAACATGGACACACGAGGAACATGGACACACGAGGAACATGGACACACGAGGAACATGGACACACGAGGAACATGGACACACGAGGAACATGGACACACGAGGAACATGGATGGATACACCGAGGTTTCATCTAAACTCATACTTTGATTTAAATGTTCTGAGTTGGTCAGTGTTGCAAACAAAGTGATCACATTAACTGACCACACAAACCAGCACTTATCACTAAAGTTTCAGTGGCGTTTGCTGAATTTGCGTCAAATCGCGGAATTATTGATTTTGAGGGGGAGTGGTGGTGTAAAGTAACGTAATATATAAGATTCATTTGACTCCATTGGACTTTTTGACGTTATACAATTTTTGAGAAATTAAAAACTTGATACTTATTGTCTTCAAAAATAGAAATACGTTTTTGTCCTGGGGGAGGAGTAAGGGAGTGGAGAAGATGTTAACGCAATGGCGTCTGATATGTCATCGTAATTTGACAATTTAGTAACATTTAAATCACCATAGCGGCTAAAAGGCTTGAAAGGAAAGAGGGGCGGTGATGGTTCATATGAAAGGAGCCAACTTGGTTTGACATACCGACACAAGCCCGTGAGAGTAGACACCTTCCCTCCCCTCCCCCAAATTTACTCCCTCGACAGTGGGATGGGGATAGTAAGATTTTTCTTTTTAAAAGAACGACTGTTAAATCATATTGTAATTTGTATGATAAGAAGCCCCGCAAAGGGCACATACATAATAAACAAATATTATAATAGTTTAAATGAAATATATATTTAAATATAATAAATTATTCACTGTCTTGTTATCGAGGCTAAAAGTGAAATACAGTCGGATCTCGCTAAGTCGAACTTCCCTAAGTCGAAAACCTCCATATATCGAATTAATTGTTAGGTCCCTGCCTAATGTATTTTATATCTCCTTAACTCCAAGATTTTTGGCTTTCAGCCTATCTTAGTCGAATTTTCCAAGGCGATGGGGTTATTATTCTGGAGTGACATTTCAGAACAGGTGTTCCGTAGAACCACGTAAATGAACATAAAATCTTATCTTACTGCATTCCACTAGCGACCCTTGCAAATACAAAAAATGAGAAAGACAAGAAAAAGGAGTGGTAACTAATACGCGTCCCTTTGCTGCATGCTGTGACTCTTTTTAAAAAGAAAAATCTTACTCCCCCATCCCATGAAGGGAGTAAAGTGAGGGAGGGGAGGAGAAGGTGTCTCCTCTAACGGGGTTGTGTCGGCATGTCAAAGCAAGTTGGCTTCTTTTCATATGAAACACAGACACCGCCTCTCTTTCCTGTCAAGCCTACTAGCCGGTATGGCTGTCCCCCCCCCCAACCTCTCAATACCTACCTTATCCTTTATTAATCGGCGCCTATTAAGCTATTTTCCATAACTCAAAAACTTCGTAAGTCGAATTTTTTTTCGAGTCCTTTTGAGTTCGAATTAGAGAGGTCCGACTGTATTTATTTAAATACAAATTTAAAAATTAGAGATTTAGTGGCGCCTTTTTCAGTTGGCGCCCTTGGCAACTGCCCCGATGCCAACCCGTTGTTACGCCACTGCAGGGGAGAGTACAAACTGTAACCTTTCAAAGGTTTAAATTTTAAAAAACCCGAAAAAACAAAGTTTTTGACTATAAATCCCTTATATATAAAACATAATTAAAAGTATTGATCGTGTTCAAACGCGACGAACATTTACAGACTGAATCTGCCCTAACTCCCCTTTGTTGTATAACCCGGGGGTGGGGGTGGGGACTGGGGGGTGGGGGTGGGGAGAGGTCTGGTCACGGATCGCTGGACCGAGCTCAGCGTGACACGTAAAGTGTAAACAAAAGCACGCTGGTACATCGATGGGTGGCGTCAACGCGTCAACTCAACTGGCACGTGAAAGAAAAACAATAACAAACGGTGAATTTGAATTACATATGTTATATAGAGATAAACTAAAAATGCATTAATTTAATTACGGTACATTCGATCGATCTGAAATTTTAATACGATGCATTGTTAGATGACACGAGGCTTTGTGCCCGATTTCAGCTCGGTGGCTTCACTGAAAATGTGTCATTTTTTACTTTTGTTTTTCCGCCCGCCAGCGAACTACAGAGATCACGACACAGATGACGCCAGACAAAATTTCGAAGTTAATATAAGGGATTGAACACGATTTCAAAGTTAATAGAAGGGATTGAACAAGATTTCGAAGTTAATATAAGGTATTGAACAAGATTTTGAAGTTAATATAAAGGATTGAACAAGATTTCGAAGTTAATGTAAGGGATTGAACAAGATTTCTAAGTTAATAGAAGGGATTGAACAAGATTTTGAAGTTAATAGAAGGGATTGAACAAGATTTCGAAGTTAATAGAAGGGATTGAACAAGATTTCTAAGTTAATAGAAGGGATTGAACAAGATTTCTAAGTTAATAGAAGGGATTGAACAAGATTTCTAAGTTAATATAAGGGATTGAACAAGATTTCTAAGTTAATATAAGGGATTGAACAAGATTTCTAAGTTAATATAAGGGATTGAACAAGATTTCTAAGTTAATATAAGGGATTGAACAAGATTTCTAAGTTAATATAAGGGATTGAACAAGATTTTGAAGTTAATAGAAGGGATTGAACAAGATTTCTGAAGTTAATAGAAGGGATTGAACAAGATTTCTAAGTTAATAGAAGGGATTGAACAAGATTTCTAAGTTAATAGAAGGGATTGAACAAGATTTCTAAGTTAATATAAGGGATTGAACAAGATTTCTAAGTTAATATAAGGGATTGAACAAGATTTCTAAGTTAATATAAGGGATTGAACAAGATTTTGAAGTTAATATAAGGGATTGAACAAGATTTCTAAGTTAATATAAGGGATTGAACAAGATTTCTAAGTTAATATAAGGGATTGAACAAGATTTCTAAGTTAATATAAGGGATTGAACAAGATTTCTAAGTTAATATAAGGGATTGAACAAGATTTCTAAGTTAATATAAGGGATTGAACAAGATTTCTAAGTTAATATAAGGGATTGAACAAGATTTCTAAGTTAATAGAAGGGATTGAACAAGATTTTGAAGTTAATATAAGGGATTGAACAAGATTTCTAAGTTAATATAAGGGATTGAACAAGATTTCTAAGTTAATATAAGGGATTGAACAAGATTTCTAAGTTAATAGAAGGGATTGAACAAGATTTTGAAGTTAATATAAGGGATTGAACAAGATTTCTAAGTTAATATAAGGGATTGAACAAGATTTCTAAGTTAATATAAGGGATTGAACAAGATTTTGAAGTTAATATAAGGGATTGAACAAGATTTCTAAGTTAATATAAGGGATTGAACAAGATTTCTAAGTTAATATAAGGGATTGAACAAGATTTCTAAGTTAATAGAAGGGATTGAACAAGATTTCTAAGTTAATATAAGGGATTGAACAAGATTTCTAAGTTAATATAAGGGATTGAACAAGATTTCTAAGTTAATAGAAGGGATTGAACAAGATTTTGAAGTTAATATAAGGGATTGAACAAGATTTCTAAGTTAATATAAGGGATTGAACAAGATTTCTAAGTTAATATAAGGGATTGAACAAGATTTCTAAGTTAATAGAAGGGATTGAACAAGATTTTGAAGTTAATATAAGGGATTGAACAAGATTTCTAAGTTAATATAAGGGATTGAACAAGATTTCTAAGTTAATAGAAGGGATTGAACAAGATTTTGAAGTTAATATAAGGGATTGAACAAGATTTCTAAGTTAATATAAGGGATTGAACAAGATTTCTAAGTTAATATAAGGGATTGAACAAGATTTCTAAGTTAATAGAAGGGATTGAACAAGATTTTGAAGTTAATATAAGGGATTGAACAAGATTTCTAAGTTAATATAAGGGATTGAACAAGATTTCTAAGTTAATAGAAGGGATTGAACAAGATTTTGAAGTTAATATAAGGGATTGAACAAGATTTCTAAGTTAATATAAGGGATTGAACAAGATTTTGAAGTTAATATAAGGGATTGAACAAGATTTCTAAGTTAATATAAGGGATTGAACAAGATTTTGAAGTTAATATAAGGGATTGAACAAGATTTCTAAGTTAATATAAGGGATTGAACAAGATTTCTAAGTTAATATAAGGGATTGAACAAGATTTCTAAGTTAATATAAGGGATTGAACAAGATTTCTAAGTTAATAGAAGGGATTGAACAAGATTTCTGAAGTTAATATAAGGGATTGAACAAGATTTCTAAGTTAATAGAAGGGATTGAACAAGATTTCTAAGTTAATATAAGGGATTGAACAAGATTTTGAAGTTAATATAAGGGATTGAACAAGATTTCTAAGTTAATAGAAGGGATTGAACAAGATTTTGAAGTTAATATAAGGGATTGAACAAGATTTCTAAGTTAATAAAGGGATTGAACAAGATTTTGAAGTTAATATAAGGGATTGAACAAGATTTTGAAGTTAATAGAAGGGATTGAACAAGATTTCCAAGTTAATAGAAGGGATTGAACAAGATTTCTAAGTTAATAGAAGGGATTGAACAAGATTTCTAAGTTAATAGAAGGGATTGAACAAGATTTCTAAGTTAATAGAAGGGATTGAACAAGATTTCTAAGTTAATAGAAGGGATTGAACAAGATTTCTAAGTTAATAGAAGGGATTGAACAAGATTTCTAAATTAATATAAGGGATTGAACAAGTAGATGGATGTCATTCCAACAGTCTGTATATTTAAGAGCCCGACAAGACCTCACAGAACATGAACGCTTGGGCAAAGGGCCTTCTTCAACGAACACATAGACAAAAACAAATAAAACTAATATAATGAAATTTAAAAACTTAGCTGCCGTGAAATCCAAAGCCAAAAAGAGCATTAGGTTTGAAAAAAAAATGTCATTAGGTATAGCATATCTATTTTGCCCTTCTCTGAGCTGTGCTACCTTGCGGTCTCTCCTAGTTTTTGTGTGACTTCAATGTAATTGATAGAAAATTACATTTTGAACATTCAAAATAAAGTAATGCTGAAAGATTTTGTTCGTATTTGAGTAAATTCATTAATTCATCTCACGCGAAATCAGCCATCATTTCAAACTGAGCAAAATATTTGATGTTTTAAAATCAGAAATATCTTTTGGTACATAAGTCGTTTTAATGTGGGTGATATTTAGGCATTAATATATCGAACAACAATAACAACAACAACAATAGCCTTTGAAAAGACCTGTCAGCTGTTCACCTGTAGCCATGGAGATTCCAAGCCAGGACCCCACCAACAATGGCTTGGGCCTGCGCAAGAAACAGTCATCACGGGTGTTGTAGGGTCCGGCCAAGCGGCCTGCTCAGGGACCGAACGACCTAATCAAACCAGTCTCGTTTAGCCAGGGTCTAGACATATCGACATTCGCATGCATAGCAGCGCGCGATGGATGGCACCCCCTCCCCCCCCCCATCCTCTCATCAAACATCCCCAATATGGCGAACATTAGATTCCTGGCAGACACGCGGCATACTCCCAACCGGAATTAATAAATAGCATAAAAAAATGGAAGTAATAAAGAGAACAGGGAGAGAGGGGAAAAAACTGTGTTTATCAGTCCGTCGGTATTTCAGAAAATGGGCCGTAAATCAATGCTCTGGACATGGGGTTCTCAAAATAATGGGTGTTTAAGAACTGTACGTCGTCATCAAAAGACGCACCTTTACGTGAAAGTAAAAGTAAATGTTGGATTGATTACAATAATTTATTTTATGACGTTTTACATGGCTTCACGCGTGTTACGATATTAGAGTGCAGCCTTACACTAAGTACGTACTTAAATGACAACAAAGTGATTTCAAACATGCTCATCATCATCATCATCATCATCAGTCCCGTGACCGTTGCTGTCGTTGGGGGGAGCGCATGGACACATCAACAGACAACGATCTCCACATTTGCCTATCTTGAGCGGCTGCTAATAATTCATGCAATTTCATCCCTGCCCATTCCTTTATGTTGTCCACCTAGCTTTTCCGTTGTCGAACTCTTCGCCGGCCCCCTTCTACAGTGCCTTGAAGGATAATTTTTGTGAGGGTATCATGTCGCAGTACATGACCGAACCATGCCATTTTAAACATGCTCATTTTCAAATAGAAAATACAGTTTTTGTGGGAGAGGGGCAAAGCTTTGTGATGTCATATTGGAAAAGTTTTTAGTGACGACATGTGACGTGAAAAGGGGGGGGGTGAAAAATGGTCAAAAATCGCGTGACGTCATTTATGGACGGCCCCTTTGACGTTTCTGCTGGAGGCGAAAACTTCAAGAATATGAAAAAAAATGTGTGAATGCAAGCTTATGTGAGGGCGTATTAGTATTTTAATGTTGGAGTGTAAATGCGCGTGCGAGTACAATATACACATGTGTGTAGGTATGTCTATGGTCACGCGTGATTGATTAGTTGTAATAGTTATCGCAAGTAGACAGATATGGAATGTCTATTATGTAGAAATACACATGACTTTCATCTGATTGACGTATATTGTTAATGCAGGATTTGACGAAATCCTTATATTATTAAATTATCACGCCCAAAACAGTAAGTCAGTCAAAATAACTACTATAATTAATTCAAATACAATATCCGAAATCATGAGCAATACAATTCTAAATAATACCCCAATGGGCTTTGTTGCGTAATATTTTCAGTTGCTTTACTAAATTAAACCCGAAAACAAATCTAATCACACCTTACATCACTCATACTCTTTCCTAATGTTTATAATATTTAACGTCTTAAATAAATGCTGATGAGATGCTCATTATATTGAACTATGGTTGTAGGGCGCCTACGGCACCCACTTTGGCTGTAGGGCGCCTGTGGCTCCCACTTTTTTTTGGTAAAAACCCCAAGTAACTTATCCTTGTTTGATAAATACGAAATATTAACATTCCTGAAATGTACACAAAGTATTTTATAACTAGTTTGTGCTGCGGCGCCCCCTTTTTTAAGGGCGCTTACGGCTCCCACCTTTTTCAAAAGCCCAACTAACTTGTCCTTGTTTAATCATAGTGTGCTTTGAGCGTTACGGAATGAGTGAGTCAGTGATAATTTAGGTATGCCAGCAAACTAAATACGATATATTAAATTTCCTGAAATGTACACAACGTATTTCATAATTAACAATCTTCAAATCCTCTTTTTACATCGTTCCCTTTTCCAAATTTAAAATATGAGCTAAATCAAAGACGTCATATAATATCTTTTTACGGCGAGAAATTTTAGAAAGCAGCACACCAAATTACTGCACCAAAAATAACTCTTATCGAACGTCCGCATGAAATTGTTCAATTATTAATAACTAGTAACAAAGCCCGCCCAAGGACGGGAATAAGTGTAGGGTGACCTGTGAAGTTCATGGACGCTATGTTTTGGTAGTTGTTATGCTGAAGCGTTTGCAGGACATTGCCATCGCAGGGCAAAGGATGTGGACAACAACAACAACAGCAAAAACAACAAAAACAACAACAGCAACAACAGCAACAACAACAGCAACAACAAAACAAAAACATCAAAACAACAACAAAACAACAACTACAACAACAACAACTACAACAACAACAGCAACAACAACAAAGCAACAACAAAACAACAACAATAACAACAACCACAAAACAACAACAACAAAACATCAACAAAAAACAACAACAACAAAACAACAACAATAACAGCAACAAAAACAAACATCACTTAAAACTCTTGCCACTACCCCCCAGGACCATCAAGGAAAACGTATTGTCATTGGAATAAGCGGCAGGCATCACTTCAAGATGGGAACAACATACTGAATTATGACAAAAAACTGCACCAAAATTAACTCGTTTTGAACCTCCGCGTAATATGTAAATTTTTCTCAGCTATTTATTGGCTGTAGGAGTCATATGTGTTTGAGGGACCAATCGCTATAGATGACGGGACAGACAGAACTTTGCCTTTTATTATATAGGATAGTGTGGAGGGTGTTTAATGTTAATCTGGAAACCAAAATGATTATCTAATTTAAAAAAAAAGCAGAGTGATGTCCATTGGCGTCAGGTCACATAATTTAGCCTAGATATATACATAACTAGCGTATCACCCGTCAAAAATAACGGAAGTTTTCAGCTGAAATCTATTTATTTTATTAAAAAATGCACTTTTTTTACGGCGCCTACGGTGCTGACCTTTTTCAAAAGCCCAACTAACTTGTCCTTGTTTGATAAATACGAAATATTAAACTTTCTGAAATGTACACAAAGTATTTAATAATAGGGGTTGTAGGGCGCCTACGGCGCCCCCTTTGTTTGTTTGTTTGTTTTTTGGATTTTATAACTAACTATCATCAAATACTCTTTTTACATTGATCCCTTTTCCAAAATTAAAATACATGTATGAGCGAAAACAATGACGTTATGTAATATTTTTTTTACAGCGCATCTTTAATTTGCACACCTTTTGATGCATTGGTGCAGTAATTTGGTTTTCCCTGCTTTCTAAAATTAGTAGCGTCACGGACAGACATTGCAAATTATATTGTTTTATTATAAATCCTCAAATTCTATTTTTACATCGTTCCCTTTTCCAAAATTAAGATATTGGCTAAACAATGACGTCATATAATATTTTATTTACAGTGCGTCTTAAATTTATAATTAATTTGCACACATTTTGATGCACACCTTGTATTAAATATAAGCTCAAAAATGACGTTCAAGCGCTACGGATCCTTCCTGTGACTTGGGCTATTATATTGTTTATGTATCCCGTGAAAATGTCGCTGTATCCAAAAACCCTACCCAATACTAATCCTCATCCTAATACTAACACAACCTTTACATACCACACCAACCCCAACATTCTTAAACTTACATTACCCATCCAACACTTCTCTAACCATTCCCCATAATCACAATCTCTCCCCCCTATATATCTATTTATAATAATTCTCCCTCACTTTCCCCCACCAAAATCCCATCCAATCAATCTAAAAACCAAAAACACAACCCAACCATCCCAAAAAAAACCCACCTCCCCATCCCCACCCCCCCCCCCCCCCAAAACCAAATAACAAACCACACCCCCCCCACCAATACCAAAACACAACAATCAAAAAAACCACCAACAAAAACCCCACCCCACCCCCCACACCCCCACCCCACCCCCCCCCCCCCCCACCCCACCCCCCCCCCCACCCCCCCCACCCACCACACCACCCCCCCCCACCAACCCCACCACACCCACACCCCCCCCACCCACACACACACACCCCCCCACCCCCCAACCCCACCCCCAACACCCCCCCCACACCCCCCCACCCCCCACCCCCCCCACCACCCACACACACCCCCCCCCCACACCCACCCCCCCACCCACCCCCACACCCACCCCCCCACACACCCCAACCCCCCACACCACCCCCACCCCCCCACCCCACCCCCACCCCAACCCCAACCCCCACACCCCACCCCCCCCACCCCACCACCCCACCCCCACCCACACCCCCCCCCACCCCACCACCCCCCCACACCACACCCCACCCACCCCCCCCACACCCACCCCCCCCCCACCCCCACCACACCCCCCCCACCCCCCACCACCCCCCCCACCCCCACCACACCCACCCCCCCCACACCCCCACCCACCCAACCACACTCAACTAACCCATCAACACTCAGCGCACTCCCCACACAACCACACCTCGCGATCACACACACACCACACCCAACAACCATCACCAACATCTCACACCAAACGATCAACATCAACCACTGCTCCCTCCCACCGCCCACACCATCACATCAAACTCACAGACCACGATACACTCCTCCCACCCCACCACACTTCACCAGCACTCACTCTACATCACTCACGATCTACACTCACTCACTCACACACGCCACACCACCACTCCCACACGTAAGAGCCTTCCCCATCGCGCACATGCACAGCACCACACCACACGCACAACCACCCACGCCACATCACATCACACCCACACCCCACGCACCCACCACCTAAAACACCCTGCCCCACCCAATCACGATCTATCGCCCCAGCGCGCATACCAACTATCCCCCCAACACCCGCCTAACTCAACACCAGATATCTCTCATACTCATCACTACATCTATAATACAATCAAATACACACACTTACACATATATAAATACATATTATCCTTCATACATACCCACTTTTCACCAATAATCATAAATACATAATTATCATTTCATAACCCCTCACCCACACAAACTAATATTATCTAAATCCTTACCCACCACAATACCATAAACAAACCACCAACACCACCAATATGTACTATATATATACATCATCTAGCATGTGTGTGTGTCATTAAATATATCCCAAACCTCCATACATCTCCCCCCTCATACCATCCCCTTCCACACCCCCAATATATAGATAGAACCCCCCCACACTCACACTTTTTGTTAAATTCTGAAAAATACAACCCCCCTCCCCTCACTCCCCAACCCGACCCCTGTGAACAGAGATATCGCTCACAAACCCAATAATAATAACTAATTTTTTTTATTAGTTCTTTTTTTGTTATTTATGGTTCCCCCCTTTTTAAATCCGCCGCCCCCCCGGCCCCCCCCCACCAACCATAAAACAGATTCTAATATGTGTTGTGTGTGTCACCTACTTATACAATGTTCCTCGGGTTCCCGCCTCCTGCCCCCCCCCCCCTCCACTCCAATGCCCCCTTCCTGCTATCAACATCCTTCAAGCCAACGCGCTCACTGTGTTGTTGTGCCTCACTTAATTTCATGTGCAGTGGGAGAGTGGCGCACTCGACTCGCGCTAGTTAATGTAGTGAGTTTGATGCTCCCGATTGATGATCTCTCAGCTGTGTGTGTGGATTATGTGGAGATAGAGAGGATAGTTGAGAGAGAGAAAAACGTTTCCCGTGTGTATAGATCTTAACTACGCAGGCCCCCCGTTCCTCCTTCCCCCCCCCCCCACCCCTCCCCCCACACCCAAAATCGAATCTGTGATCGCGTATGGTGGGCGGAAAAAACAAAAGTAACAAATGACACTTCAACCGTGATCCGATCGAGATCTGAAATTTGGCACACGGGCCCGTCTGACCTAACAATGCATCGTGTCAAAATTTCAGATCGATCGTACCGTAATTAAATTAAGCATTTTTAGTTTATCCTTATATGAGGTATGTAATTAAAATTCACTGTTTGTTATCGTTTTTTTTTACCACGTGAAAGTTTGAGTTGACGCGTTGAGGCGACCCATCGAAGTACCGCGTGCTTTTGTTTACATTTTACGTGTCACGCTGAGCTCGGTCAAGCGAATCGGTGACCAGACTTTTCCCCCTCTCAGGGTTATGAAGCAAAGTTGAGTTAGACAGATTCAGTCTGTAAATGTTTGTAGCGTTTGAAAATAATCAATACTGTTAGTTATGTCTCATATATAAGGGATTTATAGTCAAAAACTTTGTTTTTACGGGTTTGTTTTATTATTAAATCCCTTATTAAATCCCTTATATAAACTTCGAAATCTTGTCTCTCTCTCTCTCTCTCTCTTCTTTCTCTCTGGCTGTCGTCATCTCTTCGTACGTCGGGCGGAAAAACAAAAGTAAAAAATGACCCACTTCCCGTGATGCCATCGAGCTGACATTTGACGCATAGGCTCGTGTCACCTAACAATACATCGTATCAAAAATTCAGATCGATTGAACGTACAGTTATTAAATTAATGCATTTTTAGTTTATCTATATAAACTATATGTAGCGGTCGCTATTGTTTACATTTTACGGGTCACTTGACTTCACGCCAGCCATCGGTGAACACATCTCGTGTTTTAACCAGGTGGTTTACACCAGGATTTGAGTTAACGCGTTGACGCCACCCGTCCATGTCCACACCCCCTCCCCCTTCCCCAAGTTTTAAAGCCAGGGGAGATAATTTCGGTTTCAGTCTGTAAATGTTTGTCGCGTTTGAACATAATCAATACTTTTAAGTATGTCTCATATATAAGGGATTTATAGTCAAAAACGTTGTTTTTACGGGGTTGTTTTATATTAACTTCGAAATCTTGTCGTCATCTCTGTCGTGATCTCTTCGTACGTTGGGCGGGAAAAACAAAAGTAAAAAATGACCTACTTCCCATGATTCCATCGAGCTGAAAGTTTGCACATAGACTTGTGTCACTTAACAATGCATAGTATCACAATTTCAGATCGATCGAACGTACCGTAATTAAATTAATGCATTTTTAGTTTATCTATATAAAACTATATGTAGCAGTCGCTATTGTTTACATTTTACGGGTAACTTGACTTCACGCCAGCCAGCGATGAACACATCTCGTGTTTTAACCATGTGGAATTGACTCAGTTTCAGGCTGTAAATGTTTTTCACGTTGGAACATAATCAATACTTTAAGGTCTGTCTCATATATAAGGGATTTATATTCAAAAATTTGTTTTTACGGGGTTGTTTTTATTTCTCTTTCTTCCTTAGGAAAAACCTATAGGAATGATTTACTCCCCTTTTCTTGATGGCGACGCCAACAACCGTGGAGAATAGCGTGTCTCGATTTGTTTTTTGTATTAGTTAGTGCAGCATTCATGTCATTATACCAAGAAAACATAGCGCAACCGACTACCAGATACACGTGTCCTACCATTTCTATAATTGTGAACAGAAGTTTCATATGACGAATCAAAAGATATTTTATTCTTCTGATAAAATGATATCGTTACAGGCGTCACTGAAAAATGGCGTGCTAAAAATAAAATTATTGAATTGGATGGGACTGGCTCAAGCAAAAAGAGGGGGTAACATTATCTAGTTTAAATTGGATAGACACATAAATGGAAAATACACGCTTAACGGTGTATGTGGCTGTGTGATCAGGTTTCATCTGATTAATTTACTCGATAAAGATTCATTCACGTAATAATCACCATCAGCATCAGTGGCTCTACAGCCGACGTAAAGACCTGACTCCTCCGACACATCCTTCCGTTTGGAACGACTCGTGACTTTCCGCCCCCATGCGAAGACTCCGAACATGTGGAAATTCTTATCTACATCGTGGATCCATATCCTTAGTTGACCCTTCTTCTCGGTTTAGAGATTATGTGTGTACTTAGTAAGGCGAAGCCTTCAAGAAGTTTAGTAGAATGCGCTTCAAGTTTCACACGTAACTTCTAAGGTAAGACAAATAAATCGATAATGTCCTTTATGAAATATCTTCTACAAGCTTTGTTAAATATGAGCTCAGCACCAGTGTTGAAAGCTCTCGTAGTATTAAGTAACTAGATTGTGCCGGGGTGCCGTGGCGCCCACTTAAAAAAAAACCCAACTAACGTGTCCCTTTTTGATAAATACGAAATATTAAACTTTCTGAAATGTACACAAAGTATTTTATAATAGGGGTTGTAGGGTCAAAAGCCCAAGTAACTTATCCTTGTTTGATAAATACGAAATATTAAACTTCCTGGAATGTACACACAGTATTTTGAAATTAACCATAATCAAATCCTCTTTTCAAATCCTTTATATTAACTCGTGGTGTCTGCTTGCTTGCACCCTTGCACCCTTGCTTGTCGCCAAAACTTTGGATCAATTTTAACCCACTTTCTCGTAAGCTAGCGAGCTGAAATTTTCAGGCAGTTTCGTACCGATAATAAAAACAATGTTTCAAAATTTCAGATCGATAACATATACCGTAATTGAATTATTGATTTTTTAGATTATTTTATTTATTCCTATGTATCATGTTATTTTTGAGATAGAGTGTAAGGGTGCGCATTATATTGAACAACCTTTCTGTCACGCAATAAGGTGCGTATTTTATTGACAACACTTTTTATAAACATATTCCTGATCGGTGCGCATTATATTAAACATGTTTTACGACACAACTACAATTTTGTATTTTTGAATGGTCGTGCGCTGCGTATTATAATGAACCTTCTTTTAATTACTTCTCGTACATAAAGGATTTATAGTCAAAAACTTGCTTTTTTACGTGTTTTTTTTTATTACGTTGTTCTCTTTTCCAAAATTAAAATATGAGCTAAAAAAATGACGTCATATAATTTTTTTTTAATGCTAGACTTTAATTCAAAATTATTTTGCGCACCACCCGGTGCATTTGGCGCACCACCCGGTGCACAACTTAATTAAAATATAAGATCAAACAATGACGTCATATAATATTCTTTTACAGTGCTAATCACCACACGATTTTTTAAACTGCTATAGACTGTTGTACATCGTTCCTCAGCGTTCCATATCTATCCAGTGAGCCAGTGACTTGGACAATTATTTTATTTACTAGGGTTTGTAGGGCGCCTACGGCGCCCTTAGCCGCTGTAGGACGCCTAGGGTGCCCACTTTTTTTTGGTTAAAACCCCAAGTTACTTATCCTTGTTTGATAAATACGAAATATTAAACTTCCTGAAGTGTACACAAAGCATTTTATAATTATAAATCCTAAAATCCTATTTTTACATCGTTCCCTTTTCCAAAATTAAGATATAAGCTAAAACAATGACGACATATAATATGTTTTACAGCACGTCTTTAATTTGTAATTAATGTGCACACCTTTAAATATAAGATCAAACAATGACGTCATATAATTTTTTTACCGTGCTAATCACCACACGACTTTTTAATCTGCTATAGAATGTTGTACATCGTTCCTCAGCGTTCCACATCAAATGAATGAGAGTCCAAGTCAACGGCTCAATTATTTTATACAAGTTGGCGCCGTAGGCACCCTATAAAAAGTGAGCGGCGCCCCAGCGCAGCCTAGTTTTATAATAGGGGTTTTAATCTTTGTTTTTTGTCAAAAGCCCAAGTAACTTATCTTTGTTAGATAAATACGAAATATTATTAAACTTCCAGGAATATACACAAAGTATTTTATAATTAACCATTATCAAATCAAAAAATTAAAATATGAGCTAAAACAATGACGTCATATAATATTTTTTAAACCGCATCTTTAATTTATAATCATTTTGCGCACCGATGCACACCTTGTATTTTAAAATATAAGATCAAACAATGACGTCATATGAAATTGTGTTATAGTGCTAATCACCACACGATTTTTTAACTGGTATTGACTGTTGTACATAGTTCCTCAGCGCTCCACATCCAATGAGTGAGTGAGTGACTTGGACTATTATATTATTTACTAGGTTGTGCTAGGGCGCCCACTTTTTTAGGGCGCCTACGGTGCCCACCTTGTTTAAAAGCCCAACTAATTTGTCCTTTTTTGATAAATACGAAATATTAAACTTTCTGAAATGTACGCAAAGAATTTTAAAATAGGGGTTGTAGGGCGCCTATGGCGCACACTTTGTTTTTCCGTCAACTGCCCAAGTAACCTATCCTTGTTTGATAAATACGAAATATTAAAATTCCTGGAATGTACAGAAAGTATTTTATAATCAACCATCATCAAATACTCTTTTTACATTGTTCCCTTTTCCAAAATTAAAATATGAGCTAAAACAATGACGTCATATAATATTTTTTACAGCGCATTTTTAACGTATAATCATTTTGCGCACCGATGCACACCTGGTATTTTAAAATACAAGATCAAACAATGACGTCAGATAATATTTTTTTACAGTGCTAATCACCACACGATTTTAAACTGCTATAGACTGTTGTACATCGTTCCTCAGCGTTCCACATCCAATGAGTGAGTGAGTGAGTGACTTGGACTATTATATTATTTATGGTTGTATTTGAGATTGAAGTAGTTCCTGCTTCGTGTTTAGTGTTCATTGGCACATAGACCTGCTTGTAAAACAATTGTTATTGTATTTGCAAATTAACTTATTAAAATGCTGTTAAACTTCAATCCGTGTCCCGAGTTTTACTAATTTAAACGAGCCTTAACAATGGACATAAAACTACTGTCTATTATCATAGACTAGCAACAAAGCCCGTCCAAGGACGGGAATAAGTGTAGGGTGACCTGCAAAGTTCATGGTAGGAAATCACTACATTACCCACCCCCAATTGTCCAGAGACCCTACCTCCCCCCACCCAACACCGCGGTCTGTCGAGAGGTCCTACCTCCCCTCCACAGCGGTTTGTCGAAAAACCATCCGTCGCGATCGGCCATCCATGTGTATCACGTCAAAACTACTATACATTATAGTTATAACAACATTACCCATCCTCATCAGTCAAGAACCCTACCTCCCCACACCACCGGTCTGTCCAGAAAACCTACCCCCCCCCCACACACACAGTGGTCTGTCCAGAGTTATAATTAACAACCAGTTAAGACAACGTTTTTGACTACAAATCTCAACGCGCACCGCTCAAAATAAACTCTTGGAAGAAAAGTGCACCAAAAAAAAACTCGTTTTGAACGTCGATCAATATGTAAATGAGATTTAATTTTTCTCCGCCAGTGATTGGCTTTAGAAGTCTGTAGGAGTTTGAGGGACCAATCGCTATCGATGACTGCACAGAAAATTGTCTTTTATTATATAGGAATTAACTAAAACCGGAAAACGCCACAGCTCAAAGAGTAATGTTCTATTTTTAGATTACATTTTAAGCGGAGCCATGTTATCCTATCTTATCTGTTACAGACGCTCCTTCTATACAAAAGATTATTGCGTCCTACGCTTATCTATGGTTTGTGTTTAGTCCTGCATTTTTATTAGAGATTTAAATGTTGATAAAGTGTTGGTTTTCCTTGTTTCTTCAGGCAACCCATTCCACGACCGAATTTCGGACGGGAAAAACGAAAATTTGTATGTGTTTGTTCTTGTATACGGAATAAGAAAGGTGTTTTTATCCTTATGTCTATCTGAGGGTTGTATTAAGTTATCTTTGTGTTGTATTTCTAAATTAGAATTAATTGCTTTATTTATGATTACTATTTTACTCTTTGAGTTTTGAAGCATAAATACAGTCGAATCACTATGTTCTCAAAATTGTTACCATAGTAAATTTACGAAACTGTTTTTTTCATTTTTCAAGTCCATCCAATAAGCTGTATATATTAAAGAAAAATTAGAAAATAGCTGACAAGATACATCCTTCAAAATATACCTACATTTACGTATAGGCTTTGTCATAATATGACAGAAACCTATAAATAGAAATATTTGGGCAACATATATCTTTTTAAGGACAAATTTCATAAAGAATTTAATAAAAGATTCCAGTAAATATGTAAATGTATGTATAGTGAGAAGGATGTATCGTATCACCTATTTGTTAATTGTTAGTTAATTTAAGACAGTTTTTTGGACTTGGAAAAGGAAAAACAGTATTGTATTTTTACATACTAACAATTCTGAGAACATAGTGATTCGACTCTATTTATGCTTCAAAACATCGTTCCGCTAAAATGTAATCTAAAAATAGAACATTACTCATTGAGCTATGACCTTTTTCGGTTTTAAAAATGACAAAGCCTATTGACTCGTATCTTTTATTAAATTTTTATGAAATTTGTCCTTAAAAAGATAAATATAGATATAATATTTCTATTAATAGATTTCCGCCATATTATGACAAGGCCCATTCAATTCTTTTTACAAAAATTCTTTGTGTATTTCTTAATTTCAGAGTAGACAAGAAGCCCTCTTCACTGACATACGAAATCAAGCTTCGTCAAAAGTGCAAGTCTATTCGCACGTAATGACTTTCATTGTAACTCCCTTCCCCCTTTTTTTCTCTCGCTCTCTCTTTCTCTCTTTCTCTCTTTCTCTCACTCTCTCTTTCTCTCTCTTTTTCTCACTCTCTCTTTCTCTCACACTCTCTTTCTCTCACTCTCTCTTTCTCTCACTCTCTCTTTCTCTCACTATCTCTTTCTCTCTCTTTCTCTCACTCTCTCTTTCTCTCACACTCTCTTTCTCTCACTCTCTCTTTCTCTCACTCTCTCTTTCTCTCACTCTCTCTTTCTCTCTCTTTCTCTCACTGTCTCTCTTTCTCTCACTCTCTCTCTTTCTCTACCTCTCTCTCTCTTCCTCTTGCTCTCTCTTTCTCTAACTCTCTCACACATAAGCCTTAGAAGGCAGCAGGCATCTTAAAAAATAGTAAGAACCATTCCTATACAAGATGAAGTTCTCGTTTCCTTCTGCTTATTTCAACACCGTTATTATTGAGTATATTGGACAGAGGGACACAATTCATCAACTCAGTACCGTATTTGAAGAACAGCACAAGACATTTTACCTTTTGAAAATAAGGCGTCAGTAGACGTCTTGTTGTTTTGTGAGAAATAGAGTGATAAAACGATGTAGACACACACACACAAAGAGAGATAGATAGATAGATAGATAGATAGATAGATAGATAGATAGATAGATAGATAGATAGATAGATAGATAGATAGATAGATAGATAGATAGATAGATAGATATATAGATAGATAGATAGATAGATAGATAGATAGATAGATAGATAGATAGATAGATAGATAGATAGATAGATAGATAGATAGATAGATAGATAGATAGATAGATAGATAGATAGATAGATAGATAGATAGAGAGAGAGAGAGAGAGAGAGAGAGAGAGAGGGGGGAGAAGAGAGGTAGAGACCAGTGGCATCATTAGGGGGGTGCGGACCGCACCGGGTAACACCATCACAAGGGTTGACAACAAAATGTAAAATTCTGTATATTCTCGTTATTTGGCCCTGGCAGACTCGGAGGAGGTCTAAAGGGTAGTTCGAAAAGGGGTGACACCATGAGGTACACCGCACTGGGTGACACCAACCTAGTGACGCCTATGGTAAAGACACAGAGAGGGGAGAGAGAGAGAGAGAGAGAGACAGAGACAGAGAAAGGAAAAAAGTGAAAATGCTAATGAACACGGTACTCGATTGGTAGACTGCGCAGTAGGCTGGACATTCGCTTCCACCCCGTGAGCTACCAATGTGATTGATGCGCGCCCTCTATCGGGGCCGGAAGCAGGTTAGCCGATCGGGATAAATAACGCTGGCACCTCGTCTAGGTTGACCGTCACACTGGTCCATTTGCATACAAGAAAAATACGGCAGCCAAGTGCCGGCCGGTAGAAGGAAATTATCCCTGTTCACATGGCCGGACATTCCCGTCTGACCTCTCGTTCGCGAGAATCAGTGCGAGACCAGGAAGTGAACATGGTGTTATTTCGGGTTAGGAGTGACCCCTAGGGATATCTTCTCAACGTGTTTTACTCGGTTTATTTCCATATTCTATTCAATGGCCGGTGTACCTGTCAGACTACTGACTGTAAAAAGTGACTAATACATGAGAGGCATGTAAACTATGGCTGATACATGAGAGGCGTGTACACATGGCTGATACATATGACATGTACTCTATGGCTGATATATAAGGCATGTAAACTATGGCTGATACATGATGCATGTACAATTGGCTGATAAATATGACATGTACTCTAAGACTGATATATAAGGCATGTCTACTATGGCTGATACATGAGGCATGTACACAATGGCTGATAGATGAGGCGTTTACACTATGGCTGATACATGATGCGTTTACACTATGGCTGATATATGAGGCGTGTATACTATGGCTGATACATACTGCATGTCTACTATGGCTGATACATGAGGCTGTACACAATGGCTGATACATGAGGCGTGTACACTAAGGCTAATATATGAGGCGTGTACACTATGGCTGATATATGAGGCGTGTACACAAGGGCTGATACATGAGGCGTTTACACTATGGCTGATACATGAAGCGTGAACACAATGGCTGCTAAATGTCTGTAATGCTTGCACCTGCAACTTCTCCTGAACCATACCAGAGGGTTCGGGTCTTTTGCAAATATGCTAAGGAGGTCCCAAGGATGTACAAATGCCAAAAAATACCGAAAAGGTTAACTTGATTTCCTGGAAAATAAAAAAAAACATTTAAAAAAAACCCACAAATATCAGTATTTTGTCAATTTCTCGCCAACCATAACATCTATCGGTTGAAACAAACGTCAAACAATGACAATAGCTAATAATATTTAGAACAATGTTGGAGAAGGAATGATTAGGTTCATCGCCCCCCCCCCTTCTTCGTCCCATCTGGGGCATAGGCCACGAACAAAGTTTCTCCAGGCATCCCGGTCCTGCGCCAATCTTTCTATCTGCCCCCAGCTGTGCCCGCTCATTTTGGTGTCTGCCTCCAGTTCCCTTCTCCAGGTCATTTTGGGACGACCTCTTTTTCTCTTGCCTTGTGGGTTCCATGCGAGGGCTTGTCTCACAATGCTGGATGTAGGTTTTCTGAGAGTGTGACCAATCCATCTCCATCTGCGCTGGCGTATTAGCTCATCCACAGGCTCTTGTTGTGTGCCTTGCCAGAAGTTTTCGTTGGGGATGACATTGGGCCAGCGGGTTCGGAGAATTGTTCGGAGTCATGTGCTTATAAAAGCTTGAAACTTTTTTGAAATGGCTGCTGTTATTCGCCATGTTTCTGCTCCATACAACAAGACAGGCTTTATTGTGGTGTTAAGTATCCTGACCTTGGTATGGAGAGTCAAGTTGTTACAGTTCCAAACATTTTTTTAGCTGTTTAAATGCTGTTCTTGCTTTGCCAATTCTCATTCTTACATCGGCTTCTGTCCCTCCGTGTGTGTCAATGATGCTTCCAAGGTATGTGAAGCTATCCAACTCCTCGAGATTTTTTCCTTCCAGTGTTATGTGAGTGTTGTTTGATGTATTTATTTTAAGGACTTTGCTTTTTCCTTTATGGATGTTCAGGCCAAGGCAAGCAGAGAATTGTGCTACATAGTTGGTTTTCTCCTGCATCTGTTGCTGTGAGTGCGATATTAATGCCAGATCATCTGCAAAGTCCAGGTCATCAAGTTGTTTCCATAGTGTCCACCTGGATACCATTTCTCTTCTGCTCTGTAGACATTTTCATTATCTAATCGATGGTCAGCAGAAATAAGAATGGTGAAAGCAGACACCCCTGTCTGACTCCGGTCTATACCCCAAAAGCCGCTGTTGTTTGTTGGCCATGAACAATTCTACATGTAAGTCCTTCGTATGAAGCCTTAATTATGTCAGTCAGTTTTTGTGGTATCCCGTAGTGTCTTAGTAACTTCCACAGGGTTGGCCTGTCAACACTATCGGAAGCCTTCTCATAGTCAATAAAGTTGATTTATAGTGGTGAGTTCCACTCCAGGGATTGTTCCAATATAATTCTCAGGGTTGCAATCTGGTCAGTGCATGATCTATCTTTTCTAAAACCTGCTTGTTGGTCTCTAAGATGGGTGTCTATTTCGTCCCTCATTCTGTTTAGCAGCACTCTGTTAAATACTTTGCTTGGTACGGATAGCAGAGTTATTCCTCTATAGTTGGAGCAGGAGCTAAGATCTCCTTTCTTTGGGAGCTTAATGAGATTTCCTTCTTTCCACTCCATCGGAATCTGTTCTTCCTCCCATATTTTCTTGAAAAGAGAGTGTAGCATTGCAGAGCTAGTCATAATATTTGCTGCCAAGGCTTCTGCTGGTATTCTGTCTGGACCAGCCGCTTTGCCTTTCTTTAGTTGTTTAATTGCTCTGCTTATCTCTTGTTTTGTAGGTGTGCTGCAGTCTTTTTCTAGATCTTGTTCTGCTGGCTCTATGTTGAGTTTGTATTGTGGGGCTGGTCGGTTGAGGAGTTCTTCAAAATGTTCTATCCATTTTTTTTTCTGACCCTCTTCATCAGGTATAGATTTCCCATCTTTAGTTTTAACAGGTCTCTCTGGATTTTTGAACTTTCCGGATAGCTTTTTTTATTGTACTGAATAGTTCTCTTGTGTTTCCATGGTAAGCTTCCTCTTCTGCTTCAAGTGCTAATCCTTCTATGTGATTCTTTTTATCTGACTCTATACTACGTTTAACGTCTTTATTGGCTTCTGCGTATTCTGCTGATGCTCTAGCTTTTTCGGTTCTGGTGCGGCTGTTGTTTAGATTTGCCTACTTCTTTTTTCTCTGTTGGATTTTCTCCATGGTTTCTTTAGAAATCCATTCTTTATGCGTTTGTTGTCTTGGACCCAACACTTCTTCACAGGTGGTCGTAAGTATTTCTTTGAAGCTTTTCCAGTTTTGGTCAACTGTTTCTTCGTTGCCAAGTTCTTGCAAGATCTGGAATTTGTTTGTTAGCGTAAGTTTGAACTCATTAAGTTTTTGGTTCCCCTTTCAAAAGAGTAGTGTTAAAACGCTGGCGCTTGCTTCCCTCACTTGTCCAATTCTTTTTCAATTTGAGCCTTAGTTTGGCAATCAGTAGATGATGATCTGAGGCTACATCTGCCCCTCTTTTTACCCTTACATCTTGGAGAGATCTTCTAAACTTTTTGCAGATACAGATATGGTCGATTTGGTTAGCCGTTGCCATATCTGGTGATATCCATGTTGCTTTGTGGATATTTCTATGCATGAAGAGGCTTCCACCGATGACTAGTCTATCTGCAGCACATAGATCTGCTAGCCTTTCACAATTTTCGTTCATCTCTCCGAGGCCGTGTGTTCACATGCATTCTTCATATCAATTATTGTTGCTGCCTATTTTTGCATTTAGGTCACCCATTAGTATAATCACATTGCTCCTTGGACACATTTGGATAAGGGTTCTAAGTGTTGTGGAAGTCCTCTTTGTCCTCTTCTTTACTGTCGTTGGTAGGAGCGTATACCTGAAGAAGATCCATATTGACTTCTTGCTTTTTGGTCTTAAATCTTGCGGTGATTATCCGGAGGCCATGGGCTTCCCATCCTACAAGGGCGTTCTGAGCAGTTTTGGAAAGCATTTGTGCTACTCCTTGGGTGTGAGCTGCGTTTTCTTCATCATGGTTAGGTTGGTCAATTGTAATTGTAAGAAATAAAATAACAAATAATCTCTCAGTCTAATACATCATCATTTGAAGTTGTGTGAAGTAAAAGCTGATGAAACTTTTTTTAAACTATTGCTCGTCATCGTTTGGTGCACATTTTGGCTGGAATTCTTCAAATTTTTGACAGTCTATTTGTGTACGTCACATCCATATAATAATATATACACATACTCTTATTTATTTTTATTATTCCAACCAGAGTTTTCCTTCTTTCTTGAAATATAAAAATTAAAAATAATAATAAAAAGATCTAGTACTTTTGTAGTCCATTGCACCCGGAACTGTGGAATACGAATCCTATTTCGGAAAATGTCTTACATATTTAAAAAGCACTCCGATATTGGTATACGCCTTTGAAATCGGTAGACAAAAGTGATCTAAGAGAAGAAATGTTATGTATATGTCTGGCCTAACAGTAGGCTATTGATAGCACTTTGAGACGCCTGTATAAGTCTGGCCTAACAGTAGGCTATTAATAGCACTTTGAGACGCCTGTATATGTCTGGCCTAATAGTAGGCTATTGATAGCACTTTGAGACGCCTGTATATGTCTGGCGTAACAGTAGGCTATTAATAGCACTTTGAGACGCCTGTATATGTCTGGCGTAACAGTAGGCTATTAATAGCACTTTGAGACGCCTGTATGTCTGGCCTAATAGTAGGCTATTGATAGCACTTTGAGACGCCTGTATATGTCTGGCCTAATAGTAGGCTATTAATAGCACTTTGAGACGCCTGTATGTCTGGCCTAACAGTAGGCTATTAATAGCACTTTGAGACGCCTGTATGTCTGGCCTAACAGTAGGCTATTGATAGCACTTTGAGACGCCTGTATATGTCTGGCCTAATAGTAGACTATTAATAGCACTTTGAGACGCCTGTATGTCTGGCCTAACAGTAGGCTATTAATAGCACTTTGAGACGCCTGTATATGTCTGGCCTATCAGTAGGCTATTTATAGCACTTTGAGACGCCTTTGCGTGAATCCCCAAGAAGCACTCTAGAGATGGGTCAAAGGTTGCCCAGGTCGTCCACAATGCTTGCTGTCCCCAACCCTAACACCAATCACGTGCCTTCAGCGATAAAACAATGATTCCAGAAGAGTCTATGGTTCCCTGGTCTACCAGACCAATTGTCAGAAGTCTGCTCTCCCCCATTTAGGACGTCTATAAGACTATTAAAATGTATTTATAAATTTGGAGAGAGAATTCAGAGGGAAAGTTTAAAGTCGAGCGATATTTTATTCGCAAACGCACCATATTGCTTTGACATAATATTTCTGGGAATTTATTCAATCGATTCCCCTGTAAGTTAACAGTGATCTTTATGAACACAAACATAATTTCTTTTTGCAATTGCAATTTATCTTATTTAACATTGATCGTAAATTTATTTCATAATATTTTGTCAATTTCTGATTTGTCTTGTTAACAAACCAAACTAGTGTTAATATTAGGGCTGCGGAAATTATCGATTAATTTCTCGATTAATCGTTAAAAATTTTAAAGATTAAATTTTAAAAAAAACGATTATAACGATTAACACCACTTATAAATATACTGGAAGTCAAAAAGTAAAATATTTCGGCCGATAAATATAAACTAATTTCCGGACGATTACGCAAACATTTTGGTTTTAAACTATTGAATGACGTGACTGTTCAAAATGTTGATGAAGGTAATTGTGTCCATTGAGAGAAATCGTTTGCCTACCATGCAATGTTCCCTCTAAGTCTAAGCTTCGTTTGTCCGTGTGCAAAGTTTAAAAAAACCCGTGTGCAAAGTTGCACAACCTCTATTTGTGTGCAATATTTTACAAAATTTGCTGCGCGGTGATTCTAAACTCCTGCGTGGCGTCGGTCAAATATATGCGCAGCCGCGCTGGTTAAAGGGAACATTGCTACCATGGTTCTAACACTTCGCTTGCATATCACCTGCAAACCAAACATCCACTACAATATCGGAAACTTCAGCTGAGACAATCTAAAGCTATGTGAAAAATTGTTCAGTTCGGCTGGTTATATTGTCAATAAGACCAGCTCATCACTTGAACCAAATAATGTCAACACACTTGTCTGTTTGCGTTGATAGGTTAAAAGATGTCATATAAAGAAGACATTCCAGTGTTATTTCGATTTTCGACAAATACGTTTAATAAATATTACTTATGACTTATGACACCTAAATTTCAATTTTTGGCTTTAATCGAAATTAACGATTAATTAATCGTTAATTTTTCAAAAGTTAACAATTAAACTTAAATTAATCGTTAACAGCCCTAGTTAATATCATTATCAATTCAAATGTATAGTTCATTACACCTACGATACGTAACATGACGACTTAGGTTTTGGGTTACGGCCTCTTTTATTCCAGAAAATTCCGATTTCCACGGATACATTAACATTTATCCCTTTTTCCCCCTTCAGTTCTATGACAACATAACATTGTAACATTCACTTTGTCACCGTCGCTGGGAACAATAGACCATAGATCCTCAGGGATGGTTGCCGTGTTGTTTGTGCCACAGCTGCGTTGTGACATGATGTGTGTTATGACATGCTGTGCGTCGTGACGTGATGTGTGTCATGACATGCTGTGCGTCGTGACATGATGTGCGTCAAGACGTGATGTGTGTCGTGACATGCTGTGCGTCGTGACGTGATGTGTGTCGTGACATGCTGTGCGTCGTGACATGATGTGCGTCGTGACATGATGTGTGTCATGATAAGATGTGTGTCGTGATAAGATGTGTGTTGTGACATGGTGTGTTTTGTGACATGATGTGTTTTGTGACATGATGTGTTTTGTGACATGATGTGTGCTATGACATGCTGTGTGTCGTGACATGATGTGTGCTATGGCATGCTGTGTGTCGTGACATGATGTGTGTCGTGACATGATGTGTTTTGTGACATGATGTGTTTTGTGACAAAATGTGTTTTGTGACATGATGTGTTTTGTGACATGATGTGTTTTGTGACATGATGTGTTTTGTGACATGATGTGTCCTATGAAATGCTGTGTTTCGTGACATGATGTGTTTTGTGACATGATGTGTTTTGTGACATGATGTGTTTTGTGACATGCTGTGTTTTGTGACATGATGTGTTTTGTGACATGATGAGTTTTGTGACATGATGTGTG
This sequence comes from Ampullaceana balthica, assembly GCA_944989445.1. Classification (NCBI taxonomy): domain Eukaryota; kingdom Metazoa; phylum Mollusca; class Gastropoda; family Lymnaeidae; genus Ampullaceana; species Ampullaceana balthica. The sequence continues at coordinate 760,016 of CALYLW010000260.1, read as the reverse complement.
CTATGACATGCTGTGTTTCGTGACATGATGTGTTTCGTGACATGATGTGTGCTATGACATGCTGTGTTTTGTGACATGATGTGTGCTATGACATGCTGTGTGTCGTGACATGATGTGTGTCGTGACATGATGTGTGCTATGACATGCTGTGTGTCGTGACATGATGTGTGCTATGACATGCTGTGTGTCGTGACATGATGTGTGCTATGACATGCTGTGTGTCGTGACATGATGTGTGCTATGACATGCTGTGTGTCGTGACATGATGTGTGCTATGACATGCTGTGTGTCGTGACATGATGTGTGCTATGACATGCTGTGTGTCGCGACATGCTGTGTGTCGTGACATGATGTGTGCTATGACATGCTGTGTGTCGCGACATGCTGTGTGTCGTGACATGATGTGTGCTATGACATGCTGAGTGTCGTGACATGATGTGTGCTATGACATGCTGTGTGTCGTGACATGATGTGTGCTATGACATGCTGTGTGTCGTGACATGATGTGTGCTATGACATGCTGTGTGTCGTGACATGATGTGTGCTATGACATGCTGTGTGTCGTGACATGCTGTGTGTCGTGACATGATGTGTTTTGTGACATGATGTGTTTTGTGACATGATGTGTGCTATGACATGCTGTGTGTCGTGACATGCTGTGTGTCGTGACATGATGTGTGCTATGACATGCTGTGTGTCGTGACATGATGTGTGCTATGACATGCTGTGTGTCGTGACATGATGTGTGCTATGACATGCTGTGTGTCGCGACATGCTGTGTGTCGTGACATGATGTGTGCTATGACATGCTGTGTGTCGCGACATGCTGTGTGTCGTGACATGATGTGTGTTATGACATGCTGTGTGTCGCGACATGATGTGTGTCGTGACATGATGTGTGCTATGACATGCTGTGTGTCGCGAAATGCTGTGTGTCGTGACATGATGTGTGCTATGACATGCTGTGTGCTATGACATGCTGTGTGTCGTGACATGCTGTGTGTCGTGACATGATGTGTGCTATGACATGCTGTGTGTCGTGACATGATGTGTGTCGTGACATGATGTGTGCTATGACATGCTGTGAGTCGTGACATGATGTGTGTCGTGACATGATGTGTGCTATGACATGCTGTGTGTCGTGACATGATGTGTGTCGTGACATGATGTGTGTCGTGACATGATGTGTGCTATGACATGATGTGTGCTATGACATGCTGTGTGTCGTGACATGATGTGTGTCGTGACATGATGTGTGCTATGACATGCTGTGTGTCGTGACATGATGTGTGTCGTGACATGATGTGTGCTATGACATGCTGTGTGTCGTGACATGATGTGTGTCGTGACATGATGTGTGCTATGACATGCTGTGTGTCGTGACATGATGTGTGTCGTGACATGATGTGTGCTATGACATGCTGTGTGTCGTGACATTATGTGTGTCGTGACATGATGTGTGCTATGACATGATGTGTGTCGTGACATGATGTGTGCTATGACATGATGTGTGTCGTGACATGTTGTGTGCTATGACATGCTGTGTGTCGTGACATGATGTATGTCGTGACGGTTGGTTATCGGAACAGGTTGCCGTGTTGTCATGTGGAAGTATAATCTTGACAAGTAAATGAAATAATAAGGGATATTTAATAAAAACAACAACAACAACAATACACGTATCACTAGAAGATGAAATGGTAGCCTTTAGTATTACACAGTAACCAAGTGGGGGGGGAGATTTATTTGAAGACACAGTTGTTAAACTCAAGACCCGCGGGCAACTTTCGGCCCGCCGTAGAAATATATCAAGACAGGGACAGAATTCGGCAAACATATTATATATAATTTTATCGGCCGTGAGACATGGATTTTAAATTGAATACCGCATTCAGCAGCCTTGTGGAATGAAAAGCTGTCCCAGAGCAGAGTCACTGCGCACAGGATGAACGCCGAATCACAAGTAATTTATTTCGATCTGTCTCATAACGAATTTGTCATAAACGCGGAACGCCCATTTGTAAACGGATGATAGAGCTAATAGAGCTTCTCTGTAACTTGACACTAAGGATAACGTATGACATTGCGGGGCCTTCACTTTTAATTCGTTAAATTACTGAAGAAATTCCAAGCCTCGTATTCATGCGGCTCTAAAATTTAGCGTTTTCGGTAAGAGCGGTAGCACATACACGTGAGAGCGGTAACACATACATGTGAGAGTGGTAGCACATACATGAGAGACCGGTAAACCATACATGTAAGAGCGGTAGCACATACCTCTGAGAGCGGTAGCACATACCTGTGAAAGTGGTAGCACATACAGGTGAGAGCGGTAGCAAGTACATGTGATAGCGGTAGCCCATACATGAGAGAGCGGTAGCACATACTTGTGAGAGCGATAGCACATACTTGTGAAAGCAGCTGTTTTCTCTGTGATTTAGATTAACGAAGCGTGACATAGGAGTCGTCTGTCTGATGCACACTAGCATTGCATGATACGAATATAACTGACATTGAACATTATTCCCAAGAAAGACGAACCTTTAACCACAGGGTTAACATGCAAAGCACCCAGCTCTGACTAATAATAATAGTCGTAAGCGTGACAATGTGAATGCCAGTGATCTTCTTATAATCAAAACCCTGTTCTGTTGTTAATTGTATTTATAATGAATAATTAACCTTAAAAACACTTTTTAAAAACTAGTCTTATATTAAAACTGCACTAATTTTCTACTTTTTAGTCTACGCATTTTACAGTAAGTGCAAAGCCAGCTTACCTTTTGACTATAAATCCCTTATAATATGAGACATAACTAAAAGTAGTAATTATGTTCAAACGCGACATTTACAGACTGAAACAGAATTATCTCCCCTGGTTTTTATCTCCCCTGGGCGCAGGGACGGTAGGGGGTGTGAACAGTGACGGTCGGCGTCAACGCGTGAACTGGGCACGTGAAAAAATTATAAACAAATAGTTGGACGGACGGTTCCGATTAAACTTACAAAGCAAGCTAATATAAGACTAGTAAAAAACAAACCCGTAAAAACAAAGTTTTTGACTATAAATCCCTTATATATGAGTCATAACTAACAGTATTGATTATTTTCAAACGCTATAAGCATTTACAGACTGACACCGAGTGATGTCCCCTGTCTTTTAACGGGGGATGGGACGTGAGGGGGGTGTCGGCACGACGGTCGACGTCTAAGCGTCAACTCAAACTCACGTGGAAAAAAACAATAACAAACAGTGAATTTGAATTACATACGTTATATAAGGAAAAACTAACAATTAATTAATTTAATTACGGTACGTTCGATCGATCTGAAATTTTTATACGATGCATTGTTAGGTAAAATGGGTCCGTGTGCCAAATTTCAGCTCGATCGGATCACGGGAAGTGGGTCATTTTTTACTTCTAATTTTCCGCCCGCCCAAGACAGACAGAGAGAGAGAGAGATGACGACAGACAGAGACGCCGGTGAAGTTAATATAAGAGATTTAAAAAGGGTTTTTAAATCCCTTATAGTAACTTCGCGGCCGTCTCTCTCTCTCTCTCTGTCTGTCGTCATCTCATGGGCGGGTGGGCGGGCGGAAAAACAAAAGTCGAAAATGACCCACTTCCAGTGATCCGATCGAGCTGAAATTTGGCACACGGACCCGTCTCACCTAACAATGAATCGTATCAAAATTTCAGATCGATCGAACGTACCGTAATTAAATTAATGCATTTTTAGTTTATCCTTATAATACGTATGTAATTCAAATTCACGGTTTGTTATTGTTTTTTTTTCACGTGAAATTTTGAGTTGACGTGTTGAGGCGACCCATCGAAGTACCGCGTGCTTTTGTTTACATTTTACGTGTCACGCTGAGCTTGGTCAAGCGAATCGGTGACCAGACTTTTTTCCCTCTCCCACCACCACCCCCAGTGTTATGAAACAAAGTTGAGTTACGACAGATTCAGTCTGTAAATATTTGTAAATATTTTTAATTATGTCTCATATATAAGGGATTTATAGTCAAAAACTTTGTTTTTACGGGTTTGTTTTATTTTAAATCCCTTATATTAACTTCGTGGCCGTCTCTGTCTGTCTTGGGCGGGCGGGCGGAAAAACAAAAGTAAAAAGTTACCCACTTACCGTATTCCGATCGAGCTGAAATTTGGCACACGGGCCCGTCTCACCTAACAATGCATCGTATCAAAATTTCAGATCGATTGAACGTACCGTAATTAAATTAATGCATTTTTAGTTTATCCTTATATGAGGTATGTAATTCAAATTCACGGTTTGTTATTGTTTTTTCCCCAAGTGAGAGTTTGAGTTGATGCGTTGACGCGACCCATCGACGTACCCGCGTGCTTTTGTTTACATTTTACGTGTCATGCTGAGCTCAGTCCCCCCCCCCTTAGGGTTATGAAGCAAAGTTGAGTTAAGAGTTTGAAAATAAAAAATACTGTTAGTTATGTCTGATATATAAGGGATATATAGTCAAAAACTTTGTTTTTACGGGTTTGTTTTCTTTTCTTTTTTTTCTTCAGTTTTTCCGAGTGTTTATTAGGTTCAACACTCAGCCCCGTGTGTGATTTGAGTTTTGGCCCCCGGCTGGGGTTCAATCAAAGACTTAAATTCGAACCCGAGATTGTAACGGATCATTCTCGCGGCGTCATCCTCGTTCACAGCTGTGCATCGCTTCAAATTACGGCGTCACCTGGAATACATGAGATCGATCGTAGAGCACACTTCTATCAAGGAATTCTGTCAACACGTTCGTAATTAATTAAAGCGCTGACATTAACTTCGATACGTGCACGGGAGAAAACAATGCGGGTTTATTTATTCCTTTCAACAATTTTTTTGAAATTAGAAGACAAACATACACTCATGGGCGTCGCTAGGAATTTTTCCAGAAGGGGGGGGGCAAAAAAAAATCCCACTTTTTTTTATATTTTAACTGGCAATGCCATACAGGTACAATTTTCAATTAAATTCAAGTTCAGTATAAAATAAGGGTTGAAAAAAGCCTTAGAAATTAATAAGACTTACAAATTAGTGCTGTAATAGTTAAAATACAACATTTATTAATGCATTTAATAAATTTTAAAAAATTTCTCAAATGTAGGGGGGCAAATGCCCCCCCCCCTTCCCTACGCCCATGCATACACTCGGTAATTTTGAGGGTGCTCGTCAATACTGTGCACTGTACCAGAATTTAGTTTAGTACCGAAGAAAATAATTTGAACTGGTCATCAGGAAAAGATGTAAATGAATAGAAGTCTATCGACTGTATGAATGTAAAACTTGGAGTTGTTTCATTATGGATCTAACGGGGAAATAACGTTTGACATTTTCAGTCATTCTTGGCAATAATTGCTCCGCTTGGGTGTAACTTAATCACATATTGAAACTGAATATAGCAATTACTCTTTTAAAAGAATACGGAATGAAATAGATGATGAAATTGAATTTGATGAAGCTAGTCAATTTCACTTAGTCTGAGACACCAGCTGTTCTCAACTTGTACTAAATGGCGGCAGTTTTCCAGCATGCGGCGGCGCAGCGGGATCGTGGAACATGAGGTAATAATGGCTGCCTAAAGTTGCCGAGTCCGACTGGAATTTCAGAGGGTCTTTAGGGCTCGGATTGTTTGCGTTATCCGGTCATTCCCCGGCAGCCCGAGAACACGTCCGTCCAGACAACGTGAACATGTTTATTTAATGGCTCGGTAACTAGACGTCTTTATGGCGGGGAGCAGACGAGAGAAGCCACAAATAAGTGTAAATACCGAGAAAAAACAACATACACTATAGTCACCAATTTTTAAAGTAGATCAAAGCATTCAATTAAAATGCTTTCAACTCACTCGACTGGGGACGTCTGCTGGGGATTTAATGGGTTCTTTTAAAATTGGGAGCTAGTTTTCGAATTAAATATTTGAAATGTGGTCGGTGAAATGGAATTAGACGGATAATAAAAATATTATCCCGGACTAAACTTTGGAATATAAAAGTTTGCATCTTGCATTGTGAAATTGAAAGCCAGGTAAATAATGCAAAGATTGGACATCAAATGACCTATGTGCGATAGCCGTCTGCTTAAAGTTTCGAGTCAATTTGAATGCATTTATTAGATAAGCCAATCAAATACAAGCTTGGAATGCCGCTTGTTAAAGAGTGATAATAAAGCACCACCAAGAGATAACGAATCGGTTATTTCTCAGCACTCGCGTCTCAGCAGTAAAAATCACCGAATTGTTTACAATGTTAAAAGCTAACAATAAGTACACATTTCAGTTCCAATGTAAAGGTCATTGCTTAGAAAGGTCACAATTTCAAATAAGGTTATTTGTATTCGTGCATATAAGCTACTGTTTTAACCTTTACCGGTAGTCCTATATCAAGTACCATTAGTCCTATATCAAGTACCATTAGTCCTATATCAAGTACCATTAGTCCTATATCAAGTACCAGTAGTCTTATATCAAGTACCGGTAGTCCTATATCAAGTACCGGAAGTCCTATATCAAGTACCGGTAGTCCTATATCAAGTACCGGTAGTCCTATACTATATCAAGTACCATTAGTCCTATATCAAGTCCCAGTAGTCTTATATCAAGTACCGGTAGTTCTATATCAAGTACCAGAAGTCTTATATCAAGTACCGGTAGTCCTATATCAAGTACCGGTATCCTATGTCAAGTACCGGTAGTCCTATATCAAGTACCGGTAGTCTTATATCCAGTACCAGTAGTCCTATATCGTACAGTTAGTCCGATCTCAAGTACCGGTATTCCTATCATTTGTATTATTTATTCCACGATCTGCTTTGATAGTCTGTTAGTATCTTATCTTATCTTATCTCGTCATTAACAGATGATCCTTTTATACAGAAGATTATTGCGTTTTATTAAGATTATTAAAAAAAATTGATGAAATAGTTTAGGTAAACGTTAAATAACGACGTCAACATAGTCGTTAGACTATAACTATAAGGATTATCCTAGGATAAGCTAAGAGCACAACAATCTTCTGTACAGATGGAGCGACTGTACTATAATAAATATAAGTTAGCTATACTAATTAGCCAAGCTATTAAAATTTGGTTGCTATCGAATCAGTCATCAGCACATTTAAAACTAACAATATAAAAATAATTATATTCTTAAAGTGTCATGATATGTTCATTTATGTAAGTGTCATAAGTTGATTTATTTAGTAAAGATATTATAGAAAAAATATAGAAACATCTTAGCGGTGCGCAACAAAGGGGAGACTATCCATAACAAAAGACAGAAATTAACAAGCATATCGATTACAGGAACAGGAATAAATTCTTCGACTTCTCATTTAATCTGTGCAGTTTATTTTTAAGCTGCTAATCTCTCACTATGCGTCACACAAACGCAAATACATATATTATTATATTGTGGGTGAATTTTATATAAATTACGGTTAGTATGGGTGAGAATGAAGATGAGATTAATACAATTCGTAAAGTGGGATAAAACTAAATTATATATAATTAACAATAATATGTAACAATTACAGAAATATATCTCGCTACAATCATTAATTATTAATCATTTTGATTATCAATGTTTTTAATAAATACTTTAACTTTGACTTCTTAAATAGACATAGTTCTCATAAATATTTGAATAATCTCCCCTTAGACTTAGACTTAGCTGCGCATAGATTTTAGTCTTATGAAACCGATCAATCGAATATTAGTAAAAAGAATTTCTGATGCTCCACGCTCTACTTATCGCTCTGCACTAGCCATGACTTAAAATATGTGTTGTGTCTGACATTTGCCTAATAAAATTATTTTGAAATAAAAATTTTAAAACCATATACAATTTTGTGTATATTCTTTATAATTGAAAAAAAAATACATTAACGATATACATTTTATATCACCACCTATTCCGATAAATAATTTAAAAAAATAATAAGGATATAAGCTACTGCTAATAAATTTAAAGCCAATTATTGGGCCATAATTTTTTAAGAGAAGTTAACTTAACTTGCAACTAGTAGTTTGAATTTTGTTTGCATTAAAGGGAATAAACTGAAACAAATTACACTTACTTTTCTACACCAACTATACTCCCCTTAGAGGAATAAAACAAATCAATTTTCACAAATGTAATTAATTTGGTTAGAATGTAAACACGTTAATTAACGTAAGCAAGAGAATTGTTTGTAAACTTTATGTGTAAATGTGATGTAATTATTATTATTATGAAATGCATGAAACATTTCTTCCCCTCATTCCTTTATCAATTTTGTTACTAGATGCATTTCTTAAATTTAATCTATAAAAGACAATGACTCATAATATTTATTAAGGAAATTCTTTCTTCAAAATGTTGGCAGAATTCGTCTCAGTTTAAATTTGTTTTTCCCATTCTATCGATGCGTGAAAATTATATTAAAACATATGTATGGTGTGATGCATAATTTGATGCTCCTATTCAAACAGGTTTAAATTATGTTAAATAATAAAGTAAGTAAAAAAAGGATTTTCGAAAAAAGAATTTTCAATAGAGAAACAAAAATTACACTTGAAGGGAGATAAGTACTTAAATTTAAAAAAAAATTAAAAAATAAACTTTCAATTTTCAACAGTTTTCCTTTTAAAGTATTTTTGCTATTTTAAACCAATGCATATATGTATATTTAATTGTGCTATAATTTTGTTAATAATAGCATTATTTAAGCCCTTTGAAAGTTACTTAACTTTTTAACTAGGATTAAGGTTCCTTTTAATCACTCTACAACAAACATATACATATAAATATAGATGAGAGCTATTGAGCATATAAAGGCCAAATTGAAAAACAAAGTATACTCAGACAATAAATTCCTTAATGTTTATTTAAATAAGTTAAATGATTTAAAGAAGGCCTGCACATCAGATTTTCTGTACGGTTTGACAGCAATGCATGTAGGAATATTTTCTGGTTGCTCTATCCAAAGCTTGTGGTCTATACTTTTTTCCTTGAGTTTCTCTGATAACTTGTTTAGACTCTCTTCATCCTTAGCCTAAAAGTGAAAAGAAAACAATGCATTTTTAATATACACAAAGTAAAATACAATGTATATTTTAAAAAAATTTTAAAAAAATGTTTTGTTACTTTGGTAAATATTTATTGAATATGATTTCATTTTAAAATATTGACTTGGCGTCCCTGTGTTGAATTGAGAGCAGGAGCAACCTTTGGGGGTGGCAGCTGGGGCCCCAGGCCCCGCACTTAGGGGGGGCCCGGCGTTTCAAACTTGAGACAATATTTTAGGAACAAAAGAGCCGGCAGATATGGCACTACTGAGTTTGCGCAAGAATTAATTTAATCAAGGGGGGCCCCGCAGGGTCATTGTTGCACCAGGCCTCGCGCGTACCTAATGCCGCCTCTGATTGAGAGAATGGATTAGATTTCTTAGGCCAAATCAGAAACCCTAAAATTTTTCTTTATAAAGGAAAAAGTATTATTTCTTCATAATATAAAAATATATTCTCAGGCATTATAATTATAGTTATAATTATGGTGCAGATTAAAAACCAGAGAAAATGATTATATTAAAGTCAATAAGGAGGGAGTATAGCCATCTACAAAAGAGCGTGACTACGATAAAAAATCTCAAATCTTTGGCATCCACATCCAAATTTATAGTCAAATTTTCCTGCGTCTCTGTTCCATCTTAATTATTTTTTTTACATGAATTTTATCATTAAAAATCTTTTCTCTGCACATGCCACAGTAACTGACAAAGTACCACAAAAATTTTAACAAAAAAATAGTAATAATCATTACTCATATTTATAGTGGAGTAATTTTTTTAATGACTAGTGTTAGTGTTTATCTAATTCTAATGGTTAAGTAATGATTTAGTTAATACATTTAACAATATTTATTTCTGTGCTGAAAATAAATTAGAACAGTAAAAAGGATTTTCCCTGGTCGCTGGCTTGTCAAATAGAATATTACATGTATATATCATTGCATCACAAAATTATGGTATTGCTATTTATGACCTACCACATTGGTCTAAAGAAGATTGGAAGAAAATTGTTGCTTAACTCATTTGAATCAGGTGTATTTATGTCATCAGCCACAGACATTGGGTAATCAATGACAATGTTAAATAATTACAAGCCAAATGTAAAGTGAAATGCAATATGATTCTAAGACTAAGACCATGGGTCAATTGTCATAACATTTTCACCATTGTCAGGGTATGCGAATCACTGGTATTAATGTTGCACATAATAGTGTAGGATAATAGTGCGCACTAGACTATGGTACGTCGCACGCACAAAGCTTGACAGGGTGTGAAAGGAAGGAGAGAGAGAGAGAAGAATGGAAGCAAGTTAACGGCTGTTATATACTATGTTGAGAAAAAATAACCTTGTTGATAATTGTGACTTGGACTTAATCTGATATTTGAATATCATTGAACAAGAGTCTTACTGATCCAGAACCCAGTAAGCAACAACCATCATTTTAAGACAAGAGCCAGGCAATGTTCCCTTTAAGGAGCACGGCTGTGCGGCAGTGCATATATCTGACAGATGCCGTGCAGCAGTTTAGAATTAACGCGCAGCCTTAGGTATACTTGCCTTAGCCTTAGTAAATCACAATTTATAATTAGGACCATACTCTACATCTTTGCTTCAATACAGAAGATTATTGCAGTCTGTTGGCAAGTGATGCAGCGTTCACAGGCAACGGCTATGAGGGACCACGCCTTTGTTTCCCTAACTATTGTCATGTACCCATTCGGAACTGGGTGGACTCATGGACACTCTTGGCCCCGGGAACAAATCCCTTCCTTCACGGAGATTTGAACCCATGACCCGAGCATGCCAGCTAAGCACGCAAGCCGCTCGACCACGGTGCCCCTTTTTAAGACCTAGCAGCAGAGACTGAGAGTGAGACAGTAGATCTTGAGTTATTTAGTTATTTGATTAAATTATAAATTATAACATAATAATTTATATTTAATTTATCATTATAATGAATAATGATAATGTTGTCATTTATAATAATTTATATGTTATATATAAATGATAGCATTATCCTTAGCCTTATTCATTATAATTATATGGTTCGGTAATGATAATTTTTAATATTAAATTTAGTTTAGTATAAATATAGTATAGTATAGTATAATATAGTATTAATATAGAATATAGACAATATAGTAATATAGTCATAGTCATATTATATTTATATTCATGTAATGTAGTATTCTAATTCTATTTACATTTTAAACCTGCAATGCTTACCTCCAATACAATTTTATGCATTCTGTCAAGATCACTGAGATACTCCTGGGTAACCTCATCTCTGTAGTAAAGATGAATTACAGCTGTACACGAATGGCAAGCTTGAGCAATGACAGCACCAACCGGCCATTGAAGCTTTGAAAGTAAATCACCTCTCACGACTACATATTGAACAATAGGACTTGATGATGACATTGGATTTAGACTACAGTTGATACAATGAGAAAATATCAATCCTTCACGGTGCTGTTCACGTATATAAAAAAATTTAAAGGTATTTTAAAAACCTTTAACTTTAACTAAAATCTAAATATTTCAATTTCGAAATATCTAAAATTGTAAACAAAATCGCTCTTCTTTTAACAGAGTAATTATAAATCAGTCTTATTTTGTTCTCTAAATTGGAGTGCAAGTAAATAAATGTAAGGATTTTATTTTAAAGGGAGGCTATACTTAACTATACTAAGACCATAGCCATAGGCCATAGACTATTTAATAAATGTTTCAAGCGTAGAAAAAGGAAATTTATAAACTAAAACATTAAAACTAGGTACCAATAACGGAGGACTGAAAGGTCGGTGAAAATGTGAGGGAAAAAATAAACGCCAACAGTTATAAAATAAAAGGGGAAAAAAAATCCTTAAGTCTTAAGTTACATTAACTTTAACACTAATTTTAATGAACGACTATGACTAATTTAACTAATTAACTTTAATCATTAACAGTAACAGTAATAACAGTTACTCATGCTCAGTTCCAACTGGGATTCAGGTGTGGAATGGGTTCCACGAAAACCAACACTGGCATTATCATTATGGCAACACACACTGAACATTCAAATCTGTAATTCTAATGAAAAGGCTAGACTTATACTTATGACTTATACATTTACATACTTGACTTATACTAGATGCAAACCACATACTCGCAGGAAGTTATAGTTATAGTTATAGTCATAGGAGCATCTGTAATAGTAATATTATATACGAAGTGATTATTCGCACGGTTTTGGCCGTGCGGATAATGCTGAGTATTATCCGCACAGGTTGTCGGCGCATGCGTCTTCTAGGGCCTAGTCTAGGGGCTGGTCACGTTGAAAAAAAAACGCGCCCGGTGTAGACAAAATAATAGCCGATATCACTCGATTTAGGCTTAAATGTGTAATTTTATATGCTAATACTAATTAAAATGTCATGATTACTGAAATTTTAAATTAGCACTGCCATAAAAATTGATTAGTGTGCAATTAATTATAATTACATATAATTATAAAATAACGATTATTTTCATCAGCTTCTCCAGTGGATTGGTTAAGCTGGCTTAGCTCTATTTATTATTATGTTACGCGGATTGAATCCTAGGACAGTCTTACTTATTTTTTTTTCTTTTTGGAAAAGGGGGGGGGGTGTTGTTTGTTTTACAACCACAGTGAGGATGTTTGCAAACACTCAAGCAGGCTCTTTCCCAGAAACATATTATTATTCCCCCAACCATGCCTGTCTTATCTATTCTGTTAGTCACTGTTACAGACTCACTTTTAAATTTTTATGCTATACTGTTGTTGTTGTTGTTGAGCCTTCTCGTCCATGAGGGGCATCTACCGATCATCGTCGGCGTCTGCGATTCCTCCAAGGGCATAGGCCACCTACGAGAGACCTCCAGGCATCTCTATCCTGGGACAGCTTCTCCAGGATCTTCCATTCATGGCCAATTCTCTTGATGTCTGCCTCCAATTCTCGGCGCCAAGTGTTTCTTGGACGGCCTCTTTTCCGCTTACCCTGTGGGTTCCATTTCAGGGCTTGCTTTGTTGTGTTAGGAGCAGGTTTCCTTAGTGTATGACCAATCCACCTCCACCGCTTCTGGAGAATCTCTTCCTCAATGGGCTTCTGTTTTGTCCGCTGCCACAGTTCCTGGTTGCTGGTTTTGTCTGGCCAGTGAATTCTGAGAATCCTTCTTAAACAGTTGTTGATGAAGGACTGTATTCTGGTCAAGTTTACGGCCGTTGTTCTCCATGTCTCGGCTCCATATAGCAGCACAGGTTTTACCATAGCGTTAAAAATCCTTACTTTTAACTTGCTGCCTAAGTTGTTAGAGACCCAAACATTTTTGAGTTGCTGGAAGGCTGCTCTTGCTTTTCCGATCCTTATTTTGACGTCCGCATCTGTACCACCTTGCTTATCTACCACGCTGCCAAGGTAAACAAAACTGTCCACCTCCTCAAGGGCTTCTCCTTCAAGCATAATGGGTGATATACTGGTGGCATTAACCTTGAGGATTTTACTCTTCCCTTTGTGAATGTTGAGACCCATGCTAGCAGAAGTGGCTGCGACAATGTTTGTTTTCTCCTGCATCTGTTGTTGGGTATGTGCGAGAAGGGCAAGATCATCAGCAAAGTCAAGATCATCCAGTTGATCCCACAAGGTCCATTGGATGCCATTCCTTTTCTGCTGTGTAGATGTTTTCATCACCCAGTCAATGGCTAACAGGAAGAGGAATGGTGACAGCAAGCAACCTTGTCTCACACCAGTCTTCACCTGGAACGCATCTGTCACCTGCTGGCCATGGATAACTCGGCAGTTTATCCCTTCGTACATGTTTCTGATTATATCCGTAATCTTCTGTGGCACCCCGTAATGCTATACTGGCTATACCATTATTATTATTATATCGTTTTTCGTTTTTACATGCTTTATATAAAATTAACTTATTGGATTTATGATGACCACAGGTACAATGCTAGTTTTGGGGAGAATAATCCTTTTTAATTACAGAGTCTCGTCTAATTATGAATGAAAGATAATAAAGACTTTGAATAAAAATACAAAGTTGATTGCACTGGAACAGTTAATAATAGTATAGTTTTATATCAGCTAAATCCGTAGTATTACTAATTAATTAATTAATGATTAATTATTAACAAACGATATGCAGGTCCGCTCAGATTATTTCTAAAATGGATACAACTATAAGATTCCAGACACTCGAAAGACTGTTAAAATGACAATTGAATTAGTTCGACATTATTCTCACAGTCAAAACCGTGCAAATAATGTTCGACATTATCAGCACAGTTTTGACAGTGCGAATAATGTCAAACATTATCCGCACTGCCAAAACCGTGTGAATAACGCTTACCTATTTTTATATATATATATAGGCCTAATGAAGTTCCAGTGAGTTTTTATTGATTACTGCACTGAAAACTGAAATGAATCATGGAAAATTTAATTAAATAAATAAAAATACATGCAACATGATTAAAAAATAAATATTATTAATACACAATCTGATTACATTGAATGAGCCTTTGTTTATAGTTTATAATAATTATTATATGAGTATGAGAAACTATTATGGAATCCCCATGCCCATGTCATTCATTGTCAATGAAGTTATTAAAAAATCAAACAAATTCAAATCCTTAGACTTAGGTTTTATAAAAAGAAACTTTTACAGATGTAATAAGAATATAAATGCTATCTCAATCTCACTTACTAGAATATGCATCTTCCGTATGGGACCCATCAATCAAAGAAAACATTGATAAACTAGAACAAATGTAAAAAAAGAGATTCCAGATTCATTACTGGAGAATATTCAAAACTTTCAAGAATAACACCATTAGTTAAATCTTTACTTGTTCTTTATCCGACCACCAAAAAAATGGAAATGTTTTTTATTAACTGTTGTAAATAAATATTAATATTACATGTGTTTATAAGTATATAAGCAATACTAATACAGTATAAAATAAATTATACTTAACTAACAAGATTGACTAAATACTATATTCAATATATTAAATTAACTATAGCAATTTGAAAGGAATAAGAATAACACCGATTAAAAAGAAGCTAAAAGATAAATGAAAGAAGGTAGGTTTAAAAAAAACAACAATTTGCTGCTTTATGCATTATCAATTGTAATATAATATCACTATTTCTTTTTTAATTTGGCATGGATTACACTCACGAAATCGTTATTCACAGCCTACATTTCGTCAATTCTAATACCTTTGCTAACACCCAACAAATTGAGCTGTCATGGAAATCATTTCTGGAAATCTGTAAAGGAACCAAATAAATGCCACTCCTCGTCATATTATAGATATAAAATTATATTAACATTTATTTAATAGCAATAGCCTAAGTATCGCGGGCTTGCCAACTGTTAATAAAAAAATAATAAAGAATTTGTTTTTGGTGGTCGGATAAAAAACAAATACCTTATTAATATTAAACCTTGAAACACTAAACGATAGAAGAAAAATAGTAAGTAGTGATAATACATGAAGCAATTAATTCTAATTTAGAAATACAACACAAAGATAACTTAATACAACCCTCAGATAGACATAAGGATAAAAACACCTTCCTTATTCCATATACAAGAACAAAAACATACAAATTCTCGTTTTTCCCGTCCGGAATTCGGGGGTGGAATGGGTTGCCTGAAGAAACCAGGAAAGCCAACACTTTTTCAACATTTAAAACTCTTATAAGAAAACAGGACTAGACATAAACCATAGACAAGCGTAGGACGCAATAATTTTCTGTATAGAAGGAGCATATGTGACAGATAAGATAAGATACTAATACTATTAAAGTTAAATAATTAATTTTAAGAACATAATTAAAAGTTTTTTCTCATGCTAATACAAAAGTGATACTAATCTTAGATTAGAATTAATAATGATAATGGTGTTGTAATTCTTTTATTTAAAATTTAATAGTTTTTGTTAAACATTTAAAAAAAAACACTCACCATTCTTTTTTTTATTACAAAGATGAGGACATAGACATAGGATAAACACTTAATATTTTTTGAGGCCCCTATCCTATTAACTCGTGCCGGATTCGGATTCCGGATTCAACGCTTCCGGATCGTTGTCAACTTTTTCAAAACGCTCGTTAACACATTTTCTGACTTGCTAGAGTGCTGAAATTTTCACAGTAGGTTTGGCTTGTGGGGAGTATTAAGCTATTAAATTTTCAGATCGATCGAATGTACCGTAATTAAAATAATGCATTTTTAGTTTATCTCTATATGTAGAGGCCAGCTTTTGTTGACATTTTACGCGTCACACTGAGTTAAGTTCAGCCATCCTTGACCAAAACTTTTCCCTGCCCCCTCCGTTTTACAACAAAAGGGTATTTAAGGCAATCTCAGTCTGTAAATGTTTGTTGCGTTTAAGCATGATAAATACTTTTTAGTTATGTCTCATATATAAGGGATTTATAGTAAAAAACCTTGTTTTTACGGGGTTGTTTAAAGAGTTTAAATTTTCATGAATGAAATTAAGTTTGACAAATCTTATGTTAACGCGTAAAAGTAGAAAATAAAATGAACAAAAAAACTTTTTTAAAAAGATGAGGCCCTGATGAAGTGAGGAATGTAGAATCTCGCATTAAAAAAGCAGAAAATAATTTTTTAGTCACAAACAGGGGGACTCAGAACTTTTGTGTTAGTTGGTCAAATTTTATATCTCACATTATATCCCTGAGTTCTGAGTGCTATGATATATTATTAAGCCTATTGGACAACTTTTAAATTTTCTGTCAAAGTACCTACTTTGATAAAATTAGATATCTTTTGAATATTTTGTTTTCTAATTGTTCTGGCCCAACTGCCAGAATTTACCTCAAGTTATATCTATAGAGGTTCATTTACCAAATGAGACTTTGACCATAACATTATGTGTTCAACATTTTAATTTTGTTAAATGTGTTGTAATGCCTTAGCCCTTTTGTTAGTTAACAAATATTCTTATATAATTTTAACTAATAGTTTTAACCATTTTTTTCTATTATCTACAGCTATCAGAGTCATTATCAAATGAAATTAACAAATGACCACCAACTTTGAGTGGAAATTGAGGGCTATTAATATTGCCTGTCAGTCATATTTCCCAACATTTTCAATATTAGCACTGTATTTAACAGTGTCAAAAACCCTTCCATCATACTGTCAGTCAGAATATACAACTTTGTTGCAACTAAAATTTGTGATATGGTTTCTATTTTGTAACATGTGGGTTAATTATATCTGCATGAGATACAAGTCCTATCAGTCTATTTTGCCATGTGAAAGAAAAGAACCAAGTAATCAACATGAACCATATCCTTACATTGGCAAAGGACTGTCTAAAGATTTGGCTCATGCACAATCAGAAGATGAGCAAAATATCCGCAATATAAATAATTCCACAAGCAACTTGCCTGGCCAGATATATCAACAGCTGGACCCTGGGAACAATAATAATTATAAATCAATCTATTCATACTCTTACAAAAATGAAACAGGAACAAATGAGGAATTGGACTCAAAGCAAGCAATAAGTTTTCAAAGTGACTTTATTGTGAAAAGGCTTCAACTGGAGTTTAAAAAAGTTAAGGACTGGCACTTTTGCAGAGATTGTGGCATGATGGCTCCTCCTAGGTCCAAGCACTGCCCTTTATGCAAAGCCTGTATTCTTAAAAGGGACCATCACTGTTTCTTTGCCGGCTGCTGTGTGGGATTTCATAACCAGAGATACTTCACAATATTTTGTCTTTATGCCGGGGTGGCATCATTTTATGTTTGGACCTTTATGTCTTATTACCTCCATGAGCACTATGAGCCGCTGCAAACTTGGGGCTATGTTTCATACTTGCCGCCATTGGTTGTTTATTTCTGGATGTTTGGCATCATCCGCTTGGCCACCTTAGGTCTAGTTACCTTTCAATATTTTGTAACCGTAGCTGGATTGTGCTGTTGTTATTTTTTCATAATTCAAATGTACTTGATTGCATGTGGACAGACAAAATATGAATGTGTCAAAGGAATACAAGTTTACAAAGGCACAGTTTGGCAAAATATTCATTCAGTTTTTGGGCCCTTATGGGTCGTTGGGTTCTTTGTTCCTGTCCCGTTTTTAGGTTACTGCGGCGATGGGATAAACTGGCATGATTTTCAAAGCAAGCTTTAAAATGCTATACATAATTATACATGGGTATTTTTAATAATGATTCTCAATATTTATTTCATTTTGTTAATAAATGACTATATTCAATTTTCAGAGGGGCCTCTGTAACCTAATAGGTCCTACTTTGCTTAAAATTTTTTAAAAGATAAAGTTGAATAAGTGTATACTGATTTTAAAATTCTAGTTCAGGGTAAATGTACATGACATTACGTCCTGTTTATCTTGTTTTATTTAACTGCTGCACAGTTTTATATACTGTATATTTTAAAATATATTACTGACACTACTTCTGTAAATTATTATCTAATTCCCCATTTAATGCACATGTTTATCTGTTGTATTTACTACCAACCTCATCCCAGATATTGTCTATTCAATATTGGGGGAAAAAAATCTTGATCCGGAAAAGGTTTAATTGAGTTTATTCATGGAAAATTGACAGAGATTTTGAGACCCATTGGGTTCAAAAGATAATTAGCAAGTTTGATGCAGAGAGATTAATTTGACCTGTATGACATAGTGTTTACTATGTTAGTGTCACCTGATGTATTTACAAATCTCCTATTGGATTTTATGTTATTGTTTTTATTATCACAAAATACTGCTTCTGTTGAAATTTTTAAACATTCACAATTTAATTCTGTCTCTGTGCATTTGAAAGCTCAGATTTATAAATTAATTCCCTATGTTAATTAATGTGATTTTGCTTTCTTGGCATAAAAAAAATGTGATTCTATTGTGTTAGTGTAATTAACATATCAGGTTTTAGCAATATCAATTACATTAGTTTAGCATTAATCTAAATATTTAAAGTTGTTGCTGAATTACATGTATCATTAATCAATTTCTCTATTATCGTATCTTATCTTACCTGTAACGGACACTCCCTCTATACAGAAGATTATTGCTTCCTACGCTTATCTATGGTTTGTTTTTAGTCCTGCATTCTTATTAGAGTTTTAATTTTTTTGTAATCAACGTTTTTTTTTGTGTGTGTGTGGCTCTAGCTAATATTCCTGGCATTTCTCAGGTTTGTATTCAGAAATGAAATAACATGAAATAAGTGAAATTACATACTAAAACATTTTAAAACTAAAATTTTGTAATGATATATATATATATATATAAAAGTTTCATGTGTATATCTCATTTACTTGGCATTAAAAAGAAAGAAAATGAATTAAAGTTAAAGGCCAATCTAATTTTTAAGCTATGACTATTTGTTTATCAATTATATGTCAATAGCAACATCAGCAGAGGCCAATGCCAAAAAAAGTTTTAAAGAGAATAGCTCAACAAATATAATGCTGATAGATATTCAACCTTATTGCTTGAATTATATCTGTTAACATATGAAGATTGAAGATTTATCATTGTGAAATTTATTAATTAAAAAGGTTGCTTTTTTAAGTTTCAATATTGAAGTTTAAGTCCCTGGCCCAAAAAAGTAAATTACTTCATCATTAATAATTAAAATTAGTATTTTTTGTTTGCTCAGCGATATTTGGGGCCGTCCATAAATGAGGTCACGCGATTTTGGCAGATTTTTTACGCCCCCTCCCCCTCTCGTCAAGCGTCGATACAAAAACTTAGATCCCCCCTCCAATATGACGTCAAAAAGCTTTACCCCCCCCCATAAAAGCTGTATTTTCTGTTTGGAAAAGAGCATGTTTCAAATCACTTTTTTTGTCATTTAAGTATGTATTAGTGGAAGGTTGCATTCTAATATCGTAACACGCCTGAAGCTATGTAAAACGTCATAAAATAAATTGTAAGAAATCTAATATTTAAGTGGAACTTTTATTTAAAGTTGCCATTTTTGTGTGACGTCACATTTCTCAAACACCCCCTCCTCCTTCGTCACACATTGTCACAAATGTGTGGACCCCCATCCCCCCTTAGGTGCGTGACGTCATTTATGGACGGCCCGGCCCCTTTATCAATTTTATCAACATTAAACATGAACTATATTTATTTCTTTTCCTTTTTTTTGGGAGAAAATGGGGCTGCTGATTATTAAAATATCTTTAAGTCTCATTATGTTGGAAATGTTTCTAATAAATGATTATTAAAATTTGTTTGCAATCAAGTGATTGTAATTCTTTTTCTTAACTATTCTTTTTAGATAGATTCATATCCTTATACCTTGACAGTCATAATTGCATTTTGCACAAGGGCCTGACATTTTATATTAAGGGATACATTGTCTTTTCCTTATAAATATTTATTCCACAAACAAATATTATTTTATCCCTGCAAACATATCCTCCATAACATCTCTCTCACCTGTAGCAAAATAACATCTTAAGTAAATTAAGCTTGAAATAACCCTCACGTTTCAACCAGAATCGAGACGTTTTCCCAAAAATTAATAGGTTTTAACAATTTACAATAACAATGAAAATAAGTTATTAGTAATGCTTATAAATTAAAGCAATTCAATACGGCTTAACAAAAGATACTTGTTTGATAAAGTAGCCTGTGATAAATATACGAAATTTTAAAAAATATACTTATTTCCTGTGTTTTTAATAATTACTTTAAACATTTTAAAGATTTTATTTTGTAAATAAGTGTTTTTCATAGCTGGCACTAGTACTAGGTACTCTTGGTTAATAAATACATTTCTCAAAGGACAATTGCATTTCAAACAAATTTTTTCATGATCTGAAGGCTGATAATTAAATATTTCTTAAATGAGAGCAAGCTTTACTCAAATTAAAAAAAAACAACCCTCAGCCCATAGACATAACTTCTTATTAGTAGCAAACAATTTATTAAAAATAAATGTCATTGTAAATCAATATAGTCTATGTAAAAAGACAATATAGATATATTCTTGGAATCAAATAATGAAATGTTAAATATTTTCAACAATAACCATTGGTAGACATTTTAAAATCATTGCAGAAACAACTGATAACAAAAAAACATTATTACTGTGTTCACATCATTGGTAAAACTTTCCATGTGCAAATAATTATAATATAACAATCAAATAATAATAATCAAACAAGTACATAAACTAATGACCAAGTCATTACTGTAGTGGATAAAATGCCAAGTTTCTCATTTCTTGTTGATCAACCCATGGTTAAAAGTAAAAGATTATTTCGTAACATGTAAAAATACAATTTTCATGCAATAGGCCTGTAACTTTAGAACTACTGCATTGGGAAATTTCAACTCACAGCTGTTAAATCAAGAGTAATATGTAAAGGTAATTAAAATTACTTGTATCAAAATAATTTCCTCTTAGATTATTAATGAAAGAAAAAGACTAATTTCATGCAATCCTTTAAAAAACTTTGACAATTGTGCTAGGCCAGTGATAGTGAACATTTTGTGAAATCATGTTAATGTTAAAGATGTGGAATTCTAAAATGGCTAAGCTAAAAGAGTTTTCAACTTCAACCCTAATTCAATGCATTTTTATATCGGATTATAAGTTGGACATCCCAAATTCAATGGTTCAATAAAATCCCTTCTGCCACCAGGATAGACTAGAGTCCTATTGATTAAATGTACCATATATACTCGTTCTATAGCCCGTTCTTTCATAAACCGATCCCCCTTCTTTTGGAAGAGAATAGTATTAAAAGTGTGTAACCCGCTCGTAAGCTGACCCCAAAAAATAGTAGCACAGTGTAAACAAAATGGTACACATTTTTTAAAACTACAAGCTAAAGCAGTCATTATGATTGTTTACTTTGTACTGCCTATCTTTGTCTTTGTGCTCTTTGTTGGGCCAGAGCTACCGGTATTTTTTTCTTATTTTTTTCTTTTCTTTGGTAAACAGTGGAGAAAGTGCGTACATTAAAGTTCGTTGTTGAAAACAAAATTTGTAAAACAATTTATTAAAACATTCACAAAAATAAATAAAATGATAAAATAAGGTAAGTGCAGATGTTTAATGATATTTTATAGCTTCTGGTAGAGCAGTCGAATCTTGTAACAACACCGTTATTCAATGTACATGCAGAAATGACCTATGACCCGCTTGTAAGCCGACCCCCAACCTTTTCCCCTAGATTTTGTCCAAAAAAGGTCGGTTTTAGAATGAGTATATACGGTACTTAACAAATAACACTCAGCCTTCATATTCATAGTCATACATTTTTTCTCATAAAGACATATCTAGAGAGATATTCAAATAAAAAAGATAATACACAAGCGCACATGATTTGTAAATTGATTGAATATATTATCAATGCACACATTTAATCCTCATTAGGTGAGCCCTAATTACTAGATTTAAAAATAAAATTTTCCCAACATCAATATATATAATAGGTAAAGTAAAGTAAGCCAAAGTATAAAACTGCAAGTTAATGAAAAATAAGCTCACGTTTTTTATAAACATTAAGAGTATACCTTTTGCTCAAAACTTGTGCATTTAGAATAAAAAAAAGCTTTGCTACAAAATAGAGTTCCACAAAATTATTCTCTTTTGGACCCATGAACAAATGTATTTTTAATGTGTAAACTGGGCTATAGATAACAATTATGAATTTCCAAATTTATATCATTATATAGTAATAAACCGTTAACCCATGTAACAAAATTTAGAGAGCTGAAACATAATGAGAAGTGTGATGCAGTCTTAAAAGCTCTATTTTGGAGGAAAAGATGATTGCATATTTTAAGACCTCTTTGACCACTGATCCTATCATTGAGGATTCATGCATAATGAATTACTTGCAAGAGCAACATGATAATCAAACGAGGTTCAACCATAATTTATTTATTTCCTTCGGTGACCTGGTATTTTTCTATTGATGTCCAATATTAAAGAACATTTGCTGAAATTTTGATTGCAAGCCTAAGTTAACAAGTACATTTTTTCTGTCAAAATTATAACTCTACATCTTTTAATTAGAACATATATAAAATTCAATTTTAAAATACAATTTTTCACCCCATGTTGTGTAAGTAATAGCAGAAAGCTACAGTTTCCTGACAAGACAATACTGATAGATCAATGCAATAAGTATTACAATTTAATGCCGATAGCAATTTTAGCATTCCAAAGAATATATTTTTTAACCCCTTTACCGGTTGTCCCGACTATAGTGGTCTTGATCTATTGACCTTTACACGGTAGACCCGACTATAATCATCCAAATGATATTATGATCTGCAGTATGCGGCAGACCCGATTATTCTCGTCCAAAATGCTATGACGTAGTTACAGTGCTCAAAACTATGGGAAAGCCATAGGCCTCAAAAATACCTAAATATTTTATTTTGATGGTAAAGAAACAATAAAATTTTTGTGTTCACTATGACTTTTTCGGTCTACCGCACTGTTTTAGATTTATTCGCCAAATAAGGGTTAGTTTAAAAAATTTTAATAGCCGGTAAAGGGGTTAATTGGACATTATTCTTTTAGAAATTACTTTACAGAAAGCCTCAACTGGTAAACATACAATTTTGAAACTAAGAAAACAAAGTTTCAGTTTCAGGCAGTAAATTGCATTGAAAAAAAAAGGAAACTTAACAAATACTTTTTTAAAACTTTACTTTATCAAGTAACTCGGAGTAGCCTAGCTTTGTTTCTTATACTGGGACTCCACATTGATTCCTGATTTTTGCCCCAAAGCCAGTCCAGCTTTCCTTGGAAGAATGCTATGGAAAACAGATGAGGAAAATTAAACACTTATGACATTAAAATATTTTTATTTTACAGTTTCAGCCTAATAATAAATTAAATATGATATAAAAGTTAGCAACAATATTGTAACAGAATGTGTAAATGGTAAACAGGGGAGAGAACTTTCACTTTTTTATAAACATCCATATATATATATTTGCCTAGGTCATCCTCATGCAATGATGTCGAGAAGTTTAATTCTCTCCCTTTCTCTCTCCATTACATCTATGGTGTGATGACTGCTACTTACACTTGTCCTCAACTGTGACTCAACATGCTCTGGTCTCCCTTTGGTGTCAAATGTGGAATCTCTTCATGTCCCAACTTCTTCCCTGTTTTATAAGTCCCCGAAAAGCGTAGGTATAACTTTCTTCACTCTTGACTCCCCGGTCAATAAAAGTGTCATGTGGTACCCATCTATTTCTGCCATCTCCCCTTTCCCACACTCTCATCAGCACTTCCCATAATGGTCACCAGGTCTCGCCCTCATAACATGTCAGCGTCCAGTGTCCAGTCCCTGGTCTTGCTAATCTCCTGTAACCCCTTGCAAATATTGAACAATAGGGTTACATTTAATTTTAAGGTCTTTGTCACTAAAGACACTTTTGCCCCACCCCAAAAAAAAACAAAAAAACAACAGTCGGTCACACCATAGACTTTATGGGATGGTGTGAATTTAAAAAAAAATATTTAAATCAGGGCTTCTCAATGTGCCGGTCGGTAGGCCATCAGATGCTGGTTGGCGTAAGCTATCAAGAGACAAAATGAAATCTAATTATAATCCTTAAGTTTGAGAACTCACAAGATAAAGAATAAAATTGTTACACTGTGTCGTTTGATGTTGACATCAAAGCATTTGTGATGTAACCGCAGCTCCGTCGGCGAACTTTTTTGCCCGTTATCCCAAATAATACAAGTTTATGTGTGCGTTAACACGCCCAGACTCTAGGTACCGCGCACATGACTCGGGGATATGGGGGATCGGTGTTAGCCCCCCCCCCAAAAAAAAATGCTATCGGTGAGTTTGACAAGCACGTATCCTACCTTTGAGCAATTCTGGCAAAGTAAACTATCCAAGATGGCACAGAGAGGAGTTCATAGTTTCTCAGCATTCCATCAATGCCAGCTAGTGCGGTTTCATTGGCAGTCAGAACACGCCCGTGTCTGGTCACAACAGTAATGGGAGACTTAAGACAACCGGTATCTAAAATTCTAAATATGCTAAACATAACAACCTCAACCTTAACATCGATTACAATATTACAATGCAACGTTAACTAAAATTATTGCCATAGTTACAATTACTACCATAAATACCATTCAGGTTTAAAGTGTTCACCTGAGCTCCCAAAGATGACCTTAAAAATTTAGGGTGTAGGAAATTTTTTTGACTGGTATTTGAAAAGTGATATGTTAATAAGCAAGACACAACAAGTGAATTTTGGGGGGAAATTTCATAAAAGATAAATTGGAAATGTAATAGGTGTACACACTTGAGTGTGAAGTTCTTGATCAGGCCAGTATCAACAAACATGGGACAAAGGGCGGTCATCTTGATGTACTCTGAGTGACCATCACGCCGCAGTTCATCTCTCAGAGACACGAATAAGCCGTAGGCCCCATGCTTTGACGCACTGGAAACATTGTTGGAAATGAGATGAGGCTTCAAAGATATATAATAATAGTTGTGACAAGAGTGAACATTTGTAAGATAAATAGTCACATATGTGACAAGAGATAAAATGTGTGAGATAAATAATATCATTTGTGACAAGAGATAAATTTTGTAAGATAAATAATAACATTTGTGACAAAAGATAAAATTTGTAAGATAAATAATAACATTTGTGACAAAAGATAAAATTTTTAGGATAAATAATAACATTTGTGACAAGAGACAAAAATGTGTAAATTTGTAACAGGATTTGATCAATGATTCAATCTCTATTAATCACAACAATCAAGTTAACTTGTTGTTCCCTTTTGATAAATTTCAGAGGCCTGACTGTGTTAACTTTGTTTACCATAGGAGGAGATATTCACTTTGAACTTTATCAGTTGGTCTTAGCCTCATTTATCACAACCCCCTCCCAAACTGAACTTTTCAGTGACAGCCATGGGCATAGAATTATCTAAATTGTTCCTTAAACGTTTCATGTGTCTATTATTTTTGTTTGAGAGTAAGAAAATAATAGTTAATATGTTCAAATAGATCCAGTCATGTAATTTTCAAAACGTTTTCAAAAAGTTAATTCCCATTAACTTTGCCCAAACCACTACTACAAATAAAGCGATGATGTGAAAGACACAAAAAGACAATCAATGGAGTTTGTGCTTGTGGTCTACCTCAGAGACATAGATTCTCTTAAGTTTTCTGGTTTAAAAGTAAATCTCAGCTGTGTCATAAAATCTCTTTCAACATTCTCTTGTATAACTCAGAAAACATTATATTGTATAACTGTAAAACAGTCTATTGCACAGCTGACTAAACATGCTATTGCACAGCTGACTAAACATTCTCTTGGACAACTGACACTAAAAACTCACCAGTAGTCTGTCATCATGATGGCTCCTGTGAACGCCGCCATAGAGATGACATTTAGGATATGGCCATGTTTGTTGGCAATCATGGAGGGAACGAACTCTTTTATCATCTAGAGACAAACAACACAATCATTCAATCATGGAGGGAACAAACTCTTCCATCATCTAGAGACAAACAACACAATCATTCAATGATGGAGGAACGAACTCTTCCATCATCTAGAGACAAACAACACATTCATTCAATCATGGAGATAACTAAACCTTTGATAATCTAACGACTATCATCAGCTAAAATCAATTAAATTGATCCAGATAAATTTATCTATGTGATGCAGCTTTAAGGACTGACCCAAACTAAAGATGCAAAATACTTAGGAGTCTTAATAAATGAGAAACTATCATGGAATCCCCATGTCAATGAAGTTATTAAAAAATCAAACAAAACCTTAGGCTTTATAAAAAGGAACTTTAACAAATGTAATAGAGATATAAAACTAAAATGCTACCTCACTTTGGTGAGACCTGTACTAGAATATGCATCTTCTGTATGGGACCCATCCACCAAAGAAAACATTGATAAACTAGAACAAATTCAAAAAAGAGCTGCCAGATTCATTACTGGAGAATATTCGAAACTGACAAGAATAACACCATTAGTTAAATCATTAAACCTTGAAACACTAGAGGATAGAAGAACCAAGAGCAAAGTAGTAATCATACATAAAGCAATTAATTCTAATTTAGAAATACAACAAAAAGATAACTTAATACAACCCTCAGATAGACATAAGGATAAAAACACCTTTCTTATTCCGTATGCAAGAACAAACACATACAAGTTTTCCTTCTTCCCGTCCGGAATTCGGGCGTGGAATGGGTTGCCTGAAGAATCCAGGAAAACCAACACTTTATCAACATTTAAATCTCTAATAAAAATGCAGGACTAAACACAAACCATAGATAAGCGTAGGACGCAATAATCTTCTGTATAGAAGGAGCGTCTGTAAACAGATAAGATAAGGAGCTTCCCCAATGAAGTTTAGACAATTTTAGTAAATCCTGCACATACACAAACTGATAAATGGGTCGGTTCATTTGTTACGTCATGTATTTTAGCTTTGTCCCCACCACAACTTTACGTTTTACACAGAAAACTTTTGGAATTTACCAAATTTATTACCTGTCCACAGCTGGCTCAAGTTAATGAGGAAAGAAAAATTATTTTACAAAATGTGAGACCAGTTCCAGCAGTAACTTTGAATGCTATCTTCAGGCTACATAGATAACTCATAGCATGTGAATTGAATACACAGAAGACAACTTAATTCATCAATGAAAGGTTTTCAGTAACACTCAACTCACCCAGAAATGTGACAGGGTATTCACTTCGAAAGTTCTTCTGATGTCTGGCTCTGAAAGCTCAAAAAAGGGGCCACAATTGATGATGCCGGCATTGTTGACCAGGATGGTGACGTCCCCTACTTTACTTCTCACCTCGCTAGCCACACTGGCAATTTTCGAAGAGCTGGTAATATCACAGGTATATGCGTAAGCTTTTCCCCCGGCAGCTTTGATGTCCTGGGCAGTTTTTTCATTGTTTTCCTAGAATTAAAAAAAAAGGTTGTTTGTTGTTTCTGTGACAAAGACCAATGTGTAGATGGAGATATATATAACCCCCTTTCCAGTCCATGGCGGACTATGGGGCAAGTGAAGTAGCGTTCAGTAGAGTTTTATTTAGTGACCACTAATGAGCAAGGGATTGTGTGGCCAGCACAATGCCCCGGAGGCCATGCCAGCACCGAGAATGGAACCCGCGACACTCTTCTACCTCGGTTCGGCAGTCCAGCGTGCTACCGCTAGACTCCCGCGGCCCCTATATGGAGAGATGATGTGCAAAGAGATCAACAGTAGCTGGGAATCAATGCTTGAAACATTGAAATAAAAAACAAACAGGAAACTGTGAGTCAGGCAAAATCACTGCTCATCCTGAAGTATGACAGTGGAGGAAATTTAAATTAAAACTTAAAATTTAAAACCATTTTTATATTTTTGTTACATAACCAAATTTATTTTAAGTTAACATGATATCACAGAAAATTTCAATAAAAATATGAATTCATGCAGTGCTGTTAAATTTCTATGACAGTATATAAGCATGAAAAATGAAAGCCAACAATTGGAGATATTTACCTTGTTGACATCCCAGACCACCACAGTGGCTCCCAATTTGGAGAGTTCCAAGGCGAGTTCTCTACCAATGCCATGGCCAGCGCCTGTGACCAAAGCAATCTCACCAGCTATTGACTTCCTCTTGGGTGGAAACACGACTTTAAAGGCAGCAACGATACAGTGATAGATGATCAGAAAAAAGACTTGGAAAAGATCAAGTATTGCTTTTAAAGCTCCCATTATAGTTTAAATTATCAGTGCAGCAATATTTACTGTTTCCAAAACTTGAGTGTTGAAGTGTTACGAATTTGGTTCAAAATGTTCCCAGTTATTGGATATATTTCAGATTGTCATAAAAATTAGGGACATCAATCAGATTGATCTGTAAATATAAACAAAATTACATGAAAAAGAAATGAAAGAAATAAAAAAACATTATTTTACAAATCAACATTAATGTAAAAGAAAATTGTTCTTATCAATAACATTACTTATGAAATCTGACAAATTTCTTGACTTATTTTGACATTCAGTTTGACTGCACTTTCATATTCAAGTTCAGACTGGTTTTGATGACATGTCTTGAATTATTCCTTCTTAATTTTTTTTAAAAATTAATAGACACACTTTACCAGATATTATAAAACCAGACATAATCAAATTAATTATTGCTTCAGCTAGAAAAAAAAAGGTAAATTCTAAATACATGTTTAATTTTTTTAGGCCAAGGTATTTATTATTTACTCTTAGTAAAGTTCTGTCATGTAAGCACTAAAAGAGGCCAGGGTGTGTAGCAGATAGCAATTCATAGCACTTACAACAGAATCCTTAGAATGTGTCAATGACTTTGAATTGCTAAGAAAGTTATATCTCTTTTCATTAGATTTATACCATAACTATATGAGAAATAAAATCACCCAATGGGAGGTAAAATGTGAATATACTTACAAGAGAAATCAGATAGAAAATTCTGATATTGGAACAAATTACAACCAACATCCATATGTAGCACTTTTTTATAAATTAAATACTTTTTGACAAGACTACTAAGGATAAAGGAATGATGAATGATCAAGGGATTTCGTAGAATGATTAATATGTTATCTTTCTGTCTTGTCGATTGCAGCTCTTGCTGTGGCTGATGAGACCGATCCTCAAGTGGAAATACACACAGCAAAAAAAAAGTTGTGTGCAAACTACAGGCCATATATTTTAAAACTACTACTGGCAGCATAAAATATGTAGGTTGAAGTACAAATCAGACAACTTGTTACAGTTATAAAGTTGAAGGCCACGAGCAATGGGTCCTTGATTTGAATTAAGAGTGTAATGCAATTGTTTCCACACGACAGCTGGTATCAACTACTTAGGCTGCTATACAAACTAAAGACTATAATTTTATAATAAAACATTTTTTATAACCTATCATTTACTACATAAAAGTTGGAAAAACTAATTTTACTTCAAGTTTATAGTGTTATAGTAGTAGTTGGTTGATAAGTGAAAAAAGCTCGATTTGATTTTTATGAAATTTCACAACTAGACCAAAGTTCAAAAATATGTTTAAATATTCAAAATATCCACAAAATAAACAAACTTTCTAAACATTAATATTAAAATAAAGTTAACTGAAATTAAAGCTTAAATTATATTTGTCTAGATTTAGCATAGTTAAAAGTTTTGTTATTAGTTTAACAACCAAACCACTTTGATGGTAACATTTAAATCTAAGTCTAAGACCTAAAAGTACCTCATTTGAGTTTGCTACCTGCTTATACAAAATATGAATGTGAGCAATAAAGTTGTAAAAGATTTCTCTCACAACCTGATCAATCATAGTGCAGAGTTTTCCCAAACTGTCTGTGTCAAAACACTACTCACTACTCATTAGTATGTGTCTACAGTGTAGTGTCCTTGAACTGCCTGTAGTGCATATGTTAAGGTTTATATTACACATGCCTCACTCATCATCAAAATTATGGGCACTAGTTGGTATCATCTCCACCACATATCACACTCTATTATGTAATAAATTAAATATAAATTATATTTATCCTATTATTCCTATGCTTATAGGGTATATATGTAGGCCTAATACACAATGTTTGACAGACGGCAGTCTGTTTTGGAAAAACCACCAATATATCAGTAATTATAATAATATTGATAGGCCTATAGCCCGTATCATATAGGTCCAGGGACAGATAGGCCTACCCTACAAGACGCTCATTCTATACAGACAATTATTGACATCCAATGCTTATCCATGGTTCATGTCTATCTTGCATTTCATAGTGTATTGTTTTTCCTGCTTTGTTCAGGAAACTCAATCCACGTCCGAATTCGATTTGAGAAGAATGAGAATTTTTATGTGTTTGTTCTTGCATACGGAATAGGAAAAATGTTTATGTATTTTATCTTTGTTATGTATTACCAGTACATGGTCTCACCAAAGTGAGGTAGCATTTTAGTTGTTTTTAGTCATTACATTTATTGTAAAAATTTCCTTTATGAACCCTAATGTTTGTTAGACTTTTTAATTACGTCATTGACATAGGGATTCCATTATCATTTCTCATTTATCATTAGGCTCTCAGTAGTTTAACATCTTTTGTTTGGATTTGTTGTTTTCCATCACAGTATTCACAGTAGTCGAGCAGCATGTGTGCACGGCTGGCGTACTAAGTGCAAATCTCTGTGAAGGCAGGGATTTGATCCCAGGGCTAAGGCCACTAAGGGTATCCCAGAGTCCACCCAGCTCTGATGGGTACCTGACATTTGTTAGGGAAACATAGGCAGCTGGGCATTGCTCCACACTATCCCCCCTTAGTTGTGGCCTGTGAAGCTGCATCATTTGTCAACAGACCAGCATGGTTTGTGCATTCTGATAGGAAAGTAGGATGCAAGAATCTTTTGCACACTAGGAGTCTGTAATGTTAAAATAAAATAAATGTTAAAAAATATTTTTGAAAAATAGACTACATTTATTTATTTTTAAAAACATTCTTTGATACTTTTAACAATTGACATCTTTCTGGGTGTAAAGTGTAAAGACATACTCCAATCAGTTTCCTGTTTATGTAATTCATCTAGGTATTTTTGTAAGATTTCTTGTTCTGACTTAATTTTTCTATAGGTTTTATAATCATCAAGCCAAGCAAATAGTAAAGGCTTAACTTAAATTTTGTTGCTGATGAGATTCTGTTGGGTAAATCATTTATTTAAATTAGGAAAAGTAGGGGGCCTTGGATAGTATCTTGTGGATATCCTGATTTTTGCTTTAATTTTAATAATAGTCATATGCATAAATTATACATAAATTAATAATGGGGCCGTCAATAAAGTATGTCACGCTCCGAGGGGGGGGAAGGGGTTAAGAAAGTGGGAGACTGTGTGACCGGGTCAGGCCATGTGTGATGTCACACATTTATTTTTTAAATAATTTTTTTTCTAATTTATTTATATTTTTTAGTAGAATTTAAATAGCTTTAAAAATAATTTTCAAAAATTTTGTGAAACATTAGAATTAGTTTTATGTCAAAATAGCATGAAATGCGTATCTCCTGAATGGATTGTTCATAAATCTGAATTGGATGCAGCAGGAATAATATTACAAGTATAAGGATCAGGTATAGTTTGACAATCATGTTCGCACCAGCCAATACTTCACTCAAATTGTTAAATATCAGGACATGAAATGTTGCGACAAAGCACGAAGATCATATTTCAACGTTTTACCTTCAAGATTCTTCCCCATCTCCAATCCCAATTCTTCCCCATCTCCAATCCCAATCAACCAAACAGTTGATGAACTCAAAGCTTCAGAAAGAGCAGATGCAGATTCTCATAAATGTCATTCCTTGATTGTAGCACAAACTCTCAAATTTGATGACATTATGCCAAGATCAACAGGAGTTTTCAAAGTACAACCATATGATTACCAGCTTATTTGATCGACTTTGCAAAGTAGGTCACTTATATTTCGCCTCACAAACAATGGTGAAGAAACATACAGGACAACACAGAGCTCGGGCTCAGGAGAATGTGCCCACCCAAACTGTTCAAGAATCAACTCAGATAAAACGCATCTGTCCTTTGAGAATCGCTTCTTGAAGGCAAAGAGAACCTATGGCAGTTATTGGCAGAAGAGAAAATGCACATACAGAGGCTGTTGAGTGGCCTATAGATGAGGACGAGTTGATCTGTCTGCAATTATCCTTCCAGGAAACGATGATGGTGAAAGATTGATGCGAGTCGTAACTATGGATGAAAACTTCATTTCACCATTGTTAGATGATGTCCAGTGAATATTTTTGAATGAAAGATAATTCATAGGACCATAATAAACAGATTCAATATAGCACAAGAGTTGGTCACATAATTTGTCAATCTAGTCTTATTTAGTCAAATTGATTTGTTTCCTTTTTATTATTTAATCACTGGTTGAGGTCAAGTTTCGCTAATCTACTTCTAATCCTGGGTCAATAGAATGCATAAGCGGAAGATTATCTAAAACTTGACATCACCCATTGTAAATGAAAGGGTAGCAGATAAATGATGTGTATTATATAATTGTCAAGTCTAGTTTTTGCAATTTTCGTTTTCAAATTCGATCCAGATTGAGTTACTGTTTCATTGAATAGCTGTGACAACTGTTGACAATTAACTATTCTACTATTAAAGTCATTTTAATAATATGATAGTTCTTTTTAAGTGGGATTTCGGCTCCAGCTCTGGCAAATCCGGAATCCGGCTATTTTAAAAAAAAATTCTGCTCCGGGTTCGGCAGGTTTCACTTCATAAATCCAACTGACTGGTATGTTCCTAATTTATATATAATATGTTCATAATGGCTCCTGCAAATCAGGAATCTGGCCATTTTAAGAAATCTGATTTCGGCTCCAGCCGGATTTCACTTCATAAATCCGGCCAAATTCAGCTCTGGCCAGATTTCAAAATTTTGAATCCGGTACATCCCTACTTTTAAGTGGAAATTTTATATTTTAATACAGTTCAATAGTGAAGTGTAATTTAAGTATTAAATTTAAATATTTTAATTAGGTGTTATTTTTTAAAAAAAATTCGAAAATGTGACGTACTATAGGGGGGGGGGATCAAAATATTTGAAATATTTGTGACAGGGGGAGGGGGGTCAAAATAGCGTGATGTACTTTATGGACGGCCCCAATAATTTATAATTATAATCTCCCCCCACCCCCAACTCAATACAAAAATTAATTGAGGCCAGTTAATTAAATTATTAGTATGAATTTCGAGTTACAATTACTTCAATTAGTATTAAGTACTTGCTTTTATTTAGCTTGTCATTCTTTTCTGATTTTGTCTGTCTGTTATTAATATATTAACGTAACTGTAACGTCAAATCTTACAACGTCACAACGTCATTCATTACAACGTCATTTCGACGCACTTCGCATAGCTCGATTGACCTGAAATTTGGCAGACACCTGTATTGCCGGTGACAATATGATATTCCAATATTTCATTTAATTAGCACAGTCGGCTGTCAAGTTATTTGCTTTTTATAACTTTTTTGTTCAAATTTTTGTTCTACTTAAAATCTTTGTTTTGATTTCATAAATTTGTTTCGATAATGAAAAGCATTTTTATTTTTATTTACATTTGACGACATAATAAATAATCTTATCTTTAATTCCTTTTAAAGTTTGCTTATTTTAAGATTGTTTTTGGAAATTACTGAAAAGCCCACTTTGAATTTTATAGTATTAAACGCGCATAAATGTAAAAAAACTACTTTAAATAAAAATTGTTATAGAATAAGCAAACACCAAACATTTACCGGGGAGTAGGATTTTTTAAAAATAAGCTGTATCTCAGGTTATACATTTTAGTTTACCATTGTTTATACATGGCTACCTAAGTTATGGAATTCCATTGCGGAATACGATTTTTTCAGATTTAGATTTTACTTATAATTTTAGAATAAGGCACAAAGTGGTACTTAATTTCTTTAGTAAAATGGCATCACAATTAAAGATTAATGCGTATATGGAAAGGCATAAGATATCTGCTCTTTTTGAGGTAGGCGGAAAAATTTAGTTAGGCCTATTATTGATTTAATTTTATATAATGAAATGCCATTAAATTCATTAATATTTATTATTAATAATTATAATTAATAGTGAATAAATATTAATCATTAAAACATAATTAAGGCTAAAGAAAATAGAACGGTGCGCTCAACTATTTACTTTGTTATGGCGAAGCGCGTACTTCCGGGAATGAAATTTTGTAATTTTACACTTAAAAAGGGAATAAGTGCAATTATTTTTATCCTTAAACCTAATTAAGGTTGTAGTTTTAGGGTTTGGGTTAGGTTTAGTTGTATTTTTTAAAATTAAAATAGAAAAAACAGATATAGCAGCCAAAACTACCATTTATCGAGCGCACCGTTCTCTTTGCTTTTACCCATAATTAATAATAAAAATAATGGTAATCCCTTATTTCAGCGCATTTAAAATTTTTAGAACAAAATAAATAAAATAACTTACTTTTTCTAATTTAAACACCTAAATCAGATATAAAAAAAGTATTTAATGATTAATAATGATAATGCTTTAAATTTAGTTTTTCGTCTTCGTGTGTTTTGTTGAGTTTAAAGGGGTTTTTAACTTAGAAAAAAGGTTTTTAAAAGCAGACTTCTAACAACAACAATGCCGCCGTTAGTCGCAGAAGATAGTGAAATATGCAAATTTTTATTTCGTACAAATAGTAAAATAGTAATTTTATTACAACAAAAATATAATGTTTTAATTTTAAAATAGATATATATCATAATAATAATTTATGAAGTAAGTTTGAAAAAATGTTTTTTGGATGACTTGAAATATAAAATGCGCTGAAATAAGGGATTACCAAAAATAATAATATACTTAGGGGCCGTCGTCTATAAATACGTCACGCTATTTTTAACAATTTTTACCCCCTCCCCCTGTCACTAATCTTGGACACCCCTCCTCCCCCCGCCGCCTAAAGTATGTCACGCTTTCGAACAAAAATTATTGTTTTTAATTAACAAAATAATATTAATAATTAAAATTTAATATAAAAATAAAACACTGTGACGTCACACATGGCCATGGCCGGACCTCCCCTCCCCCTGTCACAAACTGTCACACTTTCTTACACCCCCTCCCCCCTCTGGAGCGTGACGTACTTTATGGGCGACCCCTTACTTAATAACTTATGTTTCTTATCTAAGACTACGAGTCCTTGAAAATTACATGACACTACATTAGACTACATTTAATTTATACAAAAACTGGAAATGGGAAAAAGTAATGAAATTCCTCAATAAAATAACGTTGATTACAAGTAAAATGTTAAGATATTCTTAAAATGCATGCTGACAAGCTAAAAAAATAAAAATATTTTTATTATTAAATTAAATAAATTGGTTTAGGCCTAGTTAATTTTCAAGAAGAGCCATCTTTTAAAAAATAATAAATAACTAGGCATCCTTATCCATTATTAGTAGGCCACCCTTTTAGTACTATTAAATTAGTAATACAAGGCTTTTTTTCCATACTGCAAAAGATTCTAAAAGTAAATTTAATATTTACAAAATGAAGAAGCTTGGATAGAAGAAAAGTTTAACTTATTGTCTGTTGGAGAGTTTTAAATACCTTGGAAATTACTTAGTTTAAGTTATGACATTAGACATTAAAATATTTTGTATTACAAAAATTAAACTATATAATCAGAAGTCAAATTCATTTAACAGATTAAGAACCAGCAGAAATTTGCAATATCTAAAACTAATATAACAATAACTATGAAAAATACATTATTTAAGTCAGTAAAAATTTGTGAACTGGCATTCTCTATTAACTCTATACAAATATAATTAATCACAATACAGTAAAGGGTAAGAAGACCAAAGTCAAAGATCTTACAAAAATTCTTTCAAGGCCATGTATCTGTGCTTCAAATAAGATTGGTCTCAAAACTAAAAAAATTAGCACATATCATATGTGACACTGGAGGTTACAGGATAGCTTGACTCCCACAAGATTAAATGTTTTTCATGTTTGAAACGAGAAGGTTTGGAAAATAGTCTTGCCAGTTTGAAGAATGAGCAATATGATATATACTGTTTAGAACCAATATGCAATATTTTTTTTATATATTACTTGATTTACAATAAATAATTAATTTTCATCAATATCTAATGTATCTTAGGATTTGATGAATAAAGTGTTGCGAGATATGCCTGAAGAACCAATGATCTATTTGCTAAGGACTATGTACAAAAAGGCTGGAATGGAAATACCTCAGGTAAGATTTTTTTTTAAAAATGAAACAAATATTTTAAATTGATTTTTTAAAAAGATGATAAATAACAATGGTATGAGCAGCCCTACAAAGTGTCATCTTCACGAACATATTTCCAAAACCTCAACGTTTTACAGGAGCAATAATAATCAGAGTAATTATTATGGATCCTTGATAAATAGAAGAAGGAAAATAATATTCTTAAATAAAAAAACATAAAATAGTTTAGTATTACTATTTTATTAATACAATTTGTTTCCTTATTCTTGTACTCTTGTTTTAAAATAATTTTTGCCAACAACTTTGCTTAAATTATGTTTCAGGGAATTCGTTATGGAGGACTTCGTAAAAGTACATCTGAAATAAACAGAGCTGTCAGCCCCGAGAGGCCATCACGATCCGCTCAAATCTCTAACAGTGCAGGTAAGTTGCTACCTGTTGAGGATAACATATTTTAGTGCATGACTAATGTCAATGCAACTTTTTGCAAGCACATTAATTAAATCACGCATCTCTCATTGACCCTAAACACAAAAATAGTATTATTAATAAATCTTTGGTAATAATAAGAGTTATGCATCACATTTTAAAAAAAAATTCTGTTTCTTATTGTTGTATTAGCTTTATGTTTTAAAAAATAAATAGTTTAATGTCTATAAGCTACAACTTGAAACCTTTACATTTTATCTAAAAGATGTCGATGCATCTAGAGATTATGAACGTCCTTGGGCTTCCTCCCCCACAAGAAGAACCAAGCCAAAGAAATCAGAGGATCCACCTGGTACCGTCTCAACTTCACACATTTTTTTAGAACATTGAATTTTCTTTTTCTGCGTGATGAAATTGCGAAAAAAATTTCTTACCACTAACATGAGATGTCATCAAAAACATTATTCTAGAACAGGGGTCTCCAAATGCGGTCCGCGAGGCCCTCTCATCCGGCCCCTGGAGACCTTTTAATCTAAAAAAAAAGATACTATTTTTACCTATAGTTTACCACAAAACTGTGTGTAGTTGGCTCCCAAACTGCTGTTTGACAGTTAATGTGGTACTCCGGCAGAAAAGTTTGGAGACCCCTGTTCTAGAACATAAGATGCAATTTAAAACATTATTCTAGCAACAACACAAGACATAATTGCAAACAAGAAACGTGTACAATTTTATCAAATTCAACATGTTTAATTTCCAGTGAGTAGAAAGAAACCTGAATGGAATTCAGATAAGAAGACAAAGTCCTCAACTTTTGATGAACTATTTGAAAGTAACGATGGAGCAAAGAAAGAAAAAGATGTGATATCATCAGTGGTCAGGAAATCAGCAACGAAACAAAAGGGTGGATGGGCAACTGCGAGTCAAGGGGTGAAAGCTGTAAATGCATGGGCATCTTTGGGAATGGTAGGTACTGATCTTGTGATGGGGCATCTTTGGGAATGGTAGGTACTGATCTTATGATGGGGAATCTTTGGGAATGGTAGGTACTGATCTTATGATGGGGCATCTTTGGGAATGGTAGGTTCTGATCTTATGATGGGGCATCTTTGGGAATGGTAGGTACTGATCTTATGATGGGGCATCTTTGGGAATGTGACGTTAGAAAATAATGGGATCCACAAACTGTCTACTATGAACAGAAATGATTGTTAAGAGAATAATTTAGTGATATTTATGTTTGTTAAGTGTCCAACAGTTATTTTGTTTACTTTTAAATTGGATAAAACATCATTATCATAATGACACAGGACGATGGTGACACTTACAGTAGTCCAGCCAACAAAAGCGTAGCGAGAAATACAGAAAATGCGGCACTTTCAGAGAAAGAACTTTTAGCTTCTGAATGCCTTAAACCCTCAGTGAGGTCAGAGGTCAATGCCGCACCTACAACTGTGACCTCTTCAAAGTAAGCTCTTAGTTATTCAAAATAAAAAAAATTAGGATAATTTATTAACATTATTTCTTTTAAAAGTATTTTAAAGAAATGTAGTAAAAATTTCTTGTCTCTGTTAATTACTGTTATGCACTTAGATCAAAAACTCTTTTCATCAGTCATACCCAAGTGATTTCTCACAGAATACTTAATTTAATAATTTACAAACAGATTTTATTTATTGCTGATAGATTATGCATTTTTGCTTTAAATTAAATACAATGTCTATATTACTATTTCTATATTACCCCACTATTCATTTGGAAAAAAAGGCATTTCTTTGTTATTGAATGTATGGGTAAGAAATTGAGAATTGGGGCCTTAGAAATACCTGGATGATGCTAAAAATAAAAAATAATATTTTGAAAAGCTCTCTTACACAATAAATTCTAGTTGTCATTGCTAAGGATGTCAATTTTTCTTCTAGAAATTTATAAAAAGTTAACTAGTCTATAAACGAAATTTTTCAGACGTTTCAGTTCCAGTAGGAAAATGGAAACTATAAAACACAAGGAAGATTATGCCCAGATGTTGTCTGATATTGACAAGAAGTCTGATGACTCGGGAGTTGACCTGCAACAACTCAGTGATGATGATGATGCCATAGAGCTCCTAGGTTGGTAGTTAGAGCTCTCGAGTTGCTATTTAGAGCTCTTGAGTTGCTATTTAGAGCTCTTGAGTTGGTATTTAGAGCCTTTGAGTTGGTATTTAGAGCTCCTAGGTTGGAATTCAAAGCACCCAAGTTTTTTTTTGTTTTTTTTTGTTGAGTTTCTGAGTTGGTATTTAGAGTTTTCTGTGTTGTTACTTATACCTGCTGGCCTTGAGTATTGAGGTTCTTGGTTAATGTTAGAGCTCCATTGTTTGTGTATAGATCTCCTGGGTTGGTAATTAGAGTTTTTGTGTTGTTTTTTGTGACAATAAAAGGATGGGGGTGTATTTTTTAAAAAGAAAATGACTGTGTAATATCAGGTATTATGAGTTGCTAAACAATTTTGGTTTTGAGAGTTATACCCCGTCAGTTTATTGGCTCCCATTTAAGGTCAGGAATGAAAAAAGGTATACAAGTAATACACGAATAAGCTAAAATTCTCTGTATATCTTTGATGCTGACATGCTAAAAATAAAAAAATAAAGATACATTTCTATTTACTTTTTTCATTCTGTTGAAATCAACTTTTTTTTTAAAATAGAGATTTTGATCCCAGAAAATAACTCTAAAGGCCAAAGATTATATTTCATACTTTAATAATTCTCCAATTCCTAGAAAATGCTGATGATTTGCTCAGAGAAGGAGTAAAGAATGTTCCGGAAACTGGATTCAAGCTTAGCAGGGTGAGAAGATGATTCTAAAATATCGTTAGTACAAAATTTAAAAAAAACATCTGTTCAAACTTTTGCTTGTGGATAGAGGAGAATTGGTATTGTAAAATCGTTTTCTATGTTCCTATCAGGATATTAATGAATTGATTCAAAACTGATGAAGTGAAAAGAGAATGGATAAAAATTACAATAAAAACTTAAAAGTTTAAATGTGGAGTCTCAATCATTATTTAAAAAAAAATCATTTACAGCTTTCTCATTGAATTTATTAGAGGGGCGCGGTGGTCTAGCGGTAGCGCGCTGGACTATCGAACCGAGGCAAAAGACAGTCACGGGTTCGAGCCTCGGCGCTGGCTAGGCCCCCAGGGCATTGTGCTAGCCACACAATCCCTTGCTCGTTAGTGGTGGCTCAATGAAACTTGTGAACGCTACTTCACTTGCCCCATAGGCCGTCATGGTCTGAAAAGGGGTTATTATCTTGTTGAATATGAACGCTACTTCACTTGCCCCATAGGCCGTCATGGTCTGAAAAGGGGTTATTATCTCGTTGAATATGAACGCTACTTCACTTGCCCCATAGGCCGTCATGGTCTGAAAAGGGGTTATTATCTTGTTGAATATGAACGCTACTTCACTTGCCCCATAGGCCGTCATGGTCTGAAAAGGGGTTATTATCTTGTTGAATATGAACGCTACTTCACTTGCCCCATAGGCCGTCATGGTCTGAAAAGGGGTTATTATCTCGTTGAATATGAACGCTACTTCACTTGCCCCATAGGCCGTCATGGTCTGAAAAGGGGTTATTATCTTGTTGAATATGAACGCTACTTCACTTGCCCCATAGGCCGTCATGGTCTGAAAAGGGGTTATTATCTTGTTGAATATGAACGCTACTTCACTTGCCCCATAGGCCGTCATGGTCTGAAAAGGGGTTATTATCTTGTTGAATATGAACGCTACTTCACTTGCCCCATAGGCCGTCATGGTCTGAAAAGGGGTTATTATCTTGTTGAATATGAACGCTACTTCACTTGCCCCATAGGCCGTCATGGTCTGAAAAGGGGTTATTATCTTGTTGAATATGAACGCTACTTCACTTGCCCCATAGGCCGTCATGGTCTGAAAAGGGGTTATTATCTTGTTGAATATGTTTAACAGTATGAATGTTAAGAATGGAAAACTTTAGGTTATCATTTAGAATAGGAAACATATAATACATAATACATATATAACAGAATAAGGAAACCTTGGGTTATCATTTAGAATAGGAAACAATAATACATAATACATATATAACAGAATAAGGAAACCTTGGGTTATCATTTAGAATAGGAAACAATAATACATAATACATATATAACAGAATAAGGAAACCCTGGGTTATCATTTAGAATAGGAAACAATAATACATAATACATATATAACAGAATAAGGAAACCTTGGGTTATCTATTAGAATAGGAAACAATAATACATAATACATATATAACAGAATAAG
Organism: Ampullaceana balthica; assembly: GCA_944989445.1. Classification (NCBI taxonomy): domain Eukaryota; kingdom Metazoa; phylum Mollusca; class Gastropoda; family Lymnaeidae; genus Ampullaceana; species Ampullaceana balthica. The sequence goes on along the minus strand of CALYLW010000260.1, from coordinate 718,331 downwards.
GAAACCTTGGGTTATCATTTAGAATAGGAAACAATAATACATAATACATATATAACAGAATAAGGAAACCTTGGGTTATCTATTAGAATAGGAAACAATAATACATAATACATATATAACAGAATAAGGAAACCTTGGGTTATCATTTAGAATAGGAAACAATAATACATAATACATATATAATAGAATAAGGAAACCTTGGGTTATCTATTAGAATAGGAAACAATAATACATAATACATATATAACAGAATAAGGAAACCTTGGGTTATCATTTAGAATAGGAAACAATAATACATAATACATATATAATAGAATAAGGAAACCTTGGGTTATCATTTAGAATAGGAAACAATAATACATAATACATATATAACAGAATAAGGAAACCTTGGGTTATCTATTAGAATAGGAAACAATAATACATAATACATATATAACAGAATAAGGAAACCTTGGGTTATCATTTAGAATAGGAAACAATAATACATAATACATATATAATAGAATAAGGAAACCTTGGGTTATCTATTAGAATAGGAAACAATAATACATAATACATATATAATAGAATAAGGAAACCTTGGGTTATCATTTAGAATAGGAAACAATAATACATAATACATATATAATAGAATAAGGAAACCTTGGGTTATCATTTAGAATAGGAAACAATAATACATAATACATATATAATAGAATAAGGAAACCTTGGGTTATCATTTAGAATAGGAAACAATAATACATAATACATATATAATAGAATAAGGAAACCTTGGGTTATCTATTAGAATAGGAAACAATAATACATAATACATATATAATAGAATAAGGAAACCTTGGGTTATCTATTAGAATAGGAAACAATAATACATAATACATATATAATAGAATAAGGAAACCTTGGGTTATCATTTAGAATAGGAAACATATAATACATAATACATATATAACAGAATAAGGAAACCTTGGGTTATCTATTAGAATAGGAAACAATAATACATAATACATATATAACAGAATAAGGAAACCTTGGGTTATCATTTAGAATAGGAAACAATAATACATAATACATATATAATAGAATAAGGAAACCTTGGGTTATCATTTAGAATAGGAAACAATAATACATAATACATATATAACAGAATAAGGAAACCTTGGGTTATCTATTAGAATAGGAAACAATAATACATAATACATATATAACAGAATAAGGAAACCTTGGGTTATCATTTAGAATAGGAAACAATAATACATAATACATATATAATAGAATAAGGAAACCTTGGGTTATCTATTAGAATAGGAAACAATAATACATAATACATATATAATAGAATAAGGAAACCTTGGGTTATCATTTAGAATAGGAAACAATAATACATAATACATATATAATAGAATAAGGAAACCTTGGGTTATCATTTAGAATAGGAAACAATAATACATAATACATATATAATAGAATAAGGAAACCTTGGGTTATCATTTAGAATAGGAAACAATAATACATAATACATATATAACAGAATAAGGAAACCTTGGGTTATCTATTAGAATAGGAAACAATAATACATAATACATATATAATAGAATAAGGAAACCTTGGGTTATCATTTAGAATAGGAAACAATAATACATAATACATATATAATAGAATAAGGAAACCTTGGGTTATCTATTAGAATAGGAAACAATAATACATAATACATATATAATAGAATAAGGAAACCTTGGGTTATCTATTAGAATAGGAAACAATAATACATAATACATATATAATAGAATAAGGAAACCTTGGGTTATCTATTAGAATAGGAAACAATAATACATAATACATATATAATAGAATAAGGAAACCTTGGGTTATCTATTAGAATAGGAAACAATAATACATAATACATATATAATAGAATAAGGAAACCTTGGGTTATCTATTAGAATAGGAAACAATAATACATAATACATATATAATAGAATAAGGAAACCTTGGGTTATCATTTAGAATAGGAAAAAATAATACATAATACATATATAACAGAATAAGGAAACCTTGGGTTATCTATTAGAATAGGAAACAATAATACATAATACATATATAATAGAATAAGGAAACCTTGGGTTATCTATTAGAATAGGAAACAATAATACATAATACATATATAATAGAATAAGGAAACCTTGGGTTATCATTTAGAATAGGAAACAATAATACATAATACATATATAACAGAATAAGGAAACCTTGGGTTATCTATTAGAATAGGAAACAATAATACATAATACATATATAATAGAATAAGGAAACCTTGGGTTATCATTTAGAATAGGAAACAATAATACATAATACATATATAATAGAATAAGGAAACCTTGGGTTATCTATTAGAATAGGAAACAATAATACATAATACATATATAATAGAATAAGGAAACCTTGGGTTATCTATTAGAATAGGAAACAATAATACATAATACATATATAATAGAATAAGGAAACCTTGGGTTATCTATTAGAATAGGAAACAATAATACATAATACATATATAATAGAATAAGGAAACCTTGGGTTATCATTTAGAATAGGAAACAATAATACATAATACATATATAATAGAATAAGGAAACCTTGGGTTATCATTTAGAATAGGAAACAATAATACATAATACATATATAATAGAATAAGGAAACCTTGGGTTATCATTTAGAATAGGAAACAATAATACATAATACATATATAATAGAATAAGGAAACCTTGGGTTATCATTTAGAATAGGAAACAATAATACATAATACATATATAATAGAATAAGGAAACCTTGGGTTATCTATTAGAATAGGAAACAATAATACATAATACATATATAATAGAATAAGGAAACCTTGGGTTATCATTTAGAATAGGAAACAATAATACATAATACATATATAATAGAATAAGGAAACCTTGGGTTATCATTTAGAATAGGAAACAATAATACATAATACATATATAACAGAATAAGGAAACCTTGGGTTATCATTTAGAATAGGAAACAATAATACATAATACATATATAATAGAATAAGGAAACCTTGGGTTATCATTTAGAATAGGAAACAATAATACATAATACATATATAATAGAATAAGGAAACCTTGGGTTATCTATTAGAATAGGAAACAATAATACATAATACATATATAATAGAATAAGGAAACCTTGGGTTATCTATTAGAATAGGAAACAAATAATAGAATAGGGAAAAACATAAGGTCATTTTATAGAAAAGGTATTAGGAAAGAAAAAAAGTGAGGTTGCATATTAGTAATGTTAATGAGAATATTCACATTAGTACATTTATTTAAGTTGAGTCACTTTTCATTATTTATTTTGTTTCATAGAACATTCGTCACAGAGAAAATGAACCGAGGGTAAAAGTAAATATCAAGTGAGTAATTATTTGTCTCGTGATTGAATCGCAATGTCTTAATAATGACATTACATTAATTGAGTCTTCGCATCAAATATATCTTCTCAGAGTCTTAAATTCAAAATAAGTAGAACGCAATAATCTTCTGTATAGAAGATCTGTATAGATCTATCTGTAATAAGATAAGATAAGTTGGATAGGTCTAATAATATGATTTTAAAAAGAGAAGTAATCATAGAACTTTTCCTTATTTTATCTTGTTAAATAAAATTTGTTTTAAAAAAAATCTATTGTTAGAGCATTTGCATTACCAAGTGGTGAGTATCTGGTGATATAAAATTTGGAAATTATTAACATTTTCATTCAATAAATGTGGCATTTCTATAAATTATCTTCTTTCATGGTTGAAAAACTGTTATTTTTATTTTCATTAAAGAACTTAGCCTTTGTAATGAATATCAAATCACACAAATTATTTTCTTCCAATTTAAAATGATCTAGAAGCACCATTTCTATTAATTATAGTCCCATTAGTTTCTTATATTAATAGTGATGTTTATTATTTCCCTTAATTTATCAAATTTGCTTTAAAAAATAGCATTTTTACCAGCACTGATTTTCCAAAACACTTCAATATCCTATTTACCGTTTTAACTCTTCTTTAAAATAAATATTAGTAATGTAGTATTATTTAAAAATTAAATCCAAAAAATATTGTTTTTACTAAACTCTAGGGTGGTAATTATACTTCTCACTATTCAAAATTCAATTCATCATTCATCAACAGGTTATAATTCTTGTGTTTTAAGATATAATTTGATAGACAGGAAGAAAAATAAAGTAAAAAGACATCTTTAAACTTTATGACTTGAATATAAGAAGAAGAATTATTCAATGTTACTGCAGTATGACTGAACGTAACCAACATGACATCTTTACATTAATAATTAGATATGATTTTTAAAAAATACATGTCTACTAATACAACAATAGAATCGTTTACTTATTCCATCTATTAGTAATAATTTCTTTTATTTTATCTGTCTATAATAGATCTTTTGTTAAATTAGAAACTGTGTTTGTTAATTGCTTAGATTTTGCACATTTTGCTTGCCATTAACCATCTTAAAAAACAGAAAATTAAATTTGTTTTCATTTTTAACTTATGAAATTGAAGAGTCAACTTTAGCCATAATAATGTAAAAGGTGTTTACCTACCATTTCAGCGTGAATCCGCTATTTTATTCTGAGAGAACATCGCAAGGTAAAATCCTAAAGTTGAAAATTTGATATTAATTCCAAATTTTTGAAACATTTAATTTCAAATATTCTTCTGAAAACTGAATTGTAAAAACTTCTAAATAGCCAAAGTTTATATTGTATTACAATACAAATATACTTTTTAAAATGGTTATCTATTTATTTTTCATTAGTAGCTAAAATGCTTTTCCTTAAAACATCTCTTAGTTATTTTTGTCATTTCCACATCTTCCCTTTTTTTTGTGTGTTATATTACTGCTTTAAAAAACTTATTCACTAAACATTTCCTAACATTAAACTTTACAACTTCTGTTTCTTGTTACACTTTTATTAAAAATGACAACTTATTTATCTGCTAACAATCTATAATAGTTAATGTTCAAAATATAACAAAATTTTAAAACTATTAAAGTTGTAATTTTTTTTTAACAAGATAAGAATAGAATGAAGAAGTTGATGATTTTTTAAAATTATCTTTTATATTATTACATGTACCATATTCAAGTTAAATTTTAGAGTGAGTAATTCATGTAAAGTTAGATCATGATTTTCCCATGATTAATTAATTGCACATTTTACTTGAATATTCTTGCAGAAAGTGTTGAGCACTTTGATTCTTTTGAATCAGGAAAATCCTCACCAGGTAACTCCTGTTTCTCTTATTGTTTTTATTTTAAATTCTAATTAGGGTCTTGGTGTTTGATAAAATGGTTATGTGTTTTTCTTCAAGATTTCAAATTTAAAAGTTGATTTAAATTTTGGTAAATTTTATTGTTTTAAAAATCAACAGAACTGAAGGGATCAGATGAAGAATTTGAAAGTGTTTCTCAAGTCACTGGGCCGGTATGTCAAATAATTAATGCGCCAATTCACTAGGTCTGTATGTCTAATACTTAATGTACCAATTATAAATGTATATTTCCCAAGATATAGACACGAATATTTAGTATTTTATTTACCCAGTTTCATATGCCCCAAAATGTAGGTTGGTATGTCAAATAATAAATTTTTAATTTTTTTATTAAGTGTGTATGTCCCTAGTTGCTGGGTACATAAATCTAATAATCAATGAGCCAAGTTTGTATGCTCCAAATTGATGGGCGGGTTAACATTAGTTACAACAAACTAAGATTGTGGTGGTCGAGTTGCAGGGCACTGGACTGTTGTACTGATGGTCACGGGTTCGAATCGGTATGAAGGCAAGGGTTTGTTCCCAGGGCCTAGGGCGTCCCTGAGTCACCCCGCTCCGAATGGGTACCTAACACTACATGTAGTTAGGTGGCTGGGTAATGCGTGGAACCCACAAAGCCGTGGCCTGTGAAAGCTGCATCACTTGCCAACAGATCATCTGTCATGGTCTGTGGACGCAACTATCTTCTGCATAGAAGGAGCGTCTGTATAGATAAGATAAGATAAGATTTTAAAAAGAAACTTGATCAATTCATGAAAGTGAAAAATATTTAAATATTAGTACATGTTGTAAGTATGATTCTATTTCTAATACCACATGTAAAATCTATGTGATATTTTTTTTGTTGAGCTTGAGACACAAACACTTCTTGAAGCTTAAAATGTTTATCATTCTTGCCAGTATTTATTCTTTATTATTAGTAATGAAGTTTAAAGCAAATGAAATAATTTTTTAAAATATTGAAATTATCCATGAACTAATGCTTGGTTACAATGCCATTTTTTCCCCTGGATATCCCATAGTTCTTATATTTTTATGGCAGAAAATTTTAGTCCTAATTTTTAAAAATCATATATTATTAATCTAACTCGAATTACAACCTTAGCAGTGATCACCAATTACCACCTTAAATTTTTTTTAACTGATATATAATTGGTTTTAATGAGGCTTTGTAAAATTTCTGCTAAGCGTTATTTTCTATTTACACTACACAGAGGCATCCAGTATGGAAAATTCCAGACACAGATAGAGAATCATCAAAATTAAAGCCAGTTTTAGCAAAAGATGCTCCCAAAAAAACAAGTATTCAACAAAAGCCATACTCAGAAAAGTGAAAAGTTTTTAATTATTTTTTGGAGACTTAATTATCAGTCTTAGAGTTTATTATAATTTCAAGTATGTGATCTTTTCTTTTGTTGCTGGTGAACTTACTGTATATACTCGTTCTATAGCCCGTTCGTTCATAAGCCGACCCCCCCACTTTTGGAAGGGAAAAGTATTAAAAGTGTATAACCCGATCGCAAGCCGACCCCCCAAAAATAATAGGACATCTTTAAAAAAATGGTACATATTTTTTTAAAACTACAAGCTAAATCGGTCATTATGATTGTTTACTTTATATTGCCTATCTTTATCTTTCTGTTCTCTGTTAAGCAAGAGTTACCGGTATTTTTTAGAAAAAATTATTTGGTAAACAGTGACGAAAGCGCGTACATTAAAATCCGTGGTTAAAAAAAATTTGTAAAACAATTTATTAAAACAGTCACAAAAATAAATAAAATGTAAATAAGGTAAGTGCTGATTTTTAATAACATATTATAGCTTCTGATAGAGCAGTCGAATCTTGTAGAATGTAGAAAAGGACATTGATAATCTACAATAACAACACCGATATTCAATATCCATGCAGAAATCACATATGACCCGCTCATAAGCCGACCCCCCACCTTTTCCCCTAGATTTTGTCCAAAAATGGTCGTCTTGCGAACGAGTATATACAGTACTATTAAATACTTTTTGTGATGACATAAAGTTAAAGCAAAATACAATTTTTTCAAATTTATTTGAAGAACTTTGCGTGTGACCACCCCTGTAAAGTTTTTGGATCGATCAGTGGACAGTGCTGAGGATTTGTCAACAAGCAATAAAACCTGGACTGAAGGGGTGAACAAGGTTGGATTTGATGTGAGTTTAAAGTTTTTTTAAACAAATAGTTTTTCACTAATAATTCTTTGTCTTCTATTAAGTTAACTGCTTACAGTCAATGATTTGATTATTCTGGCTCCGTTAACAGTTATTTTTTTCCAGTAAACCACTATTTAAATTGGTTCATATTTGAGAGTTTTCATTGTTGAACTTTTTGACCAGACTGCCGAGTTTGAGCCTCAGACTCCCAAGTCCATCACCTCAGACAGTACAGATAAGGGGTGGCTGATTCCTGACAGCACTGAGGTGGCCAGTGCCCACGACTGGAACCAGCGTATGTTTGCTAACATGTTATATGTGTACTCAACTGTTTGTGAAGTTTGCATGTGTTTACATGGGCTTGTTGATGTTGACATACACTGATTGTGAAGTTTGTATCAGTTTTTATGTGTTCCTAGAACTTGTAATGAATTATATTTTTTGTTTTAAGAAAATTGATTTTGTCTTGATATTTTCAAGCCGAGCGCTAAAAATAATAACTGTACAATAAAAAAAATAAAAACAAAAGGTGAGACCATCAAAAATATTTTCATTAGGTCTATTAAAGTTCTGGATGTGAGTTTTGTTGGATTGAAAAATACTTGGAAAAACCGAAGCAGGACTTTTTGGCGCTGCCGTTTTGGCGCTGCCGTTTTGGCGCAGGACATTTGGGTGCCATTTAAAAATAACTTTTTATTTAACTTAACCTTTATAAACTTTTAATAAAGAGATTGCAAAATATATAAATTAAGAAACGTTTAACGAGTTACTAGGCCCATGCAATATTTTACCTTTAGCAAATGCAAAATAATTAACTTATAACAACTTATTAATAGTTAATGAATCCTGTCTAATCTTGTAACTTTAATAAGTCTTCTGAAAGACTTCCAAAAATATTTGTTGCAAGTTGTTGAAAGAAAAAAAAATTTTTTTGGTACCCAACCCCCTTAACAGAATTATAATATGTGACATATTTATGAAACTCTACTTAACTTATGATTTTATTCTAGAACACTCTTGCACTTTTATAAATGTGAAGCAAACGCATGATTAGGCAGGAACGGTAAATGATGGCTTAGGCCATCTGTGCGCCAAAACGGTCGCGCCAAAACGGCGGCGCCAAAACGTCACGTACCGATAAACCCTGGAAAAACTGACTTTTAAATCATTAATTTTTATTGTAACTGTGCTAGTGTTTTGTTTAAAATGGAATTGTTTAATTGATTTTGTTTTTCTTTAAACAGGAGTGAAGGGTGGGCCACCTAGAGATCCTAGAGGTAATTTAAATACCATTACAACATGACATTAGCAGTAATAAGATTATAATTGTGACAAATTAAATACATATTGATTAGTAAATTTTTCCACTCATAGCATTATTTCTTGAGAGACCATGAAGAGTATTAAAATATAATAAGGTATTTATCTTTATTAACTTTAAAATAAAATTAATTTTCAAAAGTAATTTAATCAATTAATGATTATAAATAATAAATTTTTAATGAAATAAAAATATAATTAAAAAGTATTTGAGAAAGTTTGCATTAATAGTTTATTAATTTAAAAAAATGTTTATTATTTATTTAAATTTTGAGTGATATTAAAACTGGAAGAAACACGAAGCTAAGCTGTAATTTAAGAAATGCTCTGTATAAGTTTTTAATGTATAATAATTTTGGCCTCTCTTTCAATTATACATTCCCTTTTAATAACGCATTTTTATTTTAAAAAACTTAACAATAATAATAATAACTGAATATTGGACCATCTCAAATAAAACAACTTTAATCAAAAGACATAATTTGTTCCATTGGCAAGAACAAACACATACACATATCCTTTCTCTCATCTGCCATTGAGATATGGAAATGGGTCGCCTAAACAAACCAGCAAAACCAACACACTCTCAATCAAAATTCAAACTCTAACAAAAATGCTTTGACATAATCCCTAGATAAGATAAGAATGCAATAATCTGCTGTATAAAAAGATTGTCTGTGATGTATAAGATAAGATTAAATAATTGTAATTAAATATATTTAAAAAATCTTACTTTACCAATAATGCTATGTGATTTACCATAAACAAACACATTGACATATACACATATCGCTTTTACATATAGGCATTTACCACTTATTACTTTAACACATCATACTAAAATTATTTACAAAATAAATGTGTAAAAACAAATAAAATAAAATTTTCACAGCCAGTAAAGATAATTATGTACATTAAGGGGCGCGGTGGTCGAGTGGCAGCGTGCTCGACTGGCGTACCGTTGGTCACGGGTTCGAATCCGTGTGAAAGCCAGGATTTGTTCCCGGGCCTAGGGCGTCCTTGAGTCACCCAGCTCCGAATGGCTCGGCTGGGTAATGCGTGGAACCCACAAAGCTGTGGCCTGTGAACGCTGCATCACCTGCCAACAAATCATCTGTCATGGTCTGTGGACGCAATTATCTTCTGCATAGAAGGATCGTCTGTATAGATAAGACAAGACAAAAATAACACAGCAACATATGTGTCTTTTTAATTTTGGGTGGGTTAGATCAACACAACACCATTTTTTACAGCACATTTAACATGAAGCAATTGTTTACATTGTCAATGACCAACCTGTTTTGTTTCTTTTGTTTTTAATTTTCCAGCTTACTGAGTTAACTGAACAGCAGAGCACCACAAAGATTCTGACTCTCACATTCCTGCCATTATTTATTGATGTGTTTCTACAGAACAATATTTATTGTCATTGTTATTGGCAGTTCAGTCTTGTTTAGACCCAGTGATGGATGAAGGTGGTGGGGGATGGGGGAACTAGGCTTAACACACATTTTCACATTTAATATTTGAGGAGATTTTATATAAAAATGAAAACTAAAACCCTAGTCTTCATAAAGATGCTGCATATAACACTAGAGCATTAATAGATGTTGATTCACATTAGACCGTTTTAAACAAAAATGCCCATACATGTATTTACATGATTATCATTAGCTAGGTAACCATCACTGTCTGGTAGACTATCTTTAAGTACATTATCATAAGCCAGTCTATGATAAATTATGATAGTATTAACTATACCATCATTTACTATGATAACATTTACTATGATAACATTTACTATGATAACATTTACTATGATAACATTAGATATGCTATCATTAACTATGCTGTCATTAACTGTATTGTCACAAGCATACCATCATAAATTTGGCTACATATAACTAGACAATAAAAACTAGGGTATCATTGAATAGACTATTGTCAACTAGAGTATCATTAAATAGATCATCATTTACAATGCTATATCAATAGCAAGACTGGATGAAAGAAAACATTATCTCATGTAACTCTATCATGACTGGAAACCCCCACCTTACCCTTCCATGATTATATTATTTATCTCTATTTCTATAACATGTACAATCTATTGTACCTTCAATTTGTTATTGGAGAAAATAAATATTGCTATTTAATCAATGTACTCTTTACAAATAAATTAAAATTTAAAAAATTTCACAAAGTTGATTTCTTTAATTAATTACAATACCTGGGCAATGGAATTGATGATTGAATTTGTTTTTGGCTGAGGTTAAAAGATTTGTATGTGAGAATAAATGGCGGACCAAATGTTCATTGGATATGTAACTGAACTTTGACTTTTACAATTAATGGGATTTGTTATTTAACAAACAGACCAAACAACTCAACATCCAGGTGCTTCCATTACTTCTACAGGTTTCAGACACATGGTGCTGCCATTTTTGCTAAAGGTGTCAGACACATGGTGCTGCAATTTTTGCTACAGGTTTCAGACACATGGTGCTGCCATTTTTGCTACAGGTGTCAGACACATGGTGCTGCCATTATTACAGCAGATATTAAAGTGTCAGATACTGTGTAACTTGTAACTTAAAACAATTATTTATTCCAATCCCCATTTTGTTTAGGCGGTACGCAATATGGTAGAAAAAAGGATGTTTTCAAAAGATATTCATTATATCATTATAATTAATGTTTTCATGTCAAAATAAACCACTTAGTATTCGAACATGAGCACCTTACTTACATACACGCACTCACTCACACACATACAGTGGCGTAGGTAGGAGGCGGTAGGACCCGGATGATAATTTTTTTCTTTATATGCAGAGGAGGAATTTTCGCTGTGAGCTCTTTTGGTGGACAGAAGGGCAATGAGATTGTTATTCGTCCGCACGAACCCTGGCCACGCCACTGCATTTTTATCCTACCTGAATATATCACAATCCTAAAACTATGCAGTGCCCAAATGAATTGCAAGAGCAGGTGATAGAAGAAATGGTTTTGTTGCACAGAGCTTTCGCTAAGGAGGCAAGAATAACATTTAACTAAGCGTTGCTTCGCACTAGCGAGAGTGGCCTCAAAAATTTAGGGGAGAGAGTACTCACTAACTTTGTTATGTTTTTTTTTAAAATTTAGATTTGCCTCCCTTGTAAATATGCATAAGACAACAAGAACAACCAAAAAAGCAATAATAATAATTGAGAAGTGACAGACGCTTGTGGTTTAAGCAAAAACAGTAGACACTGGTTTGTGCTCGTCCTATGTTGGTATAGGGAACTTTTAACTATTGGTTTGACCAACAAGCCCTAGTGTTTTCTTAGAAAATTAGCATTGACTTAAAAGATCCGGCGTTGATTCCGAGAATTTAAAATGGTATAGGAGTTTCACAATGGCGTAGCTAGGGATTTTGGGGCGGGGGGGGGGCTTGGCCTCTTTTTTTTTGGGGGGGGTCTGCATTTTGACATTCGACATCATGACATGAGATAATGTACACTCCTTTGGGGTCTTCTCAAGTGGGAGCCCGGTGGGACTTTCGAATTTGGACCCCCCTCCCTTAGCCACGCCACTGAGTGATCAGGGTAAAGGAAGCACCTCGTCACCAATCTGACCAGATATTTAGAAAATACTCCTCTCATACTCTGAAAGATAACCAAATCAAAATTGTTTATTAACTAAATTTAAAAAAAACAACAAATAAAAAATTTAAATTAACAAAAGAAGACCACAAAAAAAAACATAAAAAAAACAACAACACGAAACAACAAAACAAATAATACTAAAACATGACCATGCTCCAAAAACAAATGAGCAGAAATGACATTTGCAACAACAATTTTTGTTCAGAAATGGTAATTTCCTACAACAATAAACAATGTTCATGAATGATATTTGTTGTAGAACACATCAAACACGAGAATGGATGACTCAACATCTCACAGCTTAATCGTCTGCACGTTTGGACAGGTCCTGGCCGTCTCCGATGACTCCTGTCAATCATTTCTGTTTTTTAAACGTGAAGGCGATGGGGAAATTTTGGGACAATCATCTGCAAGTCGCAGCTCCCCTGCCCCACCCCTACCCCACGCCCTTGACTCCACCGGCCACATTAGATAATAAGCGTCGTTTCGCCGAATGGTTTCGATCACACTCGACCATAATTCCCGTAAGTCGTAAGTCCACGGACGTATTATGTAGTGATGTACGTACACTTTGATATGACGTACTTTATACAACACTGAATTAGTTTTTGGAGCTTCGTTTTTCACAGACCATTGTCAAACTGTAAACTTTGCCTCGATCACAGACCGATTTGTAAATAGACAATTGATTTTAAAACCTTTAAATGTCGGTCATCGCTCTCACAAGGAATATTCCCCTGCATGAAAATTGATTGCTGCACAATCTCAGTTGACAGTTTTTAGACGCTAGTTCTCTCTCCCCCCCCCCTTTTATTTATTTGTTACATGTAAATAATATCCTGAGGTTACACTAGGCATCCTCTAGTGCAGGGTTCGGGAAACCATGGCTCGCGAGCCATGTATGGCTCTTTTGATATGGCTCGCAGAAAAATGTTCATTATAAAGAAAAAATGTTTCCTCAGACTCCTTTGATAACCTTATTAATTATTCTCTATTTTTAAATCCTTTATATTAACTCGTGGTGTCTGCGGCGGACCTTGCTTGCTTGCTTGCTTGCTTGCTTGTCGCCAAAACTTTTGATCGATTTTTAACCCACTTGCTCGCAAGATAGCGAGCTGAAATTTTGCAGGCAGTTTCGTACCGATGATAAAAACAATGTATCAAAATTTCAGATCGATCGCATGTACCGTAATTAAATTATTGATTTTTTAGATTATTTTTATTTATTCCTATGTATCATGCTATTTTTTGAGATAGAGCGTCGCGGTGCGTATTATATTGAACAACCTTTCTGTCGCGCAATAAGGTGCGTATTTTATTGACAGCTCTTTTTATAAACATATTCCTGATCGGTGCGTATTATATTAAACATGTTTTACGACACAACTTCAATTTTGTATTTCTGGATGGTCTGGCGCTGCGTATTATAATGAACATTCTTTTAGTTACTTCTCGTACATAAAGGATTTATAGTCAAAAACTTGGTTTTTTACGGGTTGTTTTTATTAAATCCTTTATATTAACTCGTGGTGTCTGCGGCGGACCTTGCTTGCTTGCTTGCTTGCTTGTCGCCAAAACTTTTGATCGATTTTTAACCCACTTGCTCGCAAGATAGCGAGCTGAAATTTTGCAGGCAGTTTCGTACCGATGATAAAAACAATGTATCAAAATTTCAGATCGATCGCATGTACCGTAATTAAATTATTGATTTTTTAGATTATTTTTTTATTCCTATGTATCATGCTATTTTTTGAGATAGAGCGTCGCGGTGCGTATTATATTGAACAACCTTTCTGTCGCGCAATAAGGTGCGTATTTTATTGACAGCTCTTTTTATAAACATATTCCTGATCGGTGCGTATTATATTAAACATGTTTTACGACACAACTTCAATTTTGTATTTCTGGATGGTCTGGCGCTGCGTATTATAATGAACATTCTTTTAGTTACTTCTCGTACATAAAGGATTTATAGTCAAAAACTTGGTTTTTTACGGGTTTTTCTTATTATGGCTTACGTGATGTAAAACATTCTTGATAGTTTCGAAGCGGGAAAATTTTTGGAGGTCGCATTTTGGTTGACCAATCAATTGTATCCGAATAGTAATTAGGAGAGCCATACGTGATAGAATACATGAAATAATCAAGGTCAGGGGTTAGTAACCTTAGGAGTTAGATTGCTATTTAAGGGAGAGAGATTTTGGAATTCAGGATCAAAGTGATCACAGTGATTTCTGTGGAACAGTGGCAAAAACACATTGTTCAAGTGGGGTTGGTGTATATTACTTTCGTAAACAGCAGACGATGTGTGCATATGTAAAAGTTAAAAGGTCCGCACAACAGATTGTCTTTGGATTAAAAAGTAAACTTTCGTTTTAATCGCGATCTAAGCTAACTAATTTTAGCAACCTTTTTGACAAGATGGCTAAAAGAAAGAAAGTCGATGAGTATCGTACTTTTCAGTAGGAATGGACAGAGCAATTTGCCTTCATGGAGAGAACGGTTCTGCAGTGTGTTTAATATGCAATGTTAAAATTACGTCTATGAAACGGTCAAATGTAAAGCGATACTTCGAGACACGCCATTCTACATTTACATTGAAATATCCTGCGGGAGACAGCTGGAAGAAAGCATGTCAAGAATTGCTATCAAGAGTGCAAGCTGGTCAGCAGCAAATCAGTGTTTAGACCCAACAAGGTGACTGGAATTTGGCTAGCTTTGCTGGCGCTTTAGCCATTGTAAGAAACGGAAAGACATTCACAGATGCCAAAGCATTCATGCTTGATGTTGCCAATGAACTGTATGATGACTCTTACAATAATAATTAAACGGATAAAAGAAGTGCCTCTGTCGGCAAGAACTGTTCACGATCCTTGCATCATGATGTCAAATCAAATTGAGGAAATGCAAGTGAAGGACATAAATGTGGCACCGTTTTTCCTCTCGCTTTGGATGAGTCAACAGACGTCAGTAATTTATCCCAGTTCAGCGTGGTTGCAAGGTATGTTGTCGGTGAAACATTACATGAGGAAATTATTGCTGTTTTGTCTATGAAGGGCACAACAAGAGGCAGGATTTATTAGACTCCTTCACTGAGTTCAGTAAAGAAAAAAAATCTACCGATGGATTAACTTGTTTCGGTGTGCACTGATGGTGCACCGTGCATGGTGGGGAAAAACAGAGGATTTGTCGCTTTCCTTTGTGAGCATGAAAACAGACGCGTCATAAGCTTTCATTGCATCCTACATCAGGAGGCGCTTTGTGCTCGGATGTGTGGCGGGCAGCTTGGTGAAGTGATGTCGCTGGTGGTTCGGGTAGTCAACTTTATTGTTGCCTGAGCATTAAATGATTGTCAATTTAAAACACTGCATGATGTGGTTGTGAATAATTATCCTAGTCTGCTTCTGCACAGCAACGTGCGTTGGTTTTCAAGGGGGAAAGGGCTCAGCCGATTTGCGGCTTGTCTGATCGAAATCAGGACTTTTCATGAAAAGACATGACTAAAAATCTAAATCAGTTCAATGTGAACATGCAAGGCGTTAGAAATACAATCGTATCACTGCAACAAGCAATGTTTGCATTTGAAAACAAGCTCTCAGACAAAATATGTGCTGTTTATGGCGCTCTCAGACAAAAAGTTTTTCCGACCCCTGGTATAGTGCTTTGTCACGTGAGTAGAATCGATCTTGATGAAACTAGATTCACAAATAAACCTAACTGTAACCTAATATCCTGTGATAATTTTTTAGCAAACACAATGCCTATTAAGAAAACTCATCTTACATTATAAAAAATAATAATATAAAACAGTGGCGTAGCTAGGGGAGGCAGACTGGGGGTCGGGGGCCAAATTCGAAAGTCCTCCAAGACCCCCACTTGAGGGGGGGGGGCCCGAAATGAGTGTCCGAATTTTTTAAAATATTAAATATTAAGTCACCGCCTTGTTTGCAGGGCCCACCAAAGAGGCCAAGCCCCCCCGGGCCCCCAAATCCCCAAAAATCCCTAGCTACGCCACTGATATTAACAAAAATATAAACAGATTAATGTAATGATTCCGGTTCCGTTAATTTGAAGATCTAACACTGAACAAAACAGTACCATGACGAGATATATAATCTTCGTTATCACCTTCATTGTCTTGTAGTTGTAGACTTTAAGAGTCATACAGTTATTTAGGCTATGGCTAAATTTAAGCCAAGCCCTGGCCGATGGAACATTGGCCATCAACAACTTCACACCAAGCCTTGGCCGATGGAAAATTGGCCATCAACAACTTCACACCAAGCCTTGGCCGATGGAACATTGGCCATCAACAACTTTACACCAAGCCTTGGCCGATGGAACATTGGCCATCAACAACTTCACACCAAGCCTTGGCCGATGGAACATTGGCCATCAACAACTTCACACCAAGCCTTGGCCGATGGAACATTGGCCATCAACAACTTCACACCAAGCCTTGGCCGATGGAACATTGGCCATCAACAACTTCACACCAAGCCTTGGCCGATGGAACATTGGCCATCAACAACTTCACACCAAGCCTTGGCCGATGGAACATTGGCCATCAACAATTTCACACCAAGCCTTGGCCGATGGAACATTGGCCATCAACAACTTCACACCAAGCCTTGGCCGATGGAACATTGGCCATCAACAACTTCACACCAAGCCTTGGCCGATGGAACATTGGCCATCAACAACTTCACACCAAGCCTTGGCCGATGGAACATTGGCCATCAACAACTTCACACCAAGCCTTGGCCGATGGAACATTGGCCATCAACAACTTCACACCAAGCCTTGGCCGATGGAACATTGGCCATCAACAACTTCACACCAAGCTTTGGCCGATGGAACATTGGCCATCAACAACTTCACACCAAGCCTTAGCCGATGGAACATTGGACATCAACAACTTCACACCAAGCCTTGGCCGATGGAACATTGGCCATCAACAACTTCACACCAAGCCTTGGCCGATGGAACATTGGCCATCAACAACTTCACACCAAGCCTTGGCCGATGGAACATTGGTCATCAACAACTTCACACCAAGCCTTGCCGTCTCAAATAATTTTCTATAACACGTTCCAAATATTTCCCCATCAACATCAAATTCTCATCAGCCAAGTGATTAGGTCCCTTGTCCTTTTTATTCTCGAGTCCTATAGGATTTAAATTGATAGCAGTTCGCGTTGACACGGATGTGATCGTGTTATAATAATTATAATTGACTCGGGCAATGAATATTAGTGCCTTTTAGATGTCATAAGGTTGAATTTCTGACTTTTTTTGGGTATAATTATTGAATTTTAATCGTATTCAGGTATGATAATTGAATTCGTAGCGTCCTTGCTTATACCCCATAATTGAATTCGTAGCGTCCTTATACCCCATAATTGAATTCGTAGCTTGCTTATACCCCATAATTGAATTCGTAGCGTCCTTATACCCCATAATTGAATTCGTAGCGTCCTTATACCCCATAATTGAATTCGTAGCGTCCTTATACCCCATAATTGAATTCGTAGCGTCCTTATACCCCATAATTGAATTCGTAGCTTGCTTATACCCCATAATTGAATTCGTAGCGTCCTTATACCCCATAATTGAATTCGTAGCGTCCTTATACCCCATAATTGAATTCGTAGCGTCCTTATACCCCATAATTGAATTCGTAGCGTCCTTATACCCCATAATTGAAATCGTAGCGTCCTTATACCCCATAATTGAATTCGTAGCGTCCTTATACCCCATAATTGAATTCGTAGCTTGCTTATACCCCATAATTGAATTCGTAGTGTCCTTATACCCCATAATTGAATTCGTAGCGTCCTTATACCCCATAATTGAATTCGTAGCGTCCTTATACCCCATAATTGAATTCGTAGCGTCCTTATACCCCATAATTGAATTCGTAGCGTCCTTATACCCCATAATTGAATTCGTAGCGTCCTTATACCCCATAATTGAATTCGTAGCGTCCTTATACCCCATAATTGAATTCGTAGCGTCCTTATACCCCATAATTGAATTCGTAGCGTCCTTATACCCCATAATTGAATTCGTAGCTTGCTTATACCCCATAATTGAATTCGTAGCGTCCTTATACCCCATAATTGAATTCATAGCGTCCTTATACCCCATAATTGAATTCGTAGCGTCCTTATACCCCATAATTGAATTCGTAGCGTCCTTATACCCTATAATTGAATTCGTAGCGTCCTTATACCCCATAATTGAATTCGTAGCTTGCTTATACCCCATAATTGAATTCGTAGCGTCCTTATACCCCATAATTGAATTCGTAGCGTCCTTATACCCCATAATTGAATTCGTAGCTTGCTTATACCCCATAATTGAATTCGTAGTGTCCTTATACCCTATGATTGACTTCGTAGCGTCCTTATACCCCATAATTGAATTCGTAGCGTCCTAATACCCCATAATTGAATTCGTAGCGTCCTTATACCCCATAATTGAATTCGTAGCGTCCTTATACCCCATAATTGAATTCGTAGCGTCCTTATACCCCATAATTGAATTCGTAGCGTCCTTATACCCCATAATTGAATTCGTAGCGTACTTATACCCCATAATTGAATTCGTGGCGTCCTTATACCCCATAATTGAATTCGTAGCTTGCTTATACCCCATAATTGAATTCGTAGCTTCCTTATACCCCATAATTGAATTCGTAGAGTCCTTATACTCCATAATTGAATTCGTAGCGTCCTTATACCCCATAATTGAATTCGTAGCGTCCTTATACTCCATAATTGAATTCGTAGCGTCCTTATACCCCATAATTGAATTCGTAGCGTCCTTATACTCCTATGATTGAATTCGTAGCGTCCTTATACTCCTATAATTGAATTCGTAGCGTCCTTATACTCCCATAATTGAATTCATAGCGTCCTTATACCCCATAATTGAATTCGTAGCGTCCTTATACCCCATAATTGAATTCGTAGCGTCCTTATACTCCTATGATTGAATTCGTAGCGTCCTTATACTCCTATAATTGAATTCGTAGCGTCATTATACTCCCATAATTGAATTCGTAGCGTCCTTATACTCCTATGATTGAATTCGTAGCGTCCTTATACTCCTATAATTGAATTCGTAACGTCCTTATACTCCCATAATTGAATTCGTAGCGTCCTTATACTCCTATGATTGAATTCGTAGCGTCCTTATACTCCTATGATTGAATTCGTAGCGTCCTTATACTCCCATAATTGAATTCGTAGCGTCCTTATACTCCTATGATTGAATTCGTAGCGTCCTTATACTCCCATAATTGAATTCGTAGCGTCCTTATACTCCCATAATTGAATTCGTAGCGTCCTTATACCCCATAATTGAATTCGTAGCGTCCTTATACTCCTATGATTGAATTCGTAGCGTCCTTATACTCCCATAATTGAATTCGTAGCGTCCCTTATACCCCATAATTGAATTCGTAGCGTCCTCATACCCCATAATTGAATTCGTAGCGTCCTTATACCCTATAATTGAATTCGTAGCGTCCTTATACCCCATAATTGAATTCGTAGCTTGCTTATACCCCATAATTGAATTCGTAGCGTCCTTATACCCCATAATTGAATTCGTAGCGTCCTTATACCCCATAATTGAATTCGTAGCTTGCTTATACCCCATAATTGAATTCGTAGTGTCCTTATACCCTATGATTGACTTCGTAGCGTCCTTATACCCCATAATTGAATTCGTAGCGTCCTTATACCCCATAATTGAATTCGTAGCGTCCTTATACTCCTATGATTGAATTCGTAGCGTCCTTATACTCCTATAATTGAATTCGTAGCGTCATTATACTCCCATAATTGAATTCGTAGCGTCCTTATACTCCTATGATTGAATTCGTAGCGTCCTTATACTCCTATAATTGAATTCGTAACGTCCTTATACTTCCATAATTGAATTCGTAGCGTCCTTATACTCCTATGATTGAATTCGTAGCGTCCTTATACTCCTATGATTGAATTCGTAGCGTCCTTATACTCCCATAATTGAATTCGTAGCGTCCTTATACTCCTATGATTGAATTCGTAGCGTCCTTATACTCCCATAATTGAATTCGTAGCGTCCTTATACTCCCATAATTGAATTCGTAGCGTCCTTATACCCCATAATTGAATTCGTAGCGTCCTTATACTCCTATGATTGAATTCGTAGCGTCCTTATACTCCCATAATTGAATTCGTAGCGTCCTTATACCCCATAATTGAATTCGTAGCGTCCTTATACTCCATAATTGAATTCGTAGCGTCCTTATACCCCATAATTGAATTCGTAGCGTCCTTATACTCCTATGATTGAATTCGTAGCGTCCGTATACTCCATAATTGAATTCGTAGCGTCCTTATACTCCATAATTGAATTCGTAGCGTCCTTATACCCCATAATTGAATTTGTAGCGTCCTTATACTCCATAATTGAATTCGTAGCGTCCTTATACCCCATAATTGAATTCGTAGCGTCCTTATACCCCATAATTGAATTCGTAGCGTCCTTATACTCCTATGATTGAATTCGTAGCGTCCTTATACTCATATGATTGAATTCGTAGCGTCCTTATACCCCATAATTGAATTCGTAGCGTCCTTATACTCCTATGATTGAATTCGTAGCGTCCTTATACTCCTATGATTGAATTCGTAGCGTCCTTTTACCCCATAATTGAATTCGTAGCGTCCTTATACTCCCATAATTGAATTCGTAGCGTCCTTATACTCCTATGATTGAATTCGTAGCGTCCTTATACCCTATGATTGAATTCGTAGCGTCCTTATACCCTATGATTGAATTCCTAACTTTTTTGTTCCATGATTTTATTTCCTACGTAGTCATGCCGTGAGTCCGGCCCTATGATTAAAAACCCAGCGTATTTCATGTCCCATAATTATATCCGTAGCATGTAAAAAGTACTATTATATTGTCTAACAGATAGCCTACCAATAATTTGAGTTTAATTTTATTTGAAAGACCTAACCTCAGCCCCGCCCCCCCCACCCCACTCTGAAAACAACAACAAAAATACAACACAAGTAATTTTCTTTGACTTTTAACATTTCATTTATTCTTTGCCGAGCCCCACATTCAAGAAAATCCTCATCGCCGCCCATGCTCAGTTCAGCGCCAGCAAACACAATAGGTCCGCAGGATTCCCGTCACGCTAAAATAAATGTCATCTCTGGTCAAATTTGCTTGGACAGGGATGTCCAGCTTAAGTGATGAGGGGGGCTTCGATTGTTTCCATAGTGATGACCTCTTGGCTGCACATCGGTGCACGGACGTTGTGTAAACAGAGCAGTCAGGTTGAGCTGGTTTTAACTTAGGAGCGCTTTCTAATGCGGAAACGAAAAGTTATTATGTAATTAGATATTTTAAATTGCTAGAATCATGCTTCAAAGTTGATTTGATTATCTTGATGGGGCAAAAAACTGAATTAAAGTAAATAGTCTCAATATGAACTAATCGGGATAGTTAGTAGGGCTAAGAGAT